>JALMQS010000030.1:80691-384672 GCA_024734495.1 Forficula auricularia | reverse complement strand
AAACAGCTCTTGTTCATGGTTTAGAAAAAAATAATAATAATAATATAATTTTTGGAAAACCTATAATAATTCAAGATTTACTTTGTCTTTTAATACTTTCCTTGTGGAAAGACCAATATATTTTGATACAATTTTCATGCAAAATGAATTTATTCAGAATACATTGATACTTTTATATTAGAGTCCAATATAACCACTTGTACTGGAGAGAACCCATAGTTAAAGTACGAAATTAGTTCTCTTTTCTAGCTTATTTTGGACGATTTTTTTCTCATTCTGTGCTATTTTCAAGGGAAAATTATAGATAAAGTCGGTTCTACACTGATTTATGAATATTATTTCACTACTGTATTAATGTAGAGATATCACTTGAAAATGTCTTATGTTAGAACTAGAAGCGGAAACGTCGTGATTAAGCTAGAAAATGTTAACAAGTATTCGAATTCGTCTCTCTTTCGAACGGAGAGTGGCCAGGCATTTTCTTGCCTTTCTAGCTGCAACACTGAAGCGAACAATCAAACTAATAGAAGGTCCAGCTTCTCACCTCGCTCGATTCCCTGGCCTATCGAATAACCGTCTCTAATTTTTCCCTATTAATTTTATTTGTCTGTTGAATTAAAGTCAAAAAATTCACCTCTAAAATCTCATTTGAAAGAAAGCCGATTTTTAAACATACAACATTCTTTTTTAGTATCAAATTTAGAAAATCGAACAAACGATTTCTATAAATCGTTTGTCCCTATAACTTCTAGAGCAGGGCTGTTCAACCCGAGGCCCGTTATTCCATGCGACCCAGCACTGCAATGAGTGTGGCCCAAAAAAATCATAAACTTCCTAAAACATGAGATTTATATGTAGAGATAAATTTATTCCCTTTTTTTTGAAATATGAATGTACATTTGTACAATATGTGAAGCTTTAAGAATAAAATTCACTAAAAGTAAAATTATAAGCTCAACTATATAAATAAAAAAAAAATAATAATAATTAAGATTTGAATATTTAAAAATTCTTCTTCTATATTTTCATATTCTAAAATATTTATTATTTCAGTATTTATATAATGATACCTAAATCAAGTCTATACTTATCATTCTAGTACAATGAGACAAGGAATTGTGTTATCTAGAACAATCACAATTAATTGATGAATTTCTCTCGGATTAAAACTTGTCAGGACTTGTCTTTTAGATCTTTGCACGTTCTTACATGTCAATAGATAAGTATAGTCAGGGATTATTATATCCGTGACCCTTTTAAAAAATAAATTATCATTTCTCATATAGTGGAAAACCATGAAAACCCGTTAAATAATTCCTGTGTTTAATATGTTTCACTATAAACCAACACCGCTTTCCCTAAACTTTATTTCTCATATAGGTAGTTTTTTTATCCCATTTGATTTAAACCAGGGCTGTCCAAATTAGCCCATTATAAAGTCATACAATTCCTTAGAACATTGAGATTTATATGTAGATACTGGAAAACACATAACAATTTGCCCTGATAATTTTTTTCTCTAAAATAAGAATTCGAAAAAAAACTGCTAATTTTAAATTTTGAATCTGGAACTATATTTTAAGATTTCAGAAAAAAGAATCATATTTTGGTCTATTTTCGACTCAATTTTCATTAGAAATACATTTTCTACTTGCAAACTTTCTGATTGAATGTTCTAGAACAACAATTAGATACCGATCTGAATGAAAAATTGAATATTGTCTCTTTATTATAAAAAAATCGAAGAGTTCATACAGTTTCAAAAACAAGATTAAAATTTTCAAACTCAAAAATCGCAAAAAACACTTTAAATAATTATTTTGTATTTTTTTCTAAAAAGTGTGTAAAAAAAAAATTTCAAAAAAGAAAAAATTGAATTTGGACCATTTTTGAAGGGGTTATGAGCGAAAAACCGAAATTCGATATCTTTTAAGCCGGTGATCAAAAGAATTTCAAAACTTACCAGGAAGAGGAAGAGTTTTTTTGATGGGTGCTAAAAAAAATGTTAAAAAATGAACAAAATCAAAAAATATAATTTTTCAAACCGTCCGATTTGGCGTGGAATGCCCCATATATTTTATTTATTTGTTGTCTTTCCAACCGCTTTCCGTATATTGGTCCATTCTGGAATAACGGCCCAGATGGTTCAAACTCTGTACTAATTAAAGCCTTTTAACCTTGAACGTTGATGTCCAATTGTCAACCTTTCCTAGTAAATTTTGAAATTTTTTTGATCACCGGTTTAAAAGATATCGAATTTTGGTTTTTAGCTCATAACTTCTTCAAAAATGGTCCAAATTAAATTTTTTTTTAATTTTTGATTCTTTAACATACTTTTTAGAAAAAAAAATACAAAATAATTATTTAAAGTGTTTGTATATGGGATTATTGAGTTTGAAAATTTTAATCTTCTTTTTTAAACTGTATGTATGTACTCTTTAATTTTTTTTGATAATTTTCAATTTTAAACTTCTATTCATTCTGCAGATTTGAAGACTGGGTTGATAGTAGGCCTATGAGAATTACTATTTTTGACGTGACAACGTCTTATAATTCGATGGAGCCGGCTACGCACGCACGAAAAAACATAACTCATGGCGTTATTCTTCGCTCTGAGGCGTTCCATTTAAGGCTTGAAGTGCAAGCGAGAGCGCGGAACGAGCGACAAAGATTGATATGGGCTTTTTAAAAGCTACAGTTACAAAAATCTTAATGATGTTTCCAAATTTTAAATTTAAGATTTATGAACAATAATTTAATCACAGTTTATTCTTATAATAAATGATTCAAAATTATGACTTTTTTACAACAAATTACAATTAAATTTGCAAAAATAATTAAGTAACTAATTGAACAACAATCATTCAGTTTACTTGCTGAAAGAAATAATGTCAATACAAATTCGCATATTATAAAATAATAAATCAAAAATTAAATTTTAGCAGTCGAGTAGAAATTTATACAGTATTTTTGTAAATTTAAAATGATTTTCTGAACTAAGAATTTTATGAAAAATCGGTTGTCGGTAAAAGTCGGTTAATATTTAGTTGAATGTGACAACGTCATAAGAAAATACCATTCCATCAGTATTTTCATGACGTTGTCACGTTCAACTATCGTCAGTAAACCGACTTTACAGACAACCGATTTTTTTTATATCTTTTAATGTGATTAAGGTGATCAAAAAATTTCAAAATTTACCAGGAAGGGTTTTGATGTGTACTAAAAAATGTTAAAAAAATGAAGGAAATTAAAAATGAAAATTTTTCAAACCGTCCGATTTGGCGTGGAATGCCCCATATATTTTATTTATTTGTTTCCTTTCCAACCGCTTTCCGTATATTGGTCCATCTATTTTCTGGAATAACGGCCCAAATGGCTCAAGCTCTGTACTAATTAAAACCTTCTAACCTTGAAGGTTGATGTCCAATTGTCACTTTCGAAAAGAGAAAAGTCGGGGGGGACCGCCGGTGTTGACGGCGTCTTGTCATTTGTGGCTACTCAAACTTCCTGTGTCGTGTCGTGTGCGTACGTACGTTCACACACATAGGTATATATAGATCCGTGAGCAAATATTGACGGAGGGATTAACACGGCCCTCGAGCTGGCCAAAAGGGGAAAGAAAGACAAAGCCGACAAAAAAACGAGCGAGAAAGAGAGTGAGGTGCACACTAAGAAACCTGTTACGTGTTTCAAATCAAATGCTTTTTAAGAAAATAAGAAAATGGTGTGTTTGCACTTTGAAACAGAGAAACGAAATTTATAATCAAACATGCAATTCAATGGTTGATTGATTAGATTTTCTTAAAAGTACATTTTTATATTTGCTTGCACTATCCCCCTCCACCTTGTTGAGCTATTCGAAATGAAATTAAAATAGTCCATAGGGTGAGGACATTTTTTTATCAAAAACTATTATTTTATTTACCCTATGACCTTTCAATAAGCAAAAATATATATCGTCGCCTTAGAGATTAAACCTGGTAACTCAGAACAAGAAAAGTTTACAGGGGAGAGAAAAAAACAAATAAAATTTAATATTGTTGTAATGGAAAGAAACTATTTTTCACATTTTTTTTCTACAACTTACGATCGTAATTTTAAGTAGCAGTTTTACTTGGACGATGCTGCATCTCTTTTTCTTTCGAACGGTATTAATATTACGTATTCACCTCTAACACTTCTAAACTATTAACATATACTTTAGTTCAGGAGAGCTCGAACACTACACTCTGCAAAACTGCCCCCATATCATAATATTTACTTTAAATTAAATACAACATCCAGACAGAGTTGACTTTATCTATAATTTTCCCCTGAAAATAGCACAAAATGAGAAAATAAACTAGAAAATACAACTAATTTTGTACTTTAACTATGGGTTGTCTTACTCGATATAATTCCCCCATCCACTGAAATTTAAAATCAATTGTATTCTATGTATGTACCACAAATACTGTAAATAAACTAATAATTATCCTAAAGTAAATTGTTGTACCTATCTGTCTGATTCTACGTATTTTTTAGGGTTTCGTATAGTAAATAAATTAATAACGGGACCTTTGGGGTAAAACTTGATTGTCTTTTACGTATTCACCTCTAACACTTGTAAACTATTAATATATATGTTGCAGTAAAAACCCGTTTATATTAAGAACGCGTTCTTACTAGCAAAACGCGCCGCTGAATACTTGTATAGTAACTAGAGTTTACTGATGTTGGTTGAGTTTTGTTGAAGGGTCTAGAATCTTCATTTTTGAACTTCCACCTCATTTCGTGTATTTATCGTCAAATTTTTTAACGAAAATGCCAAAAAATTAGAAGAAAATTTGTAGATCTAATTTTTGACATTTCTGTTTAAAAATTTTTGAAAATAAACACACGAAATGAGATGGAAGGTCAAAAATGAAGATTATAGACATTTGAACCAAACTCATCCAACATCAGTAAACTCTAGTTGCCATTAAGGTATTCAGCGAAACGCGTTCTTACTAAAAAACTAGTTTTCACTGCAACATATTCAGAGAGCTCGAACACACTACACTCTGCAAAACTGCCCCCATATCATATTATTTACTTTAAATGAAATACAACCCTTGAAGTAAGAAATATATTATTATTATTTTCAAAAGGAAAATATATATTGAAAGAATCCTTCCAATTCCTTCATGGAGTCGAACACGAAAGTGAACAAAATATAGGCATTCACCGGTTTACGAAACGGAGACCCCGTCCCCCTCACTAGCCCTCTCAAGTTAAACACAATCAACCATAAAAAAACAATTAATGGATGTGAATGAAAGAAAAGAATGTTAAATAGGCCTTTGTTTCAATTCCCTTCTGATTTATATATATCTACTTAAAAATATATATAGGTACCTATATATTATACGATTATGTATATTTTTTCAAATGCTCAGGAATTGTTCTAATCTGCCAGAGAAAATATAAAGATAATTAAATTGAAATTTATGAAAATATTTGAAAATAAATTTTTTTTTTTTTTTTATTTATTTATAATTTATTTACAATCAACCATTTGAACAGGTTTTAAGTAAATTTGATAAAATTGATTAACAAACACACATACACAACTTTGTCATTTATACACATGAAAGGGAAGTCTTCCATCGAAGTCACCCTTAATTGAATTATTTATTAGTCCAGTTGTGCAGAATGGCGCGCTCCTCGGTGTCTAGAATATGATTTTTCTTAAGTCTCCTAGTTACTTGACTATTATCCAGGAGATTTGATGGCTGATATTATTTGAATGGTTTTCGAGTTTTTTAATATGTTTGTTGTACGAGTCCAGGATTACCTTTCTAACAGAAGGGACAACAAGGTCACTATGCAGACTTTCGTTTGTGAAGTACCAAGGTGCATTCGCAATACCTCTTAATATTTTTGATTGTATTCTTTGATTTTACTGATGCGTTGACTCACTAGCAGTTCCCCAGGTTTGACACGAATATGACCATATTGGTTTGAGAATCGATTTATATAATAGTACTTTAGTTTTTAAGGCAAGCTGTGAGTTTTTGCCTAGTAATCCCAGTACATCCTTTTGTATTTAATATTTATTTCTGTTTCTTTTTTTTCTAAGTGGTTTTTCCATGTAAGTCTTTGATCCAGATGCATTCCAAGATATTTGACTGAATTACTGTATGGAATTTGTTTAGAATTTAAGTACACTGGAGGGCTTATGATTTTTCATTTGTGAACGAAATATGAGTCGATTTTGCTTCATTAACTTGTATTCTCCATTTATGAAACCAATTTTGGGTGTTGTCGAGATATTCTTGAAGTTTATTTGATGCTGTTCCAGGATCAGAATTTGAGACCATTAAAGCAGTATCGTCTGCGTAAGCGTAACAACAGATCATCATGATTAGGTATATCTGCAGTAAATATAGAATAAAAGGAATAGTCCAAGAATACTCCCTTGAGGTAAATTTCAGATTTGATTGGATGATATTGTGAGAATTCAAGCTAGTTCTTACTTGAAACCATCTGTTTTCCAGGTAAGATTTTAGTATCCACAGGAGTTGGTCAGGAAATATTTTTTTTATTTTATAGAGGAGTCCTCATGCCAAACTTTATCAAACGCCTGTTTGATGTCCAGAAATACACCCATACATACATTTTTTTCCTCTAGGCCTTTTTCAATGTTATTTGTTATTCTATGTATTTGCTCGGAGGTGGGAATGTTGAGCACGAAATCCATATTGATGGTAAGGTATTATTTCATCAGTTTCAATGCATGATTTAATTCTTTTAATGTAAAGTTTTTCAAAGATTTTCGACGCATGAGGAAGGAGGCTAATAGGTCTGTAGGAAGAGACTTCTGATATATTTTTTTCCAGGTTTAATTATCATTATTATGATTGCATGTTTCCATTGTATTGGAAAATATCTAACTCTTAGAATCCATTGCATTAAATATTTCAGTGAGTAGTATTATTCCTTTTTTAGGAAGTTTTTTTAATAATTCAACCGTGAGAAAATAAATTTAAAATATAAAAATTCTAGCAGACTTAATCCTTTTGGAGAAATGAAAATGTACCATAGTGTGAAACAACCTGAAAAATAATGATAAAGTGAAGACAAATGCTAAAGCATTTAAAGATAATGAATAAAATCTAAATTAAATAAGTAGGAGAATTAAACTTTTTAAGCCCTATTTAAAATTCTCATTCTGTTCAATTTACACCAATACCTCACTTTGCGTCGGGGTTACGTTCCAAAAAAACACGACGCAAATTGAAACGACGCAAAGTGAATTAAGATTTTCTATAGCAAACCATATAAAGATCGAAGATAGGTTCCAGGGTTACGAAAATACTACTTTTTAAAAAGAAAATTGAACAAAGTAAACATTTAAAAAACAAAAATAATATTAAATTTTATTACATACAAAAAACATAAAAATCGTATTCAATTAAAACAAAATAAACTATTCAATTAGTTTATGAAAAACAAAATTAAAATTAATCACTGTCTGATGAATCCATAGTGGCTGTTGTCGTAAGTCGGCTTTCTTTCACAAAAAATTGATCCAATGTTTGCTGAACAGCTTTTTTTTTCAACGTAAAATAATTTACATTACCACCAAGAAGAAGAGTCAGTCTATCCTTCCTAGCTTTAAATCCTGGCGCAGATTTTTCTGTTTTAGATATGAAAGTTCTGTTAGGTAGACGTTTCCAAAATAACCCAGTCTCGTCAACATTAAAGACTTGTTTCGGATCATAGCCACCTTCATGAATTAATGCTTTTAACTCTGTCGGGTAGCGTTCTGCAGCAGTTATATCAGCTCTAGCTGCTTCGCCTTTAAGAGCAATGCTGTGCAGATTTGCTCGAACCTTGAATCTCTCAAACTGAGGTGCCATCTTTTAGAAAAACAAATTTCAAAAAAATTAAAGACTCGAACCCAAAACAACGCAACCTCGAAAATCTAATTCAGACGCAGTGAAAATTAGTACTAATTAAGCAGCGACGCAACTTCGAAAAAAACGCAAAACGAAACGATGCAAAGCGAGGTATTGGTGTACTTATTTTATACAGACTTTAATTTTTTTCTTTTTTTTTTTTAATTTATTAAATATTTGAATTTTAACATTGGAGGAAAAAGTCAAAACTTTTTAAAGATTCGCTACTTGGCAAACTTCATATGCGAATGGTTTTATTCGTGCGTTGAAATTTAACACTTAGGTTCAGTTTATTTAAACAAACCTGTCTGCCAAATTACGGCTCATTATTCAAGAACTCCACATAGATTCGAGTTTGTTTACTGATTTAATTCATTTTTCTAGCGAATTTTCAAAAATTTATCAATTTTTTAATTTTGGATTAGAACGAACTTTCTACGACTGTTCGTGTCCTATCATGGGTATCAGAATCTAATCAGAGAAAAAAATATTATACCTAAAAATGATTTTTCTCCACCTTGAGATATTTTAAAAACGATAAGAAAATAAAAAAAATGAGTGATTTTGGAAGATTTGACCTTTATCATCAATCTTTTTAATTATAAATTTTCTATTCAAAATTTCTCGTCGATTCAAATACCCGTTTGTATGTAGGTAAATTTGTTTTATTATAATATGTATATAGTAAGTAAACTGGTCACTTCACATAGGATTTATAATTTAAAAAACTGATGAAGAAGTTCAAACGTTCGAAACTAGAGCCTCTATGAAATAAATTATATACATTTTATATAAATAAATAAAAATCTTGTATAAAAAACAATTTTCAAACGTTTATTAAAATCCTAAACGTTTCGAGAGAATTTTTCCTTTATCGATGGAATTAAAAAAATGTCAAAATAGAAAAAAAATTGCTTTAATAAGTTTATATGTAAAGCAACACTAAATAAATAAATATTTTGAAAAATAATTAATGATACAAATTGTCTTCGTGATGAAATCATAATATATATATAAAAATATTTAAGAAAATCATTTTTCTCAAATTTTTTTTGATAAATATTAGAAAAACAGTCCAAATGTGAACTTTTGTTATATTAATTTTTGTTGCTATATATAGGTATATGCGAGGGTGAACCGCGACCTAATATGCTGTACACCTACTTCCACTTGTACTTCCAAATATTTCCAAGTACTTCTAAATATTTCCAGACACTTTCAAATATTTCCAAGCAATTCCAAATATTTCCAAGTACTTCTAAATATTTCTAGCAATTCCAAATATTTCCAAATATTTTCAAATACTTCCAAAATACTTACAAAGAGGTGTACACCTACTACTAATCGTGGATCACCCCTCGGGTATATGTTTATTTGCATCAAACAGATTACAGATTGTCAAAAACCCGTCCCGAGGGGGTCAGAAGCCGTGGAAGACCAAAAAAACGATGGAAAGAGAGTTATGACCCTGATGACTGATTGTAATATGTTGGAGAAACAGGTGTTCACACCTATATAGAAGAATAAGAAGAGAAGAAGAAGAAGAAAATTACAGATTCATTGATTTTTTTTCTTTAAGAGTGTTTTATAGTTTATTGAACTAAAATGGTTGATAAAAATTTATCATTCCCTGTATTTACGTATATCTAGTTTATAAATTTTTTCGTTTCTAGTTCGATTAATATCAAATTGCAACGTTTAATCTTTTAGTGTTGTAAGAGTGTCTTTGTGTGTGGGTGTGTTTGGGGGTGGGGGGGGGGGATTCTTGGTGAGTGTCATGAGATTCCCTGTTCAGCATTCCAGCCCTTATCAGCAAGTGGTCTGATATCGCGCGCCAAGCGGTCTGCCAGTCTGGCGATTTCGATTTTTCCGGAGACATCGTCAATTGCCCCTCCCTGGCTTGCGTGGGATTCGATCGAATTTTTTGTCCGAGGCTAGAATCTCAGCTCTCCCTCGGGATCTCTCTCCCGGCCACGTGTAAGCAACAGGTGGCCGTGTGCAACGGGATACAGTCCGGCTGCTTCTCACGATCCAATTATAGAAGAAGTCATCTTAAGCAGCAGCAATGATCGCCCGTTTCTTATTGTCCCCCCTCGGAGCTCCAACTTTTTCTCTGACCCGCCCCCATATTCGATCATCCGAGATCTCGTCTCTAGCACGCACACAACTACACATTACAAATATTATACATCAACACTTTAAAGATCAGCAATCTCTCTCTTTTTTTTTTTTTTTTTTTTTTTTTTTTGAAAGAATGTGCAGACGAAGGCGAATTGACGCTGACGGTCGGATGCCTTTCGTTTGAATATTTCCAAGCTGATTGGGAGGGGATTTATTTAAAATAGAAATTAAATACATACTAAAAGTTAAGATAGAAAGTTATGATGAAACGCAGATATATTTATATTATTTCTTGAATTTTCGAGTTTTTTTTTTTTTGCTTTTCGGCCTTTTTAGCCATAAGCCAATTTACGATACTACTTATTATTATTATTTTTTGTTTCTACCCCGGGGTCTGATTTTAACCGGATGCCTCGAGCCGGATTCGAACCCGGTTCGACTTGATTACCAGGCTGGCACGCTACCCCTAGCCTAACCCGACCCCATTTTCGAGAGTTGTTAGTCAATAAATAAAATATTTAGTAAATTACTATTCATAACTCGAAAATACAAATTAAGAAACCCAAATACTAAATTAGAGGAAAAGTTCAACTTTTTCAAAATTCGGTACGCTGTTTGCAGTTTCGGTGAATTAATAATGTTTTATGCCAATTGGGAAAGCTCTGAATATGTACATTAGGGTGGTCCTTATTTTCGATATTTTCGAATTTTTACGCTGACAGAGGCTCATATGGTTCGAAATATATAAAAAAAAAAATATCCCCCAAGTTTCAACTCTCTATCTCAATTTTAACCTGTGCCACACAGTGATGCATGTTTCCCATCTAAAAGACATGGGGTTTTTGTCATGGAACGACCAATTTTTTTATTCCGGCCAAAGTAATGGTTTAAAAATTTTGGAACACTGTAGACTTTATCCATATAATAGTAGCTATCCTTCAGATTATAATTTATAATATAATTTTGGAGTTACAGCTAGATAAAATAATGCTATATCTTAGTGTTAGTAAGTTATAGACTCAAAGTTTCAAATTTTTTAAACCATTACTTTGACCTGAATAAAAAAATGATCGGTTAATGCCAAAAACACCATATTATTTAGATGGGAAACTTGCATCACTGTCTTAAAATTAAGATAGAGAGTTGAAACTTTGGGGATTTTCTTTTATTTATTTCGAAACATATGAGCCCTTGTCAGCGTAAAAATTCGAAAATACCCAAAATAAGGACCACCCTAATGTACATATTCACAGCTTTCCCGATTGGCATAGAAAATTATTAATTCATCGAAACTTCAAACAACGTACCGAATTTTGAAAAAGTTTCACTTTTTCCTTTAATTTAATATTTGGGTTCCGTAATTTGCATTTTCGATGCGTGTTAGAAAAGAACAAAGCTCTTAGAAATCCTTATTTTTATCTTCGTTAGAAATTCTTCAAAAAACTCTTCAAAATGACTCCAAATTTGTCAAAACGTTGTATAGACTCAAAGTTTCAAATTTTTTGAACCATTACTTTGGCCGCAATAAAAAAATGATCTAATTGAAAAGTTTTTGTTTTGCCGAGAGTAGCAGAGTTGTTGATTCACAAAGAGAAACAAAGAGGTTGTCCTCTGCTTGATGCAAATAAACATACACACATATACTCGTATATATCGAGATGATATATCTGTATATATATTATTTATTTGTTTGAGACTATAGTTTCGAAGACTTGGTCTTCATCATCAGTCTTTCTTCAATTATAAATGTTTTTCATCCAGTCAATATCATATGGATATTGAAAACTTCATGTTCCTTCGTCACTGCTGGCTAGGAACTAATTCATTAAGTATGTTTATTTGCATCAAGCAGAAGACAACCTCTTTGTTTCTCTTTGTGAAAAAAATGATCGTTCAATGCCAAAAACCCCATGTTGTTTAGATGGGAAACTTGCATCACTGTGAAGCACAGGTTAAAATTAAGATAGAAACTAGAAACTTGGGAGATTTGTTGTTATTTATTTCGAAACATATGAGCTTCTGTCAGCGTAAAAATTCGAAAATACCCAAAATAAGGACCACCCTAATGTGCGTATTCAGAGATTACCCGATTGGCATAAAAATTATTAATTGACCTAAACTGCAAACAGTGTATCTTGAAAATGACTCCAAACTTGCCAAAACGTTTGTTCTAATATCTCATTAAAAGTTCCCAATCTAGGTAGTTTCAGCCGAAATTTCTTCTTTGATATAGAATTTCCACGTTCATATCGTCTGCTTTGTCTTATTTCTATAACAATAGATTAGTTAATTTGAACTAACTCTTGTAGAAATTGACAAAAACCAGTATTTTATAATCTTGTTTTTGAGAGCGTAATACAGACTCTTTCTTTCTTTTATCTTACTCGGTGGCTAACATAAAAAATGCCACTAAGTATTTCAAGAATCTCTTTTGAATGGACGAATAAAAAACATAGCCACGAAATAAAAAAAATAAAGAAAACATTAATGAACTATTTTATTAAATTATGATATTTATGTGATTTTAAAAGATCCCATTTTTGAACATAAATGGTGACATTTAATGGCTAAGGGAAATCAGAATAATCGTTGACCGATTACCATAAAAGGCGTTAACTTGATTTTTATTAATGCACACGGCTTTTACACGAAAAACATTAAATTAAAAATGATAATAATATTAATATGAAAAAATCATGCATCGTATTTCAACTGCGTTGTATTATTTCTATATTTGACTCCGATGACATTTATGTCCAAGCGATTTATTATGATTAATAGAAGAGTTGGATATAGAAGTCCGGCGAGGTTCGCAATTTAAAGTGAAAAAAAATAATTGGTTAACTCTGATCTCCTCTGTCGGTTTGACATTCAAATTGATTTTGAGTTTCCCACTAAAAACCTCCCTATTAGAGCCGATAAGTGAGTCAATCGATCGTTATAATAAACCCGCAAGAAAACTTTTTTTTGCAAATTCAATTACTATCCAATTTTCTGCTCTAGTTTAATGGTAATAATAATCAAAGAAAAATAGAATATTATTAAAAATAAATCCTTTGATCATTGCGAAAAATACATAGTTTTAAATCACTCTATATTAGGATATTATTTACTTCTTTTTTTGAAGCGAATCACAATAAGTAAAAACAATACTAGAAATATTATATATATTTATATTTAATGTTTTATAATCCGAGATATTTATTTATCGACTTTTGTCCTTGGAGCAAGTATTAATATAACAACCGTAAAAAATATAAACAAACTCTTCGCCTTAGAGATAGTCAACTATAGGTACATATCGTCGCCTTAGGGTGTAAGCCTGCTAAATCTATTTTTTATCGCATATGACATATTAAATTCGAAAGAAAAAGAGGTGCAGCATCGTCCAAGTAAAACTGCTACTTAAAACAACGATCGTAAGTTGTAGAAAAAATGTAAAAAGTGATTTCTTTCCTAAACTACAAAATTAAATTTTGTGAAGTTTGTTGTCTGCCCTGTAATAGTAATTCTTGTATTGAGTTAGCAGGTTTACACTCTAAGGGGACAATATTCTTATTCATTAAAAGTTATGAAGAGTTTTAATTGAAAGTAATGGAAGGCAGCCCAGAGGTAGTGAGGAAAGAAAAAATTAACACATAAAATAAGGTGTAATTTATTGGAATCCTTCCTCCTTTCCTTTCAAACCGACGTTTCGGAGGATTTTTCCCTCCTTCTTCAGGGTTTCAAAGGGTCAATGAATGAAACAAATAACATGTTTCCTTTTTCTCTCCACAGTAGTGTTCAAAAACTTTCTTCATTTGTAACAAAGGGCATAGAAAGACAAAAAAATTTTTTTGCTTCTTTTCTTAATTAGATGGCTAATTGAATAAAAAAAAAAATCGATTGTGGACCTAAATTATGGTTTAATTTATTCATTCAGAAATTAGAGAATGTGGATTGAATTGATAAACGTATTAAAATAGATTCAGATGAATGTTATATATTTAAAAACGAATAAAAAATGATATTGACAATCTCCAGAAACTAATATTAAAGAAATCACAAGATGATGTCATCTACTAGATCCGAGATGAAATCGATTATTTTTAATTATATATCCGAAGGGCTATTTTCACCCCCATCGAAAATCGAACCCGAGTGCCAAAATCGCCAATAGCGGCTAATTAGCTAGCCCGTGAGGTTAACCCCTCTCTGAGAAATGTATCGGGTTAAATATTTTATTCAAATATTTAAATCTTCATTTGTGAAATTTCAGGGTCTAATATTCTAAATTTAAGCACATAGCCATACCATATGGCTTAGTGTTATGCCCGAAATGAGTTTACCTCACAGGGTAGTCAATCGGCCCGGATTGCTAATTTTGGTACTAGAGTTTGTTTCCGGATGGTGTAAAAACCACCCTTCTGACATATAATTAAAAATAATCATAGATTTACTAGATGATGGCCTCTTGTGATTTTTTTATAAATTTAAAATCTACTTCTATCGGCTATTTGATATTATATTATTCTAATATAGTAACTAATACGACATTTACAACTGAGGATGGTCTGTCTACCAGTGCTGACCAAAACTTTATAATGAAATAGAAATAATAAACAATAGTAATTTAATTGAAAAGTTTTTGTTTTGCTGAGAGTAGCAGAGTTCTTGGTTCATAAAGAGAAACAAAGAGGTTGTCCTCTGTTTGATGCATTTTCCTGTTACAAAACATCAAAGCTCATAAAAATACTTATTTTTCTCCACTTTGGAAAAATCCGAAAATACCCAAAATAAGGACCGCACTAGTCCTTGAAGTGGGCCAAGTTTTCGAAACCGTTTTGGGAACCGATGCTTTATTTTTTATAAATACAATATTCCATCTTCATACGATTTTGTGAGATTTTAAGATAATTTGAATACCTAATAACGTAAAACTTTTAATGATGCAATCATAATATTCTAGAAACAATAATATTTATCTTCATCCTTTTAATTAAAAGCTCCAGCTAAGCTTTATTTTTTTAATGTAGCATCTTATCTTGTTATTTTTTGAATGGTCGTCCTTTCCTGACCAGCTGTTTTTGTGATCTTGAGCGATCGTTTAGTTATTGGCAAATCTTGAATTATTCAAATAATTTAGAATTGTTTCTATATTTCTAAATTAAGCTAAGCAACTAGATTTTTCAAAGTGCGATTCAGGAGAATCTTAAATCTTTCCTTCCCTATAGTCTGACACCATTTAACAAAGTTTTGCTTTCATTTAAGATATATATGAATTATTGTTTCTTGATTTATCTGATAAGTAGTTGCCCCTCCTTCTTATCTAGTTTACTTGTTGATACTTCTGATTGGCCAAGCCTTTAGTAACGTTTCGCCTGACCAATCAGACAACTTAATCGTTAATTAATCTCACTTTAAGATAGGATCAGATTGACGTTTGTTTTGAGGCGAGGTCGATCGATTTCCTTCTTCTTTTTTTCTATATTTAATTTAATTTATCTTTTGTTCTATAATTTTTTTCTTACATTCACTAGATTGCAAATTGTGTTATCTTGATATCGATATATTTATATTATAATGTTCTTGATTGTATTATTATCAAATGAACAAATAAGTGAAATTTTTAAAACTTGTTACACTGTCCGAGATTCTTGGTGATTTGGCTATTTATTTTTGCCAGCGGAGATCTTAAGTTTAGAATTTGAAATTTGGTACAAAGGTGTAATTTAATAATAGAAACTCGGATGTCAAATTTAATAATTAATTAATTATAACCGTTCGATATCTCCCACATGATAATTAGATTATTTTACTATTTTCTGCATTTTTACAACGAACGTTCTCAAGTAAGCAGGTCCAAAATCTAATCATTTGGAAATACAATCAACTTAGCTAGGTGCTAAACCAGAATGAACTTTATACGGCTTTTCAGGTATCTGATTCTTCTCACACACACCGAGGTAGACAGAAAAAATATGATTTTTCCCACATTTCAAACATTTATAAACAGAGAAATATGCAATAAAATTAACAATATTCATTTGATTTGAAAAGTGTACTTATCATTTAAAAGCAAATACATTATTGACTTTATCATTCAGGGTATGGTCAAGTATTCTATTTTTTTTCTTCTTTTTTTCGAAATATCTTAAAAACGGCTGAAACTATTTTGATTTAAAAAATTGGGCGAAACTATGGCATTTCGGTCTACACAAAAAACCCTAATAAGTGAACATAATATAATAACTGTTTTATCAAAATATCTGTTAGTCTGTGCTTTACCAAATCTTGTGGACGTGCTAGCTCATAAACTAGTGTGAATATCAAAACCAAATTTCACAAGTAGTTTTGGTGCATATTGACGCAAAATTAAGGGTGGGAAGGAGGGTTAAAACTTAAAATGATATATTTTCAACCTTAAAAAACAATAAAAATTATATATATATATATATATAGGTAATATAAACTGCCCCCCCCCTAACCACAAAATTTTTATACCCCACCCCCCCAAAAGGGGGGGGGGGGGTCAAAAAATGAAACTCTAGGCCCTTGAACCAAATTCAACTAAATTTTGTATACATAATCAATTGGCTACCAGAAGACTAAAAATGCAAAAACTAACCGCCCGAAATGGGTGGGAGGGGGTTGTAAGGTCAAAAAATTAAAATCTAGGCCCTAGTACCAAACTCAACCAGAAGTGTATGGTAAAGTCAAGTGGACGGCCACATCAGAACGTGTCAATTTATTTTCTTTTTACCATAAAAACAATCCGAAATATCATTTATGATATTAAAAGATTTGAGCATTAACGTTCGGGAAAATTTTTAACCTTATCAATTAATAAAAAAAATTTAAATTTCATAATTATTATTATAAAATTTTTACTGAAACCTCTTTTATTTTTTAATAAACGTTATTATAAATAATTATTGTTTTTTTTTTAAGAAATAAACCATAATATTTTGTACCAAGCAATATCCTTGTTCAGGGACTGAAATTGAATATTTGTTCTCATTTGAAGAAAAACAATAATTATATATATTATTAAGAAATGAAGCTGATTTTGATTCTTCTATTGTAATGTGATTTTTTGTGCACTTCGATCTTTGGTGGTTCCGGGTTCAATTTCTAAAAGCCTAAAAGGGCGTTCTTTTTCATTCAAAGCCTCGTTTATTTTTTTTCTACACCGAGACCAGGATCTAGTGATCCGGAATATACCTATCTAGCGCCCATTTGACATGATCCCTTTTAGTCATCGACGTATTTTACTTTTCATTATATGCATTCTAAATGAAAGAACCAGGATCTGATCTGTTTATTTAACGAACGTAAATAAATAAATAAAAGAAGTAAGCTTTTGAGCTACTTAGCCGAGATATGTCAGTCAAAAAATGATGATCCGTATGGTCAATTGATAACTCTCAAGAATATCCTCCCATTTCTTAATAATAGTAGTTCTATCCGGATCTTGTCTGAAAACGGATCTCGGATTTCAAAAGCCGTTTTATATAGGACCTCGTCTTAAGAGGAAGAAATTTATTAAATATGATTTTTAAGAAAAAAATAAAACAGACTTCAAAAAAATTAAATGCAACAAATAAAATACACTAAAAGGTATAAAATAATTATTATCTTATTTAGTTACAACTAAACGACGAAATATTAACATGAAATTACTTTTTGAAGTCGGTGCCAAACATATACATTTTATGAATCGCACTCGACCGATCTTAAGTACGTTTGGCGGGTATGCTCGCTTATAGGTATAGTTTGTTTGGCACCGACTTCAAAAAGTAATTTCATGTTAATATTTCGTCGTTTAGTTGTAATTAAATAGGATAATAATTATTTTATACCTTTTAGTATATTTTATTTGTTGCATTTAATTTTTTTGAAATCGGTTTTATTTTTTTCTTAAAAATTATTTTTATTTTTCTCTTTTTAGTGATGTTATGTATAGTGATCATATCATCAGAACTTGACCAAATTAATATTGCACCATCCCTAAGATACCCCCTTTCCAATAAAAAAAAGAATCATCGAAATCGGTTCATAAACAAAGAAGTTAGGCCTGAACATACCTAACAAAAAAGGTCTAATACTAATTAAAAAAAACGGGACCAATCGGAAGCTAGACTGAACCCAATGCAAAAAATTTCAAAATCGGTTCACAATTGGCGGAGATATGAGGTAACATAGACACAAAAAAAAAAAAAATCAGTCGAATAGAGAACCTCCTTCTTTTTTGAAGTCGGTTAAAAATAGAAAATAAGATTGGTCCTGGTGTCAATCTAAATGTGTTCTTTAGTTTCTAATTTAATTGTTATTATTATTTTTATGTGGTGGTGTTGCTCTTGGATTAGTGTATATCTAGGGAAAAAGTATAAGCAATACCTTATTTATTTATTTTTTCGTAATAGATTGAATGATGGAAATTTTATTAATAGACCGCTCGAGAACTTTGATATATGATAGGATAAATGGATTTACATTTTAATATCTGCATCATCATTAAATTATGACCTATTTAGAAACTTGATGAATACTAGATTTTTTAATCAAGCAAGCTAGCGGAAGGATCGATTTAGTTGTTCCATTTATCAATAATCTGTTCCTATGTTCAGCGATCAAATTATTCATCAACTGTTCCTTCCCGAATTCTTCTAAAAACTGATTTTTGCTGCTTGGCATTTTTCTTAAATTATTCAAGATCTTGCTTCACAAAAAACTACAGGGTGGGGTATAAAGAGCTCCCATATTTTGAAGAGGTATAAAAAAATGAAAAAATTTAACTAGAAAAAACTGAATATATTTTTAAAAAGAACATAATTTTTTTAATGTGTTTTTAACATTATATCAGACAAAAAAGGAGGGGTCAAAAATGAAAATTCTAGCCCTTTAGACCAAACTCAAGCAAATTTTGTATTACATATTCTGTGGACCACAGTAGACTAGAAATGCAAAAACTAGTCAAAATGGGGGAAGGGACAAAAATAAAAATTCTAGCTCTTTTGAACAAACTATGTACCTATACAAAATTTGGTTGAGTTTGGTCGAAAGGGCTAGAATTTTCATTTTTGATTCTCCCCCAATTTTGGGTGGTTAGTTTTTGCATTTCAAGCCTTTTGGAGGCCCACAGAAATTGTATACACAATTTGGTTGAGTTTGATCGAAAGGGATAGAATTTTCATTTTTGACCCCCCGTTTTTTGTCTGATACACCTAATGTTTAAAACACCATAAAAAATTATTTTATGTTCTTTTCAAAAATATATTCCTTTTTTTATACCTCTTCAAAATGTGGGAGATCTTTATACCCCACTGTATATGCATTGTAAGTTCAGTCAAACAGATATCCGTCAGATATGTGCAACCTAAATGAGACCACTCATCAATTTAACTACCGAAACTTTAATCAGAACTTTAAGAAGAATTTAAATAGTTTTTACTGAAATTAGTTGAATCTGTCTTTTTCATCTGAGCTAGATTTAAATCAATCATGTATATCTATAGATAAGAAGGCTCGGTAAAAGGCGTCTCTTGGTCCTAGATAGCGGTTATCGTGCTAGATCCGACTCTCGATTCGCAATATTTATTAAACCAGAGGGTGAGGCTATGATTCACTTTCTAAAGTATAAAAATTCTTAATAGCCAATTTCTTTATTAACATCAGCGAGACCATAATGTTGTCATCTAGGAAGCTTTTTTTTCTAGTTTCGGTCTTTACCTGTTATGTTAAGTGTTATGTAGATCTAGCTACACCCTGAGAAGTTTACACCGTAAAACAAAACAAAAAAAGGACATTGGAAAACAAGAGCCCAAAGACAATAAAAAAGCGATAAAGTCCGTCCCGTTTAAACAACTCACCTTGGTAAGTGAGATGTTCACACCCGTAGTTTGTCGCTCTCAAAAGGCGAGAATTTTGGGACTCCTTTTTTGCATTATCGGGACAGAAAAAAAATCACCTGTTTATTAAAGATTAACGAATAACTTCCTTCCTGCTCAGACTGTTTACATGCTGCCCACCCACAGCAAAACAACAGCCGATGGATGGGAATTCTTCAAATAAATTTGTTCATTCATTGAACGGTGGCCGTTTTTCAATGGAATTCATTTGCATACGCCTCCGCCGACAAAAGACAGACTCATGCTGAAAGAAAGTGAACAAAGCCATTAAAAAGAAAAACAGAACAATTACCATTTTAATATGTATTAATAATATTAAAACATTTCCCAAGATTTAAATCAAAATTAAAGAAAAGATTTTCAAGACTCAGTACACTTTCAGCAAATGAACGGTTTGAAGCAAAAAGTTGAAAATTGACATAGAAATAAATATAATTTTTCAACAAAATAGGTGTGCTAGATTTCAACTCATTAGTTACAATAACTATTCGATAGCTCTCCATGTGTGTTATTTTTTTCTGCATTTTTAAACAGAAAGTTCTCAATAAAAAATATCCAAAATTTTAAAAGTTCCTTCTTTTGGAAATTATTTTTTTTTCTCCATAACGAACATGCTACGACTTTCTGATCATGAGTTATAGTGTGTCATGGACAAAGTCAAACATACCCACACACAAAAAGGGGGAAAATCATGTTGGAAAATTATTTTATCCACGTTTTAGACATTTCTAAACACGTGTTTAGTTAAAAAAATAAAAAAATAAAAAATCAAGTCGATTAAATATCTCAAATTATAACTTATATAATATATCAAATATATCAAATTATACCTTTTTGCCAGTCCATAAATTACATCACAGGAATTTCAAGATTTTAAGACCCCTCTCTCTGTCACATTTTCATTGAGCCCTCCTGAATTGTGACGTCACATTATCATTTTTATACCCTATAATTTAATAATTGTATAAATTTTTTGTCTAGATTTATTTTACCAGCATTTTCAGTTTGGAATAATTATAACCCGAAATCTAAAAAATATACCTATTTGAAAATTATTTAAATTTTTTAATTTGATTTTTGTAACATCACTATTGTTAAGATCCCCGAGCCCCCTTGTCACATTTTGTCACAAATCTGAGTAGCCCCCCCCCCCTTTACTGTATGACGTAATTTATTGACGGCCCCTTTCCTCGGTAATATTTTAAGCTAAATTAAAAGATATTTAGAAGTTCAAAACTAGAGTAAAATAGGAACTTATTAATGTCACTACACTGTCTGTCAGTGCGTCAGAACTAACCAAGATACAAACTTTAAATGTATAAATTGGGTTAATTCGTTTTACTTGAAATCAAAAATCGTATTGAAATTTTAATCGAATTATTATTTTGGGGTTGATCGAATTTTTAATAGTGTTGAAAATAGAAAATATTTTTTTAAGAGTGTAAAGTATCTCTCTAAAGATGTCTTTAAGTATAATTAGGTTTAATTTTTTATTTAATTTACGGTGTAGGAGAGATCCGAATCAGCCAAATATAAGTAATTTTTGTACCTGTCGGTTTTTAGAAATCACTGAACTTCAAATTATGAAAAAATTACACAAATTCCTCTTACCAACAACAAATGAGAACCAATTTGATATCTCAAATAATTTGGATTTTAAAAGATATGGAACCCTTAGTATGCAGTTCAAGACGCCCTTGGCAGGATTATTTATAATATTTTATTTCTTTTTTCTTCCAAGTTTGAAGACACAATTGCACGAATGAATATTCATTTATAAGTAAGTGCATTCACTCTAACGAACAATTAAAAAATTTCTCTTTGAATCATTTTAACTTGTTGATATTCTTTCGATTTGCTAACCATGTACGAATTTTGTATCGAGCTTAATTTCATTTATAAATTACTACTGATTCATCATTCTTCCTTTGGATGATTAATCGTGTTAGACGATTAACTCTGAGGTTCAGTTGCTTCAAAGAAAATTTCCATTCATTGGACGTTTTTTGGCCAAGTTCCATGTATCATTTTTGGACTATTTTCTGTTAGTTCCTCACTCCTCTCGGTTACGTCTGTCTCCAGACGTCGTCTGAATCTGAATTTTTTTTGGATATGACGCAGATGGGGTTTCCCTATTAAGATCGATTGTTTGGTTAGTAAACAGATGATTTAAACCGGTTTTAAATTAATCTAATCTCAAGCTAATTAAAATTTGGATACATAATGTACCTACTAAGTAAGCCTAAGAAATTATATTATTATATCTATCTATATATAGGAACAAATTTGCGTATTGGGAAATTATGTTTTTTCTGAAATAAAATTCACTTGCCGATTAGCTAGAGAGCTGGTATTTATGAGGCTAACCCACAAAATTATAATTTTGGTTTATCTGCGGAAATTAATACTAATATTGTTACCGTCCAAATGCAAAGTGGACCAAACAAGCTTTTGATTGCAAATGCTGGTTTGGTCCACTTTGCAGTTGGACGGCAACAATATTACTAATTAATTTCCGCAGATAAACCAAAATTGTTTTATAATTTTGTGGATTAGCCCATATTGCGCTTATAGCCTATTATATGCTTTTAGATAATGACGTCAAGCGTTAGAGAAAAATCGAAAATTTTCTAGTTTAAGTGTGCTTATTCAGGAGATGGTGTAATACCATTTTTTACTTGCGAAGAAGTAGTAATGTCTTAAAAATGGGAGCCCAAGTAAATTAAATTTCAAACTCAAATAATGTGTTATATGAGCTAAGTTTTGGTTCAAGTCATGTTTTAGAAGCCCAAATATGAGGTAAAGGGATTTTAAAAATAAAATTAGTTAGTTCAGGAAACTAATAGCGTATTCGACTTAATGGACCTCGTATAGGTGTACTAGGCATGCACAATAGACATTTCTGTTGATAAATTTCAAATTACGCGTGGTCCCTTCGCCCGAAGACAGTGCTAGTGTAAGTCAAAAATGTTATAAGATAACGTAAATTTATCTGCGAGGTTCATCTACATTTATATGGGTCAAAATGGATGAGTAGGTAAGGGGAAGGTAATGGGAAACCACCCCTGTCAGTGAACATTCAAAATTGAGAGGGCCTCAAAAAATATAATTATTAAATACGGGTCACCCTAGTATAACGCAGAGGTTAGCTTACATAGAAAGGATGCTTTGTATAAATCGCATTATTCCAAAGTGATCATATTATAGCATCGCTAAATGTGTGTTAAAAACTTCAAAAAAGAGATAGCAAAACAAGTCTTGTATAATTTCATATGAAATATTTTTAATTTCAAAAAGTATATATTAAATGAAAATATGAAAATCTGAGAAATATTAGGGCTCAGTCAGGTTGGCCTAGTGGTTAAAGTGCATGCATTCTAATCAAGCTAGGGCGGGTTCAAGCCCAAATCGCTGCAAATATTTGACCGCCTATAATCTGATTCCTTCAGGGGAAGGTAATGGGAAACCACCTCTGTGAATAATTTCCTCAGGAAAATTACGAGGATACTCTAAATATTAATCGATATATAGAATCACTTTCTTTAGGTACCCTGCTAAATGAGGGCTACCTCTGTATTCAATCTTAAAAAACCAAGAAATCTTAAATTTACTAAGGAAGTGGCCTTTGTCCTAATGGATTCAAGAGAATTCCACGTGGACACAAAATTTGAAGGAATGTTCCAAAAAATTAAAATTATTAAATCTTAAAATTTAAAAACCTAATCAAAGTGTGAGTCTTTTTTTAGAAAAACTTGTATAAAACTTTGAAAAACTAAATGATGGATAAATTTCAAATTTTTAATGATATATCTTTATTTATTATAAGATTATTTTGACCAAGATAAAAAAAACTGCTGCAGCAAAGAGCTGGCTTATTCATCTTAAAGAAAAGAAAATTTTGAGTTCTTCATCCTCGATTATCTATTTCACCCATTTGTGTAGATTCTAAATTGGCAAACATTAAAGCTAATTCAATTTCATTTCCCTTTACTAGGGCATTATTTTTGATTATAGTGTTATATATCATGAGATAAGGGGTACAATAAAAGGAGTGTGAGTGTGTCGTGATTAGCTCGTAGTTCAGAGAATCCGTGGAACATACCGACACTGAGCGTGAAGCCTTGACCCTCCATCAACGATTTTCAAATCGATTCCACTTGTTTTTACCCCCTCCACTACCTTAAAAATTCTCCGAATTCGACATCACTTATTAATTACCTCATTCACCACCCTATTTCCAACAACCCTTAAAACATTCTATGAATGGGGCGTTTTATGAATGAAACCCTTTGCATATTGATCTAGTATAATTACTTTATTAATAAACTCAACTACTCATAATATTAATTAATTTTTTTATTTGTTTGTTTTGTTTCCAGGTTCGGCTCACTTTTAAACTTGACTTTGATGAACATAACAATGTGTGGAAGAAATATCATTATAACTGGCTCCCAAGCTTTGAAGAGATTCCAAAAACTCTCGGCGACAAAGTTTCAATGGACCATCTTACTAAATTGGAGGTAATTATTATTTACTGATTAGGGACCGTCCATAAATTACGTCACACGAATTTCAAGATTACCCCCCCCCCCCCCTGTGCCACATTCTGTCACATTTTCATTGAGCTCTCCCTATATTGTGACGTCACACTATCACGTTTATACCCTATAATTTTTTTTTTACTTTTGGGACATCCCCGGGCTCCCCTCTCACATTTTGTCACAAATCTTAGATTGCCGCCTCTTACTGTGTAACGTAATTTATGGACGGCCCCTTAGTATTAATACAAGACAACAAAATTTTACTTACCATCACAGTTCTGTCCGTAAAATTCTGAAAACAACTACTCGTAAATTCACCCACTTTCATCTAAGCTTAGAGAGAGATTTTTTTTTTCTAAAATTTCTTTAACTTCTTCCATCTTTCTCAAATCCAAATTCACAATATTCTTCATATTTTTCTACTGAAAATTCTCCATTGATTGTAAATTAACATATTTTTATTTTTTCACAATTATGGATGAAAAAAGACCTTATCATTCCAGACTGGCTATTCTTTCTTTCATTTTTCATCTCTATTCTAAAGAACCAAATAATGATTGGTGACATTTTTTGCAACGCATTTAAATTACCTATTTAAGACTATATGTTAAGATGAAACTATTTGTTATAAAATCAATTCCAAATAAGAATAAGTAAATTCCTTTGATTTCCAAAGCTTACCATATCATATATGAGGTGTTTAAAAGCAGAGTGGACCACCCCACTTTTGGTTTTTTATGAGAAATCCCACAAAATAGAGGTTAAGGTTCGAGGCAAAAGTTGTACCTGTGCTGTAATCTAGAAAGACATGTAAATACTAAGTTTGGACCACTTTATCTATTTAGTTTTATCAAAAACTTACTTGATTATAGAGGTTTATCAGCAAAAATGAGATTTGTGGGATGGTCCACTCTGCTTTTGAAGGTCTCATATCTCATTGTAGATTTTATGCTTTGGTGGTTCTATAGTTTAAAAAAAGAGAAGTTTCGACTGTTACCAACAAGCTTGAACATTTTTGATGAGATAATCTTATCAGAATACACGGAAATTACCGGAATTAATTTAAGTTGAAAATTCATTTTCAAGGGCATGTTGAAATCCTTCGACATTGTTTTCTCAATCAGGATTTCAATAAGCCCTTGAAAACGACTCCAGAATTAGATATCGAAACGTTCTGCATTCTATAGAGATTATCACATTAAAAATGTTTTTATTCTACTTTATAACTACTTTTACATTTTTTTAAACAAAATGTTTTATTTTTTAAATTTAAAAACTTTACATATTTATTATTTTTGGCCATCGAGTCAATAAATACTTCCTACTCCTTTTTGATTTTTTCAATCATTTTTTAAAATTTTTAATTACTTATGGGAAAGTGAAAAAAATGAAAACAAGAACACTATTTTAGTACACTTTTACATAACTTCCTATATGTTCTATTCAGGAGTGGTTGCCGGCCCGAAACCGGTCATATGCTCAGATGTCATTTCTGTAAATGAAAAATTATTTTACCGTATTAAGTCGAAATCGTGTAAGGGTTAGCGTACTTATTTATATTATGTGAAAAAATGTATTGCTTTATTTTTTAAATAATTTTATCTTTTTTAACAAATTTATACTGATATTTGTATTTTCCGCTCTAAATTGAATACATATATAATTTATAATTTTTTTTCTTTTTCAGTTGAATACAGCCCTGAAAAACACTTATGAATACCTACAGAAATTCGCAGTAGGTCTGGAACAAGTAGTATGGGATCTGAATCTAGAACCTGGCGATTTTCGAAATGAATTTCGCGATTCAGAATTCAAATTAAGAGCTGTAAGTTATTAGTTATTATTCAAATGTAAATGTACTCACTTTGAAGATTTATAAATGTACTAACTGAATTTTTCTTTTTCTTTTCAGACTCTTTGCGAGATTCAAGTAGCGATGATAGAACGTGGTGTGATGCAACGAAAAGACATCACCAGAGATATCATGAATGCCGATTATCGTTCAATCGGTCAAAAATCTTACAGAAATCTTCGAGATTGGCTTATCTTCCGGGACTATATGAATGGACTTGAATATGTTATTCAGGTGATTTAAAGTTTTTTTCTTAAAAGAACAACCAAATTTAGAGTTCGAATCGAGTATATCTTTATCCAAAAATGCCAAATCTTTGTTGAATACCAACAGCGTTTTTAATTATGCATTTCAGTGCACATTTTCTTTTACTCGGAGCAAAGGTTTCTTAGGAAACCTTAATAATAAACATAATATTAAAATTTAGGAGAGATGTCGTCACAATACTCGGTCAGTGCTGAGTTGTTGTCTAATACAAAACGCTTTAAGTTTGTGATTGATTGATTGGGAGTTGACAAAAAAATGAAGATTATATCGTGATAGATGTATTCTCTTAATTAGTTAATTTAGATTAGCTAATTAGAAAATGAGACACCAGCAATCTAATGAGCTATACTTATGGATTGTCAAATGTGCGAATGTAGGTTCAAAAAAATACGAATTACTAGCTGCAGAGGGCGTGCCTAAAAAAGCAAATCGAGATTTTCGAGCTTAAGTCACCCTAACTCAAAGAATAGAGTTGTTGATCATAAAGCTCAGAATTCTTTCCTCTTAGTCACAGTGTGTTTAATTTTACGAATAGAGAAAAATAAATTTAATGAAAATTTAATTCGAAAATAACGTTAGTTTTTTTTTTTTTATAAATCAGTATCTTTCTGTATTTCTGCCTTTTTTGCGACACAGAAAATTTAAAATCGAGTTTGCTTTACATAGTTTGTTGCAATTTTATTTAAATACTGATGGGTAATTAAAATAATTTTTTTAGTAATTTCCTGGAGAGATTTCTGTCTATCTTAATCGATTAAAATGTTAAAATCATTTTGAATACACTTCAGAAACTGGCCATAAAATTAGTTTGGAAACTCGGCTTTGTTTTCTTATTACATTATACAAGGCTTACAATATTATTTACTTATCTAAAGATGTGCTCCAAACATTATCTTAGAATCATTGGTGGAATTCAGAAATACTAGATACAAATAGGAGATTTGACCTTATCTTGCTCACTCGAATCCTTTTATACAAATACATACAAAGTTTTTGTATATGGACGAATTTTACAATTGTTGATTAAACGAAATTTTATTAAAAAAAATTGATGCAATTTGATCCCAAGATGAATTAATGGCTCGATTGATTCGAGCTGCATTTATTCTAAAAACGTTTTAGGATTATGAATTACAAAATCTTATCTTATCTTATTATATAAACGAGCAATTCTTGTATATATATATATATAGAATCGGTTTCTTGAAAACGGCTCTAACGATTGTGTATAAATTTTAATCCGATTGAAATAAAGGAAGGGGGTGGAAATTAGTCATGTCGCAAAATAAATATTTTAATTGTTCATATCTCGTCTTCGGTAAGTCGCAGAGCCTTGAAATTTGAAACTTAAGCTAGTTAGAGACAAAAAGTTATCGAGCATCGCTCGGTGCTCCAGGCACTAACTATAAATTACGCAGTGATCGAGAATGGTTAGATGCTCAGAATAATCAATTAAATCATCAAATATATATGTACTCTTGAGCTGCTCACCTTATTTGATAAAGATCACAGATATTTATTTAAAAAAAAAAAAAAAAAAAATCAAATTAGAATTAGATCATTGGTACTTACGTATTAACGCCACCGCAGCTAAAGATTTGGCGGTTTTTAAATTTCGCCAATCTACACCTAAAATTTTTTAGATAAATCATAAAATAGAATAAATCAGTTACCCTCTGTCAAAAAACAACTTGAATAGGTTCGGTTTATGATTTAGATAAAAAATGCGTTCCCAAACAAACCTTGCGGTGGCGTTAATGTATCCGCATTTTTTATCTAATCAAACCGAGATCATAAACCGTTCCTATTCAAGTTGTTTTTTGACAGAGGGGAAGTGATTTATTCTATTTTATGATTTATCTCAAAAATTTTAGGTGTAGATTGGCGAAATTTAAAAACCGCCAAATCTGTAGCAGCTACACTGCGGTGGCGTTAATACGTAAGTACCAGATCATTATTTCCAATAATGTATTTTTTCACAAATCTTAAAACCACCAAACTCATAACTCATTTATTAAATAAAACACTTAAAATTCGGACTTAAACATTTTTGGCGAAAATTCAGAAATTCTCCCCAACAAGCTTAAGAGTTTGTTATGATAAAATTCACATCTTTTTTCAACTATTTGAATCAGTCAGAAAAAAATCTAACCTCACTTAAGTAGGTTTAATATGGATTGAGCAATCTTGTCTCCACAAATATATATTTTCCCATTAAAAAAACAAACTATAATGACAGAAAAATAAAGTTGTTAAAACATGAAAAAGTGTTTAATAAAATAGTATAGAGTAACTGTACTTGTCTTTGGCAGGATCATTAGGACGATGATTGAGAGAACTAGCCAATTAAATTGATCATTCTATAGGCGGCTCATTTCGGTTTTGATGAAAATTTTATTTCATCTTCACCAGATTCAGTCATTTCAATTTTTTTCATTTTTTTTATAAATTATTTTTACTCCTAATTGGCAAATTTAGAAATAATCATCTGTTTCAGATTTTAAATCTATATATTTTTTTTTTTTTACTGTATTACGATTTCAAAATAGATATTTACAATTTTAGATTTCACAAATGGTTAGTCATTTGGTTTTGAATTTTATATTAAACAGTAATTTTCCAATTAAGTGATATAATAAATAGTGCCTGGAGCACTGAACGATGCTCGGTAACTTTGTGTCTCTAAATAGCCTAAGTTTCAAATTTCAAGGCTCTGCGACTTACCGAAGACGAGATATGAACGATTAAAATATTTATTTTGCGACATGACTAATTTACACCCCCTTCCTTTATTTCAATCTGATTAAAATTTATACTCGACTAATAACTCATAGGACTTGATAAGTACACCAATCTTTAGCGAAATTGTTAGAGCCGTTTTCAAGAAACCGATTCTATATATATATATATATGCCCATAATTATGAAAGTGGTCTGTCAAAAAATTAAAAAATTAGTTGATACAATTTGATGGCTGTATATGTATATAATTAAGTAATGGAGAGGGATTCAGCCAATGGGTAGCCTCTGCTGAATAAAAAACTCCCAATTATAGAAAACGTTTCGGCTTTAATTAAATAATGCCATCATCAGTTCCTAAGAGAGTATTAGCGACACAATTAATTTTATAAATAAATTGTCCGCAGGCAGAGTTGTTGTGGATTTTATCATAATATATACAAAATTATATGAATTACAAAATGGTACATAAATCTTGGTGTGCTCTCACTTGATATGCGTTTTTTCATATTTTATGTTCATCCATTTAAAAAGTACAGTAATAAGATGTCTGTTTTGAAAAATCGCATAAAATTGAACCGTTAAGTGGATTTCTAGTTGTCTCAATATACAGAATTCGAATCTTGTTTATTTTATAAAACTTTAAATATCTCGAAACTAACAATCAATGACTTAGACCACTTTCATAATTATGGGCACATATATGTTCATTGAGGTTTCCGCGGATGGGTTCTATGTCATTAGAGATTTTTCGGGTTTCTCCGCGTGGGTTTGAGAGGTTTTCTGAGAAAAAGTTCATATCTCGTCTTGGTTAAGACGCAGAGCCTTGAAATTTGAAACTTAAGCTATTTAGAGGCAAAAAGTTACCGAGCATCGCTCAGTGCACCAGAACTATTTATTATAGCACTATACATATATATACAAGAATTGCTTGTTAATATAATAAGATATATAATAAACAATGAGTAGTGCTTTGCTTTTGTGAAATTAAACTTAAAGTGATGATTTAATTGAGGCTGTGAGCGCAATAGTGGACTAATCCACAAAATTATAATTTTGGTTTATCTGAGAAAATTAATTACTAATATTGTTACCGACCAACTGAAAAGTGGACCAAACCAGCTTTTGCTAGCAAATTGTATGTTTATTAAGATTTTTTGAATTTTTAGCTATAACAAATTCAGTAAAACTCAACAGCTCATAGATACAACACAATCCACCAGAACTCTCTCGCCTATATTAAGAAATATAATATATATTATATTAATAAGCTGACATGTTCTGATGAGGCCATCCACTTGACTTTACCATACAACCTGGCCTCTCACTTATAATTAATATTTAATAAAATTATTTATAATCATGTAGGGGAAGGGGGTTAGTTTTTCATTTTTAGACTTCTGGGGGCTCACTGATTATGTATACAAAATTTCGTTGAGTTTGGTACAAGGGCCTAGATTTTCATTTTTTGACCCTACCCCCCCCCCTCCCTATTATGGACGGTTAGTTTTTGCATTTTTGGGATCCACTGATTATATATACAAAATTTGGTTGAGTTTGTTCAAATGGCCTAGATTTTTAGTTTTTAACCCCTCCTCCACCAAAATCTAATCAGCTCTTAATCTCAATGGAAAAAACTACGTGTGAAATTTGGTTTCGATATTCAAACTAGTTTTTGAGCTAGCTCGTCCACAAAAATTTGGTAACGCACAGACTAACGGACAAACTAACAGACATTTTGACAAAACAATTATTATTTCGAAAAATATAATTTTTTCGGTGTTTACTTATTAGAGCTTGTTTGTAGAGCGAAATGCCATGGTTTCGCTCAATTTTTTTATACAGCCTTGGGAAAATTACACTTTCACTATCTTTAAATAGATTTATTTTGTTATTTCCTGTTTGAATATTATAGTACCCGACTATAATTTAATTACTTTCTATATATTCATAGTTATTAAGAAACATTACGTCGCTGTTAGAGAGTAAACTTGCTAACTCACAACAAGGAAATTTTACAGGGCAGAGAAAAAACAAACAAAATTGAATATCGTTTTTATGGAAAGAAACTATTTTTCACAGTTTTTTTTCTAGAATTTACGATCGAAATTTGAAGTAGCAGTTTTACTTAGACGATGCTGCATTTCTTTTTCTTTCGAACGGTATTAATATGTCATATATAATAAAAAATGAAGTTAGCAGGTTTACACTCTAAGCCAACTATTAGAATCTCGTGTAGCAAACGCAATACTTAAGGTGCTAAGTTCTCTAAAACAACAGTTGCCTAAAATGGCAAGAGAAATAAAAAAGTTGGTTTCGATAAAGTCACCCTTTAATTTAATTGTAGTATTAAGTTTTAATCTAAATTTACTAGCTAAATTGTTGTAATTTTATTGAACTATTATAGTTTTCTCCATTTTTTCCTGGGTAGATTAAAGTAATCAAATTTTGACCCACTCTAGCTGATATCCTTTTATCATTTATTTTATTTATTGGGTCTCCGAGGAGCGGGCCGCCTCTTACAAGACAAAAGATGATTACACATTTTTATTTACAAATCTTTCACACTTTCGGCTTTAGAACAAATTAATTCAGATTCAGAGCGGGTGCCTGAGAGAGCCAGGATTAATACTGGCTCACATTTCACATTTCTTTTTTTTTTTATTCACAAAAAATAATCATACGCCACCCGCTCTCCATGTTCTTCTGCCGAAAGTGTAAAAATTAAGAAGAGATCCCCTCATTGCCCTATATGTCAAATCGTTTATTGTTTTTTGGGATATACCCAGGGCGATGAGGGACTCCACCGCTTTATGCCACCACACTCCCTTCCACGAGAGTGTGATGGCCTCGACCCTGACCGAGCCCGCAGTCAAAGAATAGTTTGTCTATTTCATACTGCTTGCTAATTTGCCACCCATCATTAAAGAATAATTTCAAAGAGTAAAACGTATGAAATAAAAATATATTATGAAGACTTAAAAAAAATGCTTTTATTTCAGAAAGGACTTAAATGTAGTAGAAAATAAATTGTTCAACAGTACCGGAAAAAATTTATTTCTCACATTACTAGAATGAAAGTGTTGGCGCATTTAAATTTAAATTTAAATTTAATTTTTAGTTAGGTGAGAAGGAATATTTTTTGACTACTGAAGAAAATTTTATTTCCCAATTTGTAGTGCAATTAGATATAAAAGAATTTTTTTTAAATATTTTTTAAATATATTTTTTATTAAAGGAATTTGAACCGCAAAAGTTGAATAATGTAATCAATAATTTCTTATGCTAATTCTACATATTTAGAAATTTATTTTTATTTTATTATTTTTTGAAAAGGAAAAATGAATTAAGCACCCGACAGGATTCGAACCCGTTTCTCTCTCCTTTAGCCGAAGAGTGTCTTTACCAACTAGGCCATGGAAGATCATTCGTACCCTAGGCGCTCTTCGGATAAAGGAGAGAGACACGGGTTCGAATCCCATCGGGTGCTCAATTCATTTTTTCTTTTCAAAAAATAATAAAATAAATTTTAAAATATGTAGAATTAACATAAGAAATTATTGATTACATTATTCAACTTTCGCGACTCAAATTGCTTTAAGAAAAAATTAAAACTAATATTTATCTTAAATTATAAATTGAATATGGACTAGAGGTAGAGAATTAAGATTAAAATGTAATTTTGGAAGAATACAATTTTAAATAATTCGAAAAGCTCAATAGTTTTTAATATTTTATATCGCTAAGACAACTGAAATCAGGCAAATAATTTATGTTTTTGTTTTGTTTTTTGTTTCAGGTTTTCGAATATTTCAAGTCCAAGCTTCCTTCGTGAGCATCTGTGGTGTGAAGATCTCACTGGACGAGCATGGGGGCAGAAGTTGATATTAGTGTGCATTTTAAAGTACATAGGACAGACAGACACTGGTGATGAGAGTGACATTATCGTTATCAATAATCAAACATTCGATGGATTGGACTTGAAGAAAGAACAAACAGAAGGACCAGAAAGTTGTTTCCTCTTTTAATGTAAATTTTACATCACTATTTGATTATTTAATTTTGTATGTTTGTGTGTGTATTATTATGTAAAAAATTTTAATTTATTGTAACTTCTTGGTGTTATTATTTTTTTTTAAAATAATAAACAGTGTCATATTTTTTATCTATTTCAAGTTCCTACTTTATGTGAGATTATTATTTATGAAAAAAAATAAATATTTCACATGGTTATTTAATATATTTATTATTGGTTCATAAAATAATCCTGTACATATGTAATTTCTGATGGCCGATAATAAATAAAAAAAACAACAAATTAATATATAAATCAATAAATATTTATTGATTTAATTATTTTTATTATTATTATTATTAGTTGCGTATGGACCCTTAGGATCACGTAAAGCCTACTCAAGGGTATTTTGGACCAAGATTCTTCCTTAAATCCGCAATGATACCATCTTCTCCAGACGTTCTTAGTTTGCAGATGTGTCCATGTATTTCTTCCCGTGATAGTGGGTTCTGGACAGTTGAGATGGTCAATAAATCTGGCCTGGCTGGATCAGTATGTTGATGTTCAAAGTACTGATGTAAGAATGGCTTTTAGATGTTAATTTTCCATGTGGTTTTATTCTCTTGAGTTTGTGGTCGTAGTTCGTAGTCGAGCCATAGTTGCTTGTTATTAGCCGGATACTGACTGAGGGTTTTCTTCGCGAGGACATCCCTTGAGGCAAATGCCTGGTCGGTCAGTACGTGTCTCGCCCAAGGCAAAAGTGTCCGTTGCCTCGACTGAGGCTGCCTCGGCCCGATCCATCGGTTGTCGGTTTTTGTGAATGCTCAAAGGTGCCTCGGGTCGTTTCCTGCGTTCACTCAGGACGGTTCTGGGGCAAACGCCCGAGGCAGCCTCGCGAGGCTGCTCGCTCAGTCAGTATCCGGCTATTGAAGTAGTCCGACGCACGTGTCGGGTTTCTTTAGAACCAGAGATTGTCAGTTCCTGGAGCGGGGGAGCCATAATTTTTTAAAATTGTTAAATTTTTACCTCTAGCTGAGATCGAACCCGTGATGTTGTGTTTGAAAAATAAATCGTCGGCTTAGAGTGTAAAACTACTAACTCCATTTTTTTATCAAATATTACATATTCCATTCAAAAGAAAAAGAGATGCAGCATCGTCCAAGTAAAACTGCTACTTAAAATTATGATCGTAAGTTGTAGAAAAAAAATGTGAAAAATATTTTTTTCCATGACAACAATATTAAATTTTGTTTGTTTTTTCTCTCCCCTGTAAAATTTCCTTGTTGTGAGTTAGCAGGTTTACACTCTAAGGCGACGAAATGCAGATTGATGCCACCGGCTCCCCTAATTATCATTATTATTATTAATTTTTGAAATTTTACAACGAACGAATCTCAAAATATTATAGTAAATGTAAAAAAAAAATTAGAAGCTATAACTAGAACAAAATTCATTTAAAAAGATAAATTCTTTATAGTGCACTGTTATTGCTGCTATTATAATTATTTTTATTATAATATTATTTTTTATTGTAAATATATACTTATATTGCTGTAAATATTATTAATTTTATTATATATTCTGAAAAAAATATTTTTTTATTGTGTAACCTAATGAGAGTTCATTTTAATTAATATTATTTATTTATTTATTTATTTTATGATGAATCATATTGTTTTTTTTTAAATTATAGATCGTTTTATATAATTCTTTGAGAACTTCTTTTCCTTGTTAACTCTTTATTCTTTCTTTTTCTATTTCACTGGTTCACATTGTATTTATCTATTCATTCATTTATTCATTCATCAATTCCTACATTCATGTATGGAAAATACATTATTTCCAATTGGATTATCAAGAACATGAATTTCAAAATCAAATCAAACCACTAGTAAAAAAAAATTCAAATATTGTACCTACTAGTAACTGACATGATATTTGGCTTGGTGTTAAAATAGTATTATTTTATCTTAGAAGATAATTGTATTAAAAATCATTATAAATGTTGTTAATTTAATAAAATATAAATTTATTATTTCATATATTGATTTTTTCTATTTACTTCCTTTTCCTTGTTTATAAGGTAATACTTATCAGACATTATTTTATGGCGATAATATTTTTATTTATTTATTTTTATTTTAGAATATTTTGGTAGTAAAATTTGGAGCCAACACCCTTGGAGGTTTACTACATCGTATTAATATTTATTTTCTGTTTTTGTATAAAAATAATGTAGGTATTTTTAATATTAATCAAAAAAGATCACTCTTGTTTGCTTTAACTTAACTCTCCTGGTAGAAAATTTTTGAAATTTGAAAAAAAACAATATGAATTCGGATTGCGATTTCCTAGTACCTACTAATTATTCTATATAAAGTATATTACTGTTCTTGGGTTAGAATTTTGTTCTACTTGGAAAACGGTAAAACAAGTTCCGCGAAACTACTCCTATATAAAAGACAAATTACAAGTTTTCGCTTCTGTCTGGTCTTCGGGTAGTATTTTTCATAAGATTGTTTAACACTTGTTTTTCAAGGCCCATGTAACTAGATCAAATTCTGCCTTCAATGATTAATCTAATTAAAGCATATTATTTAAATCTATATATATCTATATATATAAAATTAAGGTTTTGTCTGTACATTGCTCCAAATCACGCCAAATTTTGGTTGCACATGTTTCAAGCAAAGTTATGAACGAAAACACCCTCAACAAAATTTCTGTCTGTATGTCTGTCTGTTTCAGTGGTTTCCGAAAAGTTGCTCACGATTCACGTAAAAACGGCTGAAGGGATTATTATGAAATTTCATATTTACAGGCGGGGGTGTGGTGCGCAGGGTTGGAGGGCACGGGGTGGGATCCGGGGTGGATGGGGTTCGGGATCCGAGGTGGGTGGTGTGCGGCGGGCCTTGCAGCTAGTATATATGGTATATATATAATTTATTGTGCTAGCAAAGTAGCATCATCCCTGAACCTCCTACCCTATATCCGTCCGACCCACCAACCCTATCCTCGACCTCTGAATCTTTTTCTCCTTCCCCTACCCCTGAAGAAAGAGGGATGATTCTCCGAATCGTCGATTTTTTTTAATAGGTTGAAAATGACGTTCTAATAAATGATTTTATTATCTTTGGGCAGTCTTTGCGTCAATTCAGCATTAGCTACAATGCCTCTAATTAATTTTCTTTGAATTAATTAACAATTTAGGGGGGTCAGATAGGCTAGGGGGTAGGGCGACAGCCTATTAACCAAGTGGACCCGGGTTCGAATCCGACTCGAGGCATCCGGCTAAAATCTGATCCCGGGGGTAGAGACAAATTGAAAAAAAAAAAAAAAAGAAATAGTATCGTAAATTGGCTTATGGCTAGAAAGGCCGAAAAGCCAAAAAAAGAAAAAAATTAACAATTACAACAACCAGTTATCTAATTATTTAAATTTCTTAATTCTAATAGAAAATCATATTTATTACTGGGTTTTAAAATTAAAAAAACAAATTAATTAATGAAAGGAAATTGAAAAAAGTAATTATAAATTTTTATTGATCTGTGTATAAAAATTAAATTAAAAAAAAGCCAATGAAGTTAAAGATGAGACATTGAGAGATCAAATTATCAATTCGAAAAATCGCTAGTCCGTAATTTTCATAGAAATCGTACGAGCCAAACAACAGATTTTAAATAAATATATTATGTACCTTCAAGAATTGATCAATTAATATAATAAAATAAGATATATAATAATTAAAGTTGTTATAGGGAAATAAGGACTATATTTTTAGGCAGATAATTTATATTTTATTGCCAACGTTTCGTCAACTTTGTTGACTTCTTCAGGGCTCAAATGTTAATTTCCTGCATATTTGTCAATTGTAAAATTATTCTTTCTTAATAATAATTAAATTAAAAGTTTTTGTGCCGAGAGTAGCAGAATTTTTATATATTGAAGGAGACAATAAAAGAGTGTGTCTTCTGCTGGAATTATAAATTTTATCTATTTATAACGAGGCCATAGTTTCGAGGGCTTTGCCCTTTTCATCAGTCAATTACAATGGATTAACAGGATTCATAAATTAATTCTTGTGAATCCATTGTAAAAGACTGATGAAGAGGGGAAAGCCCTCGAAACTATAGTCTCGTTATAAATAAATAAAATTTACAATTCCAGCAGAAGACACACTCTTTATTGTCTCCTTCAATTAATAATAATTATTAAAAATGACAAATATGCAGGGAAGTTAATTATTTGAGCCCTGAAGAAGTCAACAGAATTGACGAAACGTTGGCAATAAAATATAAATTATCTGCATAATAAGTATGGTTCTTATTTCACTATAACAACTTTTAATAATTTAATCGATGGACATAACTAATCAAAATAAAAATATATAATAACTAGCTGCAAGGCCCGCCTTCGGCGGCCCTCCTGCTAGCCAGAGGACACGCCCTCGAACCCCCCCCCCCCCCCCCTCGGACCCCCGGGACCCCCCCCCCCCACACACACACGCACCTCCTCCCCAACACTCCATTCCGAACCCTAACCCACTACACCCCACCCCCGTTCTCAACCCCCGCCCCCACACCACAACCCGCACCCTACCCACCTCGGACCCTCCAACACTGCGCACCACACCCCCGCCTAGCCCCCTAGACCCCACCCCGCTATGCCCCCTGGGCTCCCCCCCCTACTCCGCCTACTCCTCACCCCACCACCATTCCACCCCCGCACCCAGTTTTTGCATTTCTAGCCTTCTAGTGACCCACAGATTATGTATACAAAATTTGGTTGAGTTTGCTCCAAGGGCAAGAATTTACATTTTTTCACCCCCCCCCTTTTTGGGTGGGTTTTTGGGGAAATTTTTTAAACAAAAGTTGTCAGAAATCACATCCCCTACAACATTGTTTATCATAAAATTTGCCGTAGGGTTAATAGTTTAGGAGTTATTTGATAATTTTCATTCGTGCCCCCCCCCCCCCCCAACCCCCTTCTGGGGTCAAAATATCAAAACGCTATATAGCTAAAAACGTAAGTTAGAAGACATCTGATGTAAATATGAAATCTCATAATAATCCCTTCAGCCACTTTTCGGAAACCACTGAAACAGACAGACATACAGAGAGACGGGAATTTTGTTGAGGGTGTTTTCGTTCATAACTTTGCCTGAAACGTGTGCAACCAAAATTTGGCGTGATTTGGAGCAATGTACAGACAAAACCTTAATTTTATATTGTACAATATATAGATGTGATATTTTCGACGTTTTTTTTTTAAAAAAAAGTTTGAAAATACCGAATGGAACTTAATGATGATTCACGGCAAGAAACATAAATATATTCTTGCTTATTTTAGCTACTGTTAAATTATATATTTTTTTTAATTAGAAAATAAACAAAAAATCTAGAAAAAATATTCGTGTCATCTTCTGGTATCCAGGTAAGAATTTTTCATACTAGGATAGCATCAAATTCACAGTCGATAGATATATCTATCAATCAATTTCGTATATAAACAAACTTGACTGTAATATTCCGCGGGCATATTGTGATACATTTTTAAAAGAGATCTGGTGTTTTAAAAAATTCTATATATCGTAAAAGTGACCCGGTGTCTGATTCACGTTGACGCCTTAAAGGTCCGTGGTAGGCAACCGATTTAGCAGCCGCTTGCTGCTGAAAATCTAACGGCGGCCCTTAAGGGACTAAAGTTTGATTTACAAGAAATTTGATACTTTTTAACTAACTATCTTTTTACTTATATTTATTTTAAAATATTGTTCGGAATGCTTGCCTTAATCAAAAAGTTACTATAAATAATTTATATAAGAATGTATTGAAATTTTAGTAAGGATTATGAATATAATCGAATAAATTCTACGAAAATTACTATAGAGGATATTTATAATAGTCTAAAGTGGAAAGACTTGAATGCAAAATTGCTTGTAAATGATTCCATTTCAGTCTTTAATTACATACACTGTTCGACAAAAAAATTTCCCTTTAAGCCTAACATTGTATTCCAGTAGAGTTTTACACGCTGATTATGTTGAAATTTCCCGAATTTTTAGAACACGTCAGAGTTTTGAGATACTATCTGTCAAAATTACGAAAAAGGTCATTTTGACCTATTTTCGAGACCCATTAAATTTCAAATAGGAATATTTGAAATCAAAATATTTTTTTTACTTAGGGAAAGTGGTGTAGGTTTTAGGTGAAACATGATATTAATTAATAAAGTAAAGGGTGTGTAGTTTCACAGTGAATGAAATAAAACTCAAAGAGGTTTATACAAACTCAATATATTTCGGATTAATAGTCCGAAATATATTGAGTTTGTATAAACCTCTTTGAGTTTTATTTCATTCACTGTGAAACTACACACCTTTTACTTTTATTAATCAAAATATTTTGTTGACGTAATAGAAAACAGCTTTCTCTTTGATTTTCAAATTACCACTTGTTTTTAGCTCAATTAGAACTGGAGTTATAACTAAAAAACTAAAACTACGTTATTATAAACGATAATAAACATAGATAGAAACATAAGGTCTTAGTATTTTAGTTATAATTCGAGTTCTAATTGAGCTAAATTCAAGTGATAATTTGAAAAGCGGTTTTCTATTACGTCAATAAAATATTTTGATTTCAAATATTTGACCGATAATATCTCAAAACTCTGACGTGTAATAAAAATTCGGGAAATTGCATGTTAATCAACGTGTAAAACTCTATTGTAATCCATTGTTAGTCTTAAAGGGAGAAATTTTTGTTTAATTTTTGTCGAGCAGTGTTATTTATGCAAATGAGAGTTTTTACCAGCACCAAAAACGATGCGTGTTTTTTAAGCTATAGTTTTAAGTTATTATAAGGTATTAGTTTAATAGAAAATCATAAGATGGCGTCATCTATTAAATCCGATGGAATGGAATATTTTTAATTATATGTCAGAGGGGTTGTTTCTCACCCCCTCGGGAATCGAACCCGAGTGCCAGTAACAGCAATCCGGGCCATCTGGCTCACCTGCGGGACACGAAATATTCCATTCCTTCGGATTTAATAGATGACACCATCTTATGATTATCTAGTAAATTTGAATCTATTACCATCGGCAAATTAATATCTTTCATATTAAATTAGGAAAAGTCATTCCATTGCCCTTCGAATTTTGAATTTCTTCAAAATTCGAAACACTCAACCACCTTTATTTAAATTATATGGCATGGCTATATGTTTAAATTTAGAATCACTATATCGCGAAATTTTACAAATTAAGATAACAATTTTTGAGTAAAATATTTTACGCGTTTACATATGTCAGAGAGGTTCGCATCCTGCAGGTGAGCCAGATGGCCCGGATTGCTGTTACTGGCACTCGGGTTCGATTCCCGAGGGGGTGAGAAACAACCCCTCTGACATATAATTAAAAATATTCCATTCCGTCGGATTTAATCGATGACACCATCTTATGATTTTCTAGTAAATTTGAATCTATTACCATCGGCAAATTAATATCTTTCATATTAGTTTAATAGTGAACAATGTAAAATTTTATTCTATAGTAGATTCAATTTCAATTTCTTAATAAATTTATAGTTTTTTAATATACAATGACAAGTAAAAACAAGAACCCAGTACGAGGGAGTTTGTGTTTCATAATATAATTATGCGAAATTACTGTTAGAATAATTTAATACATATAGGGGAAAAGTTTATTTAAAAATTATTCCACTTACACCCACACACACATAAAACTCCAAAAAATGAAAATCTCAGTCAAACAAAATAACTCACCAATTGTTATTTATGAATTTCACGAAATGTTTTGGTAAAAAGCGTTTACTAGTATTTTTCATCTCAATAGTAAATACAAAAATTCCCAGGTAAAACCTAGAATCAACTTTTGAGCATTTCAGTTAACTTTAGATAACTTAGGTTTACCTTTAATATGTTTCAATTAAGCTTTAAGGAATGCTGAAGTAAAATCTTGGATTCAAGAGCGCTATTTAAGGCAAGACATATTTTATTGTTTAGCTTTGTATTAAAATTAAAAACTATCTATTGAAAAAATACGTTGCCTTAGACATTTCTTAAAACGCAAAGACATTTCCTAAAACGCAATATTTTATTTATTTACTTCTTTCTTTTCATAGTAAGAATAAGAATCGCACCTCGACAGGGGGCGCCATCTACCGGAGAATATTTCTGCTTAAACATCAATTTTTTCCCCCAAAAGCTTAGGAAGTCCAATATTATGGTTCAATTTATAAACACATTTAAAAACAGGCTAAATACAAGATGTCTTTTTTGGGTTTGTTATATATGTTGCAATAAGAACGCGTTCTTACTAGTTAAAACACGTTTCACTGAATACCTTTGTGGCAACTAGAAATTTTTTAAACGAAAATGTCAAAAATTAGATCCTCTGCAACTTTGCTTCTAATTTTTGACATTTTCGCTTAAAATTTTTTGAAAATAAACACCCAAAATGAGGCTGAAGGTCAAAAAATAAAGATTCTAGTCCTTTGAACTAAACTCAAACAACATCACTAAACTATAGTTGCCATAAAGGTATTTAATTGAAAAGTTTTTGTTTTGCCGAGAGTAGCAGGGTTGTTGATTCACAAAGAGAAACAAAGAGGTTGATCCTCTGCTTGATGCAAATAAACATACACCCATATATATCATCTCGATATATATGGGTGTATGTTTATTTGCATCAAGCAGAGGACAACCTCTTTGTTTCTCTATGTGGATAAAGGTATTTAGTGAAACGCGTTTTAACTGGAAAGAACGCGTTCTTACTAAAAACGGGTTTTTACTGCAATATATACATATAGTAAATAATATGGTAAAATTTCCATTCGGTGATATATTTTTCCCTATTAATTTGAAGAACAAAAATATAGATAGAAAAGATGTTTACAAATAAAAACTGCATTAGCATTCAATAGCTCGATAATTAGGCAGATTCAATTAAATCTCAATAATGAATTAGAATTAATTTTTGTAATGATAAAGAAAATGCAACTTCAAGATTTCAACGAAATCTTATTTAATTAACTATTTACTATATGAAATAAAAAAATACAACTGAGAAATTTATAAAAATAATTTTTAAAGAAAAAAATAAAACCGACATCAAAAAATTAAATGCAACAAATAAAATACACTAAAAAGTATAAAATAATTATTATCTTATTTAGTTACAACTAAACTACTAAATATTAACATGAAATTACTTTTTGAAGTCGGTGCCAAACAAACTATACCTATAAGCTAGCGTACCAACCAAACGTACTAAGTAAGATCCATCGAGTGCGATTCATAAAAGGTTTCTGTTTGGCACCGACTTAAAAAAGTAATTTCATGTTAATATTTCGTAGTTTCTTCTTCTTCGAGTGCCATACCCGAAACGGGTGTCGGCTCCTCTCCACATATACCTATGCTGAGTGTGTTTAGTTATTTTACACAGATATATGGGACCTACTTTTTAACGCCGGTTCCGAACGGCTAATTTGGAGAGGTTACTAGGCAATTATACTCTTGGTAGGTTGCCATTACTTTCCAAGAACCTTTTCGTAGTTTAGTTGTAACTAAATAAGATAATAATTATTTTATACCTTTTAGTGTATTTTATTTGTTGCATTTAATTTTTTGAAGTCGGTTTTATATTTTTCTTAAAAATTATTTTTATTTTTCTCTTTTTAGTGATGTTATTAATAGTGATCATATCATCAGAACTTGACCAAATTAATATGGCACCATCCCTAAGATACCCCCTTTCCAATAAAAAAGAATCATCGAAATCGGTTCATAAACAATGAAGTTAGTCCTGAACAAACCTAACAAAAAGGGTCTAATACCTATAAAAAAATGGGACCAATCGGAAGGTAGACTGGACTCAATGAAAAAATTTTCAAAATCGGTTCACAATTAGTGGAGATATGAGGTAACATAGGGATGTTACGGAGCTTCGACTCCGAAGGGTCGGAGCTTACGATTGATTTTACACCTTCTTCGACACCTTCGGCTCTGATAATTTTGAATCGGAGGTTATAACGAAGATCGAAAAAATTCGACCACGGTCAGCCAGAGTGCGCACCTATAAGTTTTGACTTGTCAGCCGGGTCACCTCAGAACAGCATATTTTTCTATTGTTGCATACTACTTACGTATGTGTATTATTATTTATATTTTACTGATTAAAGAGATTGATTACTGAATTATATTTCTTTTATCATTATCATTTCCGTCCATAATTTGTATTAATTTGAAAGTTTATAATAGGAAAATAAGGACAAGTTTTTATGTGTGACTTTTTACTTTACCATACAGGGTATGGTCAAGTATTGTAATCGGGCATGAAAAAGTGGGTTTTTTTTTGCTTCTTTTTTCGAAATATTTCAAAAACGGCTGAAACTATTTTTATTAAAAAAAAAATGGACGAAACCATGACATTTTGTCTACAAAAAAGCTCTAATAAGTGAACATCGAAAAAATTATATTTTTCGAGATAACAATTGTTTTGATAAAATGTCTGTTAGTTAGTCCGTTTGTTATTCTGTTCGTCTGTGCCGAGAGGTGAACCGCGACCTAATATGCTGTACACCTACTTCCCACTTGTATTTCCAAATATTTCCAAGTACTTCCAGATATTTCCAAGTACCTTCAAATATTTCCAAGTACTTTCAAATATTTCCTAGTACTTCCAAATATTCCCAAGTACTTTCAAATATTTCCAATTACTTCCAAATATTTCCAAGTACTTCCAAATATTTCTATGTACTTCCAAAATACTTCCAAAGAGGTGTACATCTACTTCCAATCGCGGATCATCCCTCGGTCTGTGCGTTATCAAATTTTTGTGGACGAGCTAGCTAAAAACTAGTTTGAATATCAAACCCAAATTTCACACGTAGTTTTGGTGCAGTGAGATTAAGAGCTGATTAAATTTTGATCCATATCGACCCAAAATTAAGGCAGGGGTTGGAAGGAGGGGGAGGGGGTTAAAAATTAAAAATTATAATATTTTCAAACTAAAAAACAAGAAAAATGAAATAAATATACTATAAAATGAACCTAAAATAACGAAAATATTTTTTTCTGATGCCAAAATCAAGGGGGTGGGAGATCAAAAAATAAAAATCTAGGCCATTTGAGCAAACTCAAAACAAATTTTGTATACATAATCAGTGGGCTACTCAGAAGACTAAAAATGCAAAAACTAACCGCCTAAAAATGGGGGCAAAAATAAAAAATCTAGGCCGTTGTACCAAACTCAACCAGAAGTGTATTGTAAAGTCAAGTAGATGGCCACATCAGAACGTATCAATTTATTTTAAGCTGTATTATTTTTTTTTTCAAAATCAAATTATTTAAGTATAATAATAAATACATAGTGTTTGTTTAAAATGGGTAATTGGAAAATAATTTAAAAAATAGTATTATTATTATTTATACTGTGAATGACTTAAAAAATTTCTAGTGCTCATTTGAAAATGATCCCCTGGTATAAATCAATCGACTAATCTAGTTATTAGATCATAATTTATTTCTTTGATACCAGAGATATAATAAATTTAAGTTTTCCTAAATATTTGTATTTTTCCCTTTTTTTTCATTTTCTATTCTTTTTTATTTATTTATTTTTATAAAAAAAAACAATAGCTACGGATCCAATTGGTGGGCAAATAAATGCAGGCGCCACCCAGAGTCCAGCCCCCGAGGGTGAATTTTTCAAATACCTGGGAGTCGGTGTGAACTTTGAATGGGGCTCTGCGGAGCCCCTGCTAACAAGGGGCAGAGCCAACTGTGACAGGCCTTTACGGCTGAAAAACCATTGCGGTTTCAACAAACGAAAACGAAAATACTTCCGTAGGACTAGAATGAGAATCGAGATAGAGATGTTGAGATAGAGCCTGCAGGGGTGAAGAGGGCTTCAGATTGACTCACATAGGGGGAAAAAGAATGCAATAGGGGTGGGGGAGGTGTTAAAAACTTACAGACACGGTAATCGGAAAATAGCCTCGGACAAAAGCATGGACCTCTTTAAAGAGGGAGTTACCCCCTTAAGATCGAGTAAATGAATTAAATAATAAAAGGAAGAATGATGTAGATTCTTCGTGAAACATACTATATTTTAATAAAGTAAAACAAAATTTTAATTTTAAAAATATAAAATTCTAGATAGGTTTCACAAAAATAAAAGAGAAGATGCTTATTAGCATTACTCCACATATCAGTTTTCCTTTGAACTCCCGAAGACGGGCTCGTACCTGAAATATATACAGTAATACCTCGACTTACGCGTTACCCGCTTTACGCGAATTCGGAGATACGCGGTTTTTGATTGTCAAACGTTATTGCCAATTGAAAGAAATTCCATTTAAAGTGATGCTACTAAGGGCCAGTTTCATTAAACTAAGATGACCCTATGCTAGGGAAGACCCTGGGGTTAGCTTCGAAATATGTTTCATAAAAAAAACATAGGGTGATCGCAGATTTAACCCCTCTATCTTTAACTCTCCGAACTTGATGGGTTAATCTTTATCCTGGGGATAACCCTGTGTTTATTTACATTAGAAAAACATTTTATAGGTTAGAGTTTCAAATCGAAAGAATTCAAAACAAATCGTAATATTATTTATTTTTATAATATTATTATTATTATTTTTATATAATATTAAATTAGCCAAATATACCTACATAAATGTATATATTGAATTTTAATTTAAGTTAACAGGGAATTAGAGAATAAAACAAAAGAATTCACTATATAGGTATATTTTCTAAAAGTAAATATCTAATAAATTAAATTAAAAAAATTTCTAACTAAAATCGAAGAAAGCAGATATTTCTAATAAAATAATTGTTAAATTTTTATATTTATTTCGTAGAATAAAATTAGATCGGAAACGATTGGAGTCAGCATTAAATTCTGATGCCAAATCATCCCATATTTTTTTATTCTTTAAATTAGCATCGGAAGAACGCTTAGATTCTAACACATCTTTATGTTTATTAACGAGAAAAACAAGTCGTTTCTTCTCCTCTATTGTGAAATTGGGAGTTCTTTAACTCTTAATTGAAGATTGGTCCATATTCTATCTAAAATTTAATATTCACTTATTCAATACATTTCAAATTTTTAAAATCACATGATTTGTCTCAGTTTTGTTGTATCTATATAAGGTCAGGTGGGGTAACTGGGGCCGGGAGCAACTGGGCCAGGGTCCTGTAACCCCAGAGCTTTTTAATTTTACCGCATTTTTTTAGCGCAATTCACTTTTTCATATTGGTGGGAAATTTTCTTTGTTCCTGAATTAGAGAAATTTCTTTAAGTTTATTTTATACTTAAGTACTTGGTTAATTAAATTTCTTCCAGAACTTGGCGACTTGATTTAAATTTTTTCGTTAAATTGAAGGGTTGGTTTTGTCACAAGTACTTAGTTAAGTTAATTACTTATTTACTTATTTGCCTCAGTTATGTGCTTTCACTTCTTACCTAGTTGCCTTACCCAGTTCCTTGAAAATATTGAGACTTGAATAAGAACTTAATTATTAAGCATAAGGAACCTATTTAACTTTATTTCAATGGGTAAAATGAAATTATTTTGCTTAGTTGTTTGATTTATGATACTTTTTTTTGTATTTTCTGTAATAAAATCGATTTTAAAAACTATACTTGGCGTTTAAACTTATCTACCTTAAAAAATTCAATAGAATAAAAAGATAGAGGTCTTGGTGCATCTGGGCCAGCCTAGTCAGTGCCCAATTACCCCAAATCGCTTACATTTTTGATTATTTTTAATCCATATACAAATGAGACTAATTCTACCTACGGCCAGGGTCTTGAGGGATAGGGGAACAGGTCCAACTGCTCAAAAGATGTTAAAAATTAAAAAAACAGCAAATAGGCTGGGCTGGTCCAATTACCCCACAACGCGTTTAACTGGGCCAACCGGAAAACTTTACATTCAACTTACGATAATTCCAAAATTTTGAATAATCAAAAGTTGAATGTATCATGATTATTTGAAGAAAATTTCATCTTTCAATTAATATAGTCACACGAGATCTATAAATTGTGAGGAAGCTTAGTTATAGCCAAAAATATGGAGTACTATCCTTGGGAAAACAAAAGAAGCTGGCCCAGTTACCCCACGTGACCTTATTTAATTTTTGTTACCACAACAAAAAAATCTAAACGTAATTGTTTTTTTTTCTAAAAATAACTAAAATGTAGGGAATATGGCCGATGCCAACCTATTTTTCAACCCTTGACTCAGGGTGAGCTAACTCGACTCTATTTTGTTTTATGAAATTCAAATTGTTTGAAACTCCAGGGTAACTCTCAACCCTAGAGTTGAGTAAGCCGAGGATTAGTTTTTTTTATGAAACTGGCCCTAATTGACAGTGCAACAGGTCATCCTTCTACAACTCTAATTAATTTCGATCTTCGGGTGGAAGTTGTATTTTTGCCACCAAACACTACCAGCTTGCTTCAACCAATGGACCAGGGAGTCATTAAAACATTTTAAGCTTACTACACAGGCGATCATTTGCACATCTAGAAATGAAGATTATGAGACAAAACAACGAGCTTTCTGTCAAAGACTTTTGGAAGCAATTCAATGTTTTAGATGCTGTAAGAATTATTGAACAATCTTGGAATAAGATTTCACAAAAAACTTTGAATGGCGTTTGGAAAAAGCTGTGTCCATTTTTCACCACAGTAACCGTAAGGAGAATCAGCCTCAAATCCTGAAAAAATCGATAGTATAAATTTGATGAATTGGTCGTTATTGCCAAACAATTAAATTTTGAAGTGGGTGGTGATGACGTCAAAGGAATTGCTGGATTCACACAATCAGAAGAGAACAACTGACGAGGTTGTGGAAATGCGTGAGCATGATCAAGACATTGAACAAACTGATTCGTTAGACCCAGTTGAAACGGAAAATCAAATGACGATTTCAAACTTAACAGAAGGTACAGTCCAGTACAATTGAAAAGGGGTTATAAATTTAGAAAAAATAGATTCAATGAAGAGCGCGTTTCTACCACAAAAGTCGGGAAATAAAAAGTTTCTGGCATGCTACGAGGAAATTTTACGAGAGAATAAGAAAACTTATTCAAGTCAGGCGGCATTGTTAGAATATATAACAAACGACATCAAAATAACTTCGGTTTACGTTGTTTTATTCATAGTAATGTAAATTGCTTTCATTATCTAATATTTTATTAAATATGTTTCTTCTTTATTATTGTTTTCTTTATACTTGGTCCCGATTACACAAACTTTATATGTATTTATATGCAAAGTTGAACCCCGACTTACGCGAATTCGACTTACACTTCTATCGCTTGGTTCCACCTATCTCGTAAGTCAGGGGTATTACTGTACATATATAGAGCAGTGGCGGTTGGTAACTTTTCAACCAGGGGATGCTGTCCAAAAAAAGAACTCGTCATTTTTTGAAAGTTTATTTTAATTTTGGCTTTTTTCCAAATTTCATCAATTTCGTTATTTTTCAAATTTAACATTAGATTTTTAAAAAATATATTTTGGGACCTTCGCCCCAAATGGATAATTTCCTGCTTTGTGTGAGAGTGAGAGTGTAGGAGTCAGAAATTACATCTCGCGGCTTAAACTCGACAGTCCTCTGAGGATGAAGTGTAGACAATATTTTGTTCTTACTTTCATCAATCTACTTTCGTGCAAGATATCTTGCACTGTCAACCTGTCTATAAGAAAATCTTAAATTTCTCCTAATTCTATTGCTATAAGCACGTCTATGACTTATCTATAGCTCATCTTGGTTATTTCCGATTTTACTCCATTGAGTAAGTTTTTAGAAATGGATTGGTCCAAATATTCTCGAATCGTCTTTATTTATTCCTTTTTTTGTATCATTTCTATTTTAATAGTTCCTCAGCGAGAACAATTTTTATTCGAATAAGGCCGGTCGTCCGCTGGAAGCGACAACGTGATACCGAGATGTATCGCGACAATGAGTAAATACTCTATTTACTAAATACTGCTACTAATACTACTCTCCATCACCATTTGCTAATTGTCACCTTCATCTGCATAACGAGTCTAGTGTGCGATGCGATATATCTACCAGACCTGGGAGTTCAGGCCTTCTATCAGCGCCCTTTACCGGAAAAATCATTCATTTTACGATTAAGTGGCAATCCACTTGAAACTACGCAACCATTTTATTTTATTTCGAAAAGCAATATACTTTTCAAAACAAAAAATGTGTTTTTATAGAAATATTTGAAATAACGGATAATAATTTGAAAATTTAAAGATTCTCCTGAAATTCTGAGGTCGATATTTCGATATTTATAAAAATACTCTAAATGTTTGAAATTTTAGGGATGAGCCGCATCCACAGTATCCATGGACTGCATGGCACTGAAAAATATATATTATTATAATCGAAATCTAGATATAAAAAATTAGCTAGATTTTTTTCTATGCTTCTGCTAAGGAAGAATATTGCTATGGAGAGAGGAAGGAAGCATTTTATTTGTTTCCTTCATTGACCCTTTGAAACCCTGAAGAAGGATGGAAGAGATCCTCCGAAACGTCGGTTTGAAATGAAAGGAGGAAGGATTCCAATAAATTACACCTTATTTGGATATGTGTTAATTTTTTCATTCCTCACTACCCCTGGGCTGCATTCAATTACTTTCAATTAACTAGAAATCTTTTTTGAATTTCAATCAAATAATTTTTAAGTTCAAAATAAACCTATTGGCATAATACAAATTTCCTAATTTCCTATAAATGCATATTAATTTCGTTAATTTATTTCATGTCTTACTTATGGTATGGAAATGACTTCAATTAATGAAAGCCTCGCCCTGCACGACTATTTATTTCTATGAACAAATTATCCCCGAGCAATGGCTGTAAACTATTTAAATAAAACAAGACTAAGTGTGAATCGGCCACGCATTCCGAGCTTGCGTACAATGTATGAAAAATACTTAAGATATATTAAATATTTATATTAATATTTAATGGGCTCATGAACTAAATCTTAAGCCACCTAGGGCGCTAATGTCGAAATTCCAGTTCGTGCAGGTTCTCTCATGTCTATAGCAGTGGTGCGCAAACTATGGGTAGCACGGTATTGCGATAAAATTTTTCGGGGTCGCAAAGTTCTCATTAAAAAAATTATTTATTTTTATTCTAATCACTCTAAATTAAAAAAAAATAAGCCTGAAAAGTGCGAGTAGAACTTTTTAACTATGATTTGTTTTCTGACTGTCTGTGTCAGTTTGTGTGACTGTCTGGATTCATAGCCACGACAACTCAATAAAAATTAATGAGAATGTGTCCTTGTAGCAAAATGTTTGTATTTTTAATTGGAAAAACTGATTATATTTTTGGACTCTATCTTCAGAACTGCGCAGAAAATATCCTTTTTTGATTTTTTTTTTGATAGCACTCCATTTACCATCTACCGTTTGTTAGTGGTAAAAAACATTTACTTTGCGACATACAACCGGCCCTTAGCGAGAGAAGACCGCCATGCGTGCGGAGTAAAGTGCACAATCATCAGCGCTTCATTTTATAAAATGACTACAGTGGAAGAGGGGGAGGGTTTTAAAGAATTTTGCGATTGTGTTTTTGAATTGACAAGTAAAAATAAATAAATGAAGTTTTTAAGGCCTATTGACCCACCTTGAGGTCTTTACGAAAACAGTTTGACGGGTGGAAACCTTAATAAATAATCGCTATTCGGCTATAGATGCCGGGAACGAATGCAAGCGCTAAATACAATCAAACTTCAAAAGAGGCCGCTTTGAAAGGGGCCAGCGGAGGTGTTGTCCCCTCGACAAACAATATATTACCTGCTAAATAATAGTTAAAGAACAAATATTTAGACTAAATAATATAGCGTATACGAATAAATTCTAACAAAGGATTTGGTGGTGTGGTGTCCTGTTATAAATCATAGGGAGAAATGAGAGGGAGAGGCTCCCCCGGGGTGGAGAACGGACTGACAAATGGCGTTAAGCCCGGACGATTATCTTGGGGCGGGATCACTACCGGCGCCCTGGGGGCCACAAAGCAAGTCAAAACTGAAAAATGGACTCTTGGGCTTTGTCAATGAACCGCTGCAGGCAGGAGGAGGCTCCAAAAAAAGCCGAAACCCTGTTTGCAAAATCTCCTCCTCCTGAGAAAGAGAATATCATTTTATCGAAAGAGAGGGTCGTTTTCAAGGGGTGCAGAATTCACAGATTATTTTCGAAAATTCGGATAATATTTATTTTATCATTAAAAATATGGACTCTAGGTCAGGGGTTCCCAAACTTACCGAGTCGCGGCGCATTTTAACAATTAAAATTTTTTCATGGCGCCCTATCATAAATAAGTAAAAGTATTATACATATATTAAAACAAATACTGTATTTGGTCTCTCTAAATACCCTTGTATTAGAATCGATAAAAATATCTTTGGAATTAATCATTTATTTTTCTATGAAAATTAGAAATTCAGACCACAGGGGTCCCCCCACTCTTTGTATACATTTAAGATTTTTTCGAGGGTGTCAAAGTTAAATTTTTTGATTTATATCAAAACAAATACCGTGTATTTGGTCTCTCTAAATACACTTGTATTAGAATCTATAAAAATATCTTAGAAATTAATAGTTTATTTTTCTATGAAAATCTAAAATTCAGACCACAGGTGGGACCCTTTGTATAAATTTCAGATTTTTTCGAGGGTGTCAAAGTTAAATATTTTTGGTTTATTTCAAAACAAATACAGTATTTGTTCTCTCTAAATACTCTTGTAATAGAATCGATAAAAATATCTTGGGAATTAATAGTTTATTTTTCTATGAAAATCAAAAATTCAGACCACAGGGGGGACCCTTTGTATACATTTCAGATTTTTTCGAGGGTGTCAAAGTTAAATTTTTTCGGTTTATATCAAAACAAATACCGTATTTGGTCTCTCTAAATACTCTTGTATTAGAATCGATAAAAATATCTTGGAAATTAATAGTTTATTTTTCTATGAAAATCCAAAATTCAGACCACAGGGGGGACCCTTTGTATACATTTCAGATTTTTTCGAGGGTGTCAAAGTTAAATTTTTTCGGTTTATATCAAAACAAATACGTATTTGGTCTCTCTAAATACTCTTGTATATAGAATCGATAAAAATATCTTGGAAATTAATAGTTTATTTTTCGATGAAAATGAGAAATTCAAATTAATTTAGAATTCCGCGGAGTAAATTCGCGAGCAAATCCACTCAACGGAATTTTTAACTAAATTATAAGTAAATTTGTTTTTCTAGTATATTTATACAAATATAGAAAATTATCAAATTAATTAAATTAATCTTAAGAAATTCAAAGAGAAATTCAAAGATGTTTTTATAAAGCGGACCATATCTTTTTTCGCTCTCTTGGTTCAGGATGGAGAATCAGCTGGACCTCAAAGGTTCTTATAAAACGGTAGTCTGGCTAAGTATTCTCTAAATTTCGCTTTATAAAAACATCTTTGAATTTCTCTTTGAATTTCTTAAGATTAATTTAATTAATTTGATAATTTTCTATATTTGTATAAATATACTAGAAAAACAAATTTACTTATAATTTGTTAAAAATTCCGTTGAGTGGATTTGCTCGCGAATTTACTCCGCGGAATTCTAAATTAATTTGTATCATCTCTCTATGTAAGAATAGACTTGTAAAAAGCGTCTGAATCGAGAGAGTAATATATAAGAACTTGAGATGCCATGTCCCTCTGGGTGGTCCGTGGTGGGGTATCATGCGGGCTATACGCGGATTGATACCGGGTAACACCTAGATGGACCATATCTTTTTTCGCTCTCTTGGTTCAGGATGGAGAATCAGCTGGACCTCAATGGTTCTTATAAAACGGTAGTCTGGCTAAGTATTCTCTAAATTTCGCTTTATAAAAACATCTTTGAATTTCTCTTTGAATTTCTTAAGATTAATTTAATTAATGAGAAATTCAGACCACAGGTGGGACTCTTTGTATAAATTTAAGATTTTTTCGAGGGTGTCAAAGTTAATTTTTTCGGTTTATATCAAAACAAATACCGTATTTGGTCTCTCTAAATACACTTGGATTAGAATCGATAAAAATATCTTGGGAATTAATAGTTTATTTTTTGATGAAAATGAGAAATTCAGACCACAGGACACGGGTCCCCCGTTGTATACATTTCAGATTTTTTCGAGGGTGTCAAAGTTAATTTTTTCGGTTTATATCCAAACAAATAGCGTATTTGGTCTCTCTAAATACACTTGGATTAGAATCGATATAAAATATCTTGGGAATTAATAGTTTATTTTTCTAAGAAAATCTAAAATTCAGACCACAAGGAGGACCCTTTGTATACATTTCAGATTTTTTCGAGGGTGTCAAAGTTAATTTTTTCGGTTTATTTCAAAAAGAATACCGTATTTGGTCTCTCTAAATACACTTGTATTAGAATCGATAAAAATATCTTGAGAATTAATAGTTTATTTTTCTATGAAAATCAAAAATTCAGACCATAGGGGGGACCCTTTGTATACATTCCAGATTTTTTCGAGGGTGTCAAAGTTACATTTTTTTGGTTTATATCAAAACAAATACCGTATTTGGGGCGCCGCGGCGCACAGTATTGGAACTTCCGCTCTAGGTAGTTTTAGACGAAACATTTCGATAAATAACTCAATCACCAAAGAAAAGTGAGTTTTTTGAATTATAAAAAAATGGGTTTTTTCATAATTCTAACGTCATTAGAAGCTATATTTTAATCAAAATATTAACTTTACATGATGAAGAATTTGAAGGCAGAATCTTATCAAATAAATCGTAAAATCGTTAATTAAATAATAAAAAAAAAATTCTCTGGGATGTGAAGTGTCTCTGAGAAAAAAACTAATGTAGGTTAAGTCCCATAATTTTCAAAAAATCAAATGGTAGTTCAATAAGCTTGGTGACTAATTTTGTTCTTGATGATGGGCTGAATTAATCAATTTATCTTAGAATGTTTACTTCCCCTCCAACTTCTAACCCCATTCACCTCTTTTGGAAAAAGTGATTTTTGCCCCACTAGTTTTGCAATATCTTAAAGAGTACCAGTTAAAATATATGTAGAGAGAGATTTTCAATTTTTTGGATTTAAGGTACCTGAAATGTTGAAAGAAAAATTAGAATTTTTTTACTAAAATAAAAAAATCGGAAATTTTATTATCAAATTAAACACGCCCAGCAGGCTTAAGCTTGCAAGTCTAATAGCTAGAAAATTTTATTAGAAAAAAATTAATTTCATTAAAAACAAATTTCGTATGAATTGATTTTTTAAAATGAACACCTCAGAATAAATATATGTTAATTCTTATTTATTTGATTAAAAAATCTACCTAATAAAATAAATTCTTAATGTAAAGATTTAAGCATCTTTTTTGAGTTTCTTTTTTTGAAAAAAGATGGAATTTTTTCAAAAATCAACCCAATTATAATATTAAGAAGTGAATTTAATTTTATTTTGGAACGAATCAATGATTTTAGTAGAAATATTTTTACGTTGCATATCATAGGGTTTCGTCCCTCGGGAATCGAACCCAAGCGCTAACTAGTTTTCAAAAATCAACACAATTATAATATTAAGTTAGTTAGCACATGGGTTAGATTCCCGAGGGGACGAATCCTTCTGATATGCAATATAAGAATATTTCTACTAAAAAATCTTTGATTCGTTCTTAAATGAAATTAAATTCACTTCTAGAAAATAAATTCATTGTAGGTATATACCTAATTATTTCATGAAAAAAATGTATTCAATACATTTTTTCTTTCACTTATAAGCTAATAAAAAAATCTACCGAAATTTTGAAAAAATAATTCCCTTATTTCAATGAAAATATTTTAAAAACAATTAAAGATAAAAATTAAAAAAATAATAAATTCTTTGAAATGCAATTGGGGTAGAATATCTCACCCTGGTACTAGAAAGAAAAGGGTACGAAATATAAGATTGGGCACTTTTATAACAATCCCGGATACATGTCGAAACAAGTACATATTACCATTGGAAACATTAAAACAAGCTCAGACACGAAATAAAGAATGTTCTATTAATCAAGTATAGTACGATATACGTATATATACACTAGCGTCTACTTCTCCTTAACACAAGCTAACCATTTTAATACTAATAATAAAATTGCATTTTATAGAGTTGAAATATGTTTAAAAAAAATTGCAAAATAAAAACACATGGAAAAGAATTATACTCTCATCTATCGTTACAGGTCAAAACATGTGTGAAATAATTTTTTAGTAAAAAAGTAAAATATAAGCTTTTTTCCTCAAACCGATTCAATGCAAATAATTAAATTAGTCACACACACATATATACCGTATACCATATATATATATTCAATTTTTGAATTCAAGGTACCTGAAAGATTGAAAGAAACGTCGAATTCAAATTTTTTCATGAAAAATTAAATATATTTGATTTGAAAGTTCTATTAGTAAATTAAACCAATTTTCTAATTAAGTGAAATACTTTTATATCTAAGATTATATTAGAAATAATAATCCTATGATTAGGGCATTTGACCCCCTTGGCCCCAAATATTTTGTTCAAAAGCCTGATGAAGTTACTATAAATTAGCGAAACGTTGCGATTTAACACGGCGTTTAATTGTTTTCTTTTTCCTCAAATTTGTTATATCTAATTATTAATCTTAATTTCCTCTTTCTATAAATTTTTCCTTTCTGGACAATTGCCTTTGCCCCTTCTTTAGATCAGGCCCTGGACTCAGATGTAAATTCTAAAAAATTTAAGGTGGTCCTTTCGCCAACAATATTAAATAAAAAATATTAGATTATAACTATAACTTAATAATTTATAATAGTTTTAAGTCTCTATCTATGCTTTCGTGAAGTTTGAATCACACATTAGCGTGCAAATTTTTGAAAATGTAAACATTTTCTCAGAGTCTTATGAAAAATTAAGATCTCGACACTTTCTCTTGAATTATACTACTATTAGTTGAATTGATAAAGTTAAAAAAACTAAAAACAAGCTTTTTGAAATATGCAGGTTTCTTTTATTTTGCAATAAAATATATCATTGACCGTAGAATTTACTGAGATATTTATTTTAAAAAATCACATAAATTGTTTGGATGTAAACATAAAGGGTAGAAATACAACGCATTGCCAAATCATACAAGAGATATTATCAGCTGATTTGAATAAATCAAACTATCTTTTGTATTTAATTATTTTTTTTATAATTGTTTTTATTTCAAACATTTACGGCTTTCATACTATTAATTTTTTAATTCTATTATTTTTCATTTGTATTTTAACTTATTTTATTAAATATTAGATACTACACTTCTTTTGACTCAACTGGAGCGAAAGGACCTCCTTAATAAATCAGGAAAATAATTTATTAATTATATATACACCCTAGTCACATTATTTAGTTTTTACTTCTACAATGGGACTGAAACAAAATAATATAAAATTGAATTTATATTTTCCCCCTGTCTATTTATATATATATTATTATATGAAGTGTTTTATAGGAATGATTAAAAAAAATTATAAGTTAGGTACAAAATTCAAAAAACTATTATCTACTTTTTAACCGACTTCAAAAAGAAGGAGGTTCTCAATTCGACAGATTTTTTTTTTGTGTCAATGTTACCTGATATCTTCGCCAATTGTGAACCGATTTTGATGATTTTTTTATATTGGGTTTAGTCTAGTTTCCTATTGGTCCCGTTTTTTTTTCAATGGTATTGGACCTTTTTTGCTATGTTTGTTTAGGCATAACTTCTTTGTTTATGAACCGATTCTTTTTATATTGGAAAGGGGGTACCTTAGGGGTGGTCCCATATTAATTTGGTCAAATTTTGATGATATGATCAAATGAGAAATTAACGTAAATATCCAATTCTTAAGAGCAAATAATCGAAATTATAATAAATAAAAACTTTTATAAAAAAAATCAATTTTAAAACGGTCATTTAAAACCCGCAAACGTTTCTAGAGAATTTCTATATTTATGAATTTAATTTTATTATCATTTTCTGATTCATTCGCCCGACCCTTTCTCTTACGAGATGCATGCAAGGTATTATATTAAGTCACTATTAATAACATAACTAAAAAGAGAAAAATAAAAATAATTTTTATAAAAAAATAAAACCGACTTCAAAAAAATTAAATGCAACAAAAAAAATAATAAGAACTTAAAATAAAATGCACTAAAAGGTATAAAATAATTATCTAATTTAGTTACAGCTAAACGACGAAATATTTACATGAAATCACATTTTGAAGTCGGTGCTAAATAAACTATATAATCCAGCGTACCCGCCAATCGTACTAAGTAAAATCCTTCGAGTTTGATTCATAAAATGTTTATGCTTGGCACCGACTTAAAAAAGCGATTTCATGTTAAAATTTCGTCGTTTAGTTGCAACTAAATTAGATCATCATTTTATACCTTTTAGTGAATTTTATTTTATTTTTGAGTTTTAATATTTTATTTGTTGCATTTAATTTTTTGAAGTCGGTTTTATTTTTTTATAAAAATTATTTTTTTAATTCTTTTTCAAAAAGGTTTACTTTTTATTATAATTATTGTTCAGTTTCATAATCATTATTAGATATAACAAATCAGAGGAAAAAAAGGAAACAATTAAACACTGTGTTAAATCATACGACCAATATCAACGTTTCGCTAATTGAATGACAAAGTGTTTAAAAATAATTTGATCAAGAGCATGATGAAGCTATAATAAATTAACGAAACGATGCAATTGGTCGTATGATTTAACATGATGTTTAATTATTTCCTTTTTCCCTCAAATTTGTTATATCTAATTATAATTTTTAATTTTAATTTCCTCTTTCTATAAATTTTTCCGTTCGGGACAATTGCCTTTGCCCTTCTTTATATCAGGCCCTGTACTCAGATATAAATTCGAAAAAAAATAAAAACATTTCTGCCGAATTCGCATCAAAATATAATTCCGATGTTTTTATTTTCCCCTTTATTTGAAAGGAAAGGGAGTTTGTTATTCTCTTTACTTTCAACGATTTGTAACACTTTTGTCTGACATAAATATGTACCTGTAAAAATTCAGGCCCGGAAGGTGAAGAAAGTATGTTAACGACCACCCTCTTGTAAATCTCTTATTTTATAAAAATATATTTATTCCCTTTTAAAAAGAAATATCTTTGTTTTCCTATTGAAATATTATTTATCGATGTGTAAATATCATAAATGTTCGTCACACTTGGTCAAAAAATCTCCTCGCAGGTATTTCTCAATTTGGCCAACTTGGCTCAAAAGGGTCCTTTGCAAGGTCACTTTCTTTTGGTGTTTGCTTCTTACCATAAAATGGCGGTAATAAATCAATCTTGAGGTTCTTAATTGAAACGTAACTGTTGCTGTGAAAAGATTCGGACAAAATCAACACTCCTTTTTCCAGTCAATTGTTTGTTTGCTAGGAAATGGATCGACTGAACTTAACCTAATGCATTATTTCCCTAAATAACGAATATTTTTAAATTTCATTTTCCTGGAATAAGTGAAAGTATTGTTATGATTTCCGTATGGAAATACTACAGTGACAGGACATCATTTATATGATCGATTTTGATATGGAAATTTTCTGTTTGAGTGATACCCGACAAGTTTACTACCATTTGTATAAACAAGTCTAGAAAATAGTTCAAAAACTCAGGGTAATTATTGGTAATTATTTTGAATTAATTTTTTATTTAATAAAAACATATTTTCTAATTTCACTACAGTGAAACCCCTTAAATCCAAACCCCGGAAATCCGAAATCCCGGAAAATCCGAACGAGTTTTTTTGACAAATTTAAGTTTGGGTAGGTGTTTTCTCTAGGGCAAAGCTTCTTCAAAAAACTCCGCAGTAAGTTCACACTTGTATTTTCCCACGATTCTGCAACCCAGTAAATAAAGTCTATTATTGTAACTTTCTTCAGCTTCTCAAGGATAGAGAGAGAACCATTTTCTTCAATAAGATATCCAAACAACAAGCTTTTGCCTAATCCGAACAGGCTACAGCCCCAATTAGTTCGGATTTGAGGGGTTTCGCTGTATTTCTAATAATAATCAATTAATTCAACTCATCATCAACATCACAGAGTAAACAGTCCTAAGGCTGGTTTGATGTAACCATCCGCCTTCATTCAACTGTATTCCATGACAGCTCTTTAATTTTTTTTAAAAGTCCCACATCGCATATACTTATAGTGAGTTGCGAATTATTATATTATAACAAAACAATAATAGAATAACAATCCACAGAACAGCAACATCTTCAAAATACATAATGTTATGATCCATTATCGAACTTCAACATTGACTTGCCATTCTAAATTGAGACTCAAAGTATGTGAGGCGAATGTACCTAGTTTTAATTAGAAATTATGATAAATGATTAGAAACAATGTTTATTTGAACTTGGAACTTAAAACGTTTGGTGAACATTTTCCACTTCTTCAATTATGAAAATAGAATGTGTTCTAAATAGAAATATTAGGGGAAATCTAGACATTGGTACAATAGCGTCAACACTTGCAGTTCAAAAATGATTTTCGTTAATGATTTTAATGAGATTCTCACATGCTGTCTTGACAATGGTATAAATCAGAGTTTCCCAAACTGTGCGCCGCGGCCTCTTCACAGGTGCGCCGCGAATTATGATAATTAATTGAAGTAAGACATTTGTCCTAACACAAAAAACAAAGTGAGAAGCTAAAAATTTATTTATTATTTATTTATATCTCTTACGATTAGACATACCTACTTTTACTTAGGTTACTACTTTAAATAAAGAGCGAGAGAGAGAGAATGTAAATTACCACCAATTATACCCAATTTTGTCAATTTCTCAAATCTGTTGTAAGAGGAAGCCCTCTCCTGCCAAAATAAATAATATACAATAGGGCGCCAGGGAAAAATTTTAATTGAAACAAGATGTCGCGACTGTGAAAAGTTTGAGAACTCCTGGCATAAAGCATAAGCAAACGATTTATAAAATTTCTATTTGCTTAGAAAAGTAGTTTCTACTTAATTAAAAAAATTGTGTTTCTAGAAATTAATTTTGAATAGATTATTATATTTAAATTTATTACTAGGGAGAGACTAGCCAAGTGATTCCAAACCTTTTGTATCCCATCTCCCCTTTCTGGAGGTTGACTAACACCTATCACCCCCTTTTCATTTTCAGTGTATGGCTAATTTTAATTTGAAGTAAAGTGTAAATAATAAAGCAGCCCTAGTAGCACAATGTTTCAAACTATATAGTAACTATATAGAGCCTATATAGATTCTCGAAATCGAGTTTTTTACAGATTTTTTTAAGAACAAAGAAGTGAAATAATTAACTAAGTTCATTGACGTTCATCTTGTTTCCTTGAAGCCTTATATTGACTTCGTTCATTTTTTCAAAAATATCTATAAGGTATGCAAGTTCCAACTTGCGTTGCTTCAAATTCTCACTTAAAACAGGGTCAGACGTGTCAAGAAACTCAGTAACCCTATCAATTTGTTCATTTATAAACCTCGCATAAGCTAATAAAATTGCTTTGTTATCAATCACAATTGATTCATCAATCTGCAATGCAAATTTACTTTTTTCAACAAATTTGTGAGTTTGGATTCAACGTCTGTAGCTAATTCGTCAATCCGCCTGGAAACAGTATTGTTGCTCAAAGGAATCGATTGACATATATTATATATCTTATTACTAGAGCCCTCGCCTAGCATGATTTCAACAATTTTTTTGGTAGCCGGTAAAACAAGAGTTTTCCCAATTGTGTGAGGTGTATAGTACTATTTTAATTCCCCCCCCCCCCTTTGAATATTTATCACCCCAAATCGTCCCTCCTCCACTTATTTATTGCCCCCTGATGACCCAAATCGCGCACTTGGGGGCAATCGCCACAGGTTGGGAACCACTGGTCTAACCCTTGCTGGCTGTGACATCTCAAACCCTCCGCCTAATATATGCAAATTAGTGTCAAATTTAGAATGAAATTCGAAGTTTTAAATGCTTACTTGGCAGTTGAAGCTGTTCAAACAATGATTAGAATTTAGAAAATAGGATTTATTTTTAAGGATAGTATAATGCATCGCGTTGTCTCTATGTATTTGTATACCCACTGGGCTGTCAGAGTCATACTCAGAAACTGTAGCAAGTAATAGAGTCGCAAAAAGTGCCTGCTTATTTATCACGTAACCCTGATGTATTTTCTTCTAGCTATCAGTTAGGTATATTCAGTGGCGGATCACCGCACAGGCACAAGAAGCGCGTGCTTGGGGCCTCAGAATCTAGGGCCTCAAAAATAAAGCATACTTTTAATTTTTTCGCGTTCTATAATTTTGTTTTCTCAATACATGTTTAGTTGTAAGTTGACGCAGATTTTACTTCAAAACAAAATTTCGTAGTAAACGTGCATAATGGTATTTGTGACGTACTCATTTCAGAAATATCTAGAAGAAGCGTCATTTAGAGTGAGGTACTAAAAGATTTTCAATTCTTTTTCAATTTTAAAATGACCGATATGGAGTTTAATGAATGTGTAGCAAGAACATCTGCAAAATATAAGGAAGATATTGAGATTCGCTATTTCAAAGATGAAATTCTTCATTTCATTTCATTCATAAAGGGAGAAAACGTCACTAATCCTGTTGACATGTATAAATTATTAATTGGGGGGTTACAATCAACATTCCCGAATGTAGAAACAATTTTAAAATTTTTTTCTGACAATAGCTATTTGCAACGCCAGTGGTGAACGTTCATTTTCGGTTTTGAAACGTGTCAAAAATTATTTACCAAACACACTAACACAGACACATTTAACTAATTTATCAATAATGTTTATAGAAAACGATGTAGTTCAGACTTTAGAATATGACTATATTATTGATAAATTTGCTAAACTTAAAGCGAGAAAAGTTCTACTTTAATTTAATTTTATATATAGTATGTAATCCAATAATAGGTAAATGTAATTTTGTTGTGCGATATTCAAACTATTTTTTTCCATGGTTATTGAATATGTTTTTATTTATTATTGTAATAAAAAATTCTCTTTTTTGAACATATGTACTTTCATTAAAAAGCTACTATTTTACAATCACTAATGTAGGGGGGCCTCAAAATGTGATTGCGCTTAGGGCTTTCAAAATGCTTGATCCGCCACTGGGTATATTTTATTATAAAACTATGAATGATGTACTTATCTTTTGATTAAGTTTCAGTTTTTCTGATCAAAAAAATATTTTAGAACACCCTGTCGGGAAATAATTTTAGTCCATTTCGAATTCCATTCACGAATTTGAGAAAAATATATTATATATTACCTATATAAATTTTAAGAAGATCAGAATCCGCTGAGAGAGATCGAGACAACTGTGATAAAAGGTGAGAAACACTTTCCGGTCTTTTTTTAAAGAATGTGTTGAAACAGAAATCTAATAGCAGAAGAACCAAGATTGAACATGATAAAATATTTTATGTTAATTATGATTTTATTTTGTTTAATTAAAAAAGATCTTATATTTTTTTAATTAATACTTATATTTTCTTAATTTACGAAGTAATTTAAATTTTTAATAAACTGATGAGAATTATTCCTAAAATGATAGTATATAATAAACAGAGAGTATTTTTTTTCTGTAGTTCTATTATTAAAAAAATCCAAATCCGAAAATCGATATTAATCCGATATTCGTCAGATTTTAATTATTCTGCTTTTATAAGAATTATGCGGTTGAATTAGGCTAGTAGTAGTTATAGAGATACGTCTTAATGTACACTTCCCTTTATTGAGCACTCATTATAAGTAAAGCTAGCTTTTGGCATTTTTAAAGCTCTTATACTAATACGATCAGCGAATTTAGCAGTATTATGATTCGTGGATAGTTTCTGGACATGTGATAATCTAAGATGCTGTGTGCAAAAGGTATAGTGAGAGTTTAGAATCTTTCACCACAAGAAATACAACCGATACCAGATAGAATATAACCCTTTGTTTGTGTTTTGTATAATATACTCTAAGTGGTCGGTCAACAATTTTAGTTTGCTTTATATAATTATAATGTTTGATATGACAATGCGTACTTTAATAATTATCAAGTTCTACATTAAAGAAGCAAAAAAAGCCTTATTGCTAATTTATTTTAAATAAATAAATAAAATAAAGGTATAGAGTATATATTAGGCTCTACAAGTAGAATCAGGACAATATTATATATTTTTGAATAAACAGAAAAAGACTATGTTTTAAAAAATAATAATTGTTAATTGAATACTAGTATCAAGAATTTAGTGATTTCGCCAAATAAAATTATTTTAAATATAGTTCTCTATATCAGGTGGTGCCCGAGGTTCAAATATCTAAATTCTAAAAACTAGTAAATATTTTTTTTTTTTTTATTAGACTCCATAGTATACATCGGCAATCTGCCCTTGCGAGCAATAAATGAAAAAATGACATGGTTAGTATTAGCAATATTTGAGGTAGAATAATGAGAGTTTGAGCTTTACATTAAGGTGTGAATTTTGTATTTAAACTATGATTAAAAATAAATTAGAAGTAAAGTAAAAATATAAAAAGAAAGAAAAGGTTTGGCGTGATCACGTGAAGCGCTGTGGTAGGTCGATTGGTCTGTGTTTTTTTAATCTTGTTGGTGATAATGTTGATATTATGTCTTGAGCATACTCATTGGGGTGGTGAGTCAGTTTGTTTGGGTACGTGTGGCTGTGATGTCTTATTTCGTCTTTGACTGAGGGAATTTCTATGTCTTTTAGTATTGTGCAGTTTGGTACCCAGCTCGGGGCATCAGCGATTGCTCTCAGCACTTTGTTTTGAAATCTTTGAATAATTTCTATGTTGGATTCAGTCTGCTGAGCACCAGAGTTGTATACCATATGTCCATATCGGTTTGAATATTGTTTTGTAGATAAGTATTTTGTTGCTTTTAGTCATTTGTGAGCGTCTTCCAATTAGCCAGTATGATTTTTGGAGTTTAAGTCCCAGTTGTTTACGTTTTGTCTTGATATGCTTTTGCCAGGTTAGTCTTCTGTCCAGATGCATTCCTAGGTACTTTGCGTCGCTAGCCTGGGGGATAGGTTTATTGAAGATTTTGATCATGGGGCAAGAGCCTTTTTTAGGGTGAAAGTTACATGAACTGATTTAGTCTCATTGACGTTGATTCTCCAAGTGTTGAGCCACTTTTCGATATCAATGAGGGTAATTTAGTAGAGTTTACGAGAGGAAAATATTATAATAATTTTACAATTTATATAAAATCGTCAAATCTTAAATTAAATTTTGACTAAGAACATCTACCATATACGACGACACTAAATGAATTGACAAGAATCAAAATTTTAACCCTTTTAATCAAATTGATGACTACGTTGCTATTAAAATTTTTGATATTTAAAATAACTCACTTAGAATTATAAATTAAAAATATGAAAAATGATATAGAATTAAAGTCACATCATCGCGAAGAAAATTTTTGGAATTTAGTTAACAAATGTTACACATTGATGAGAAATTGTGCTCTAATATAAGATTGAGCTCTCTTTGCGAATGTTTATTTTCAAACATGAAGTATATAAAATCGAAGTACCGATCAACCCGCACCGATGCTCATTTGGACCAATATCTAAGAACTGTGAATTCGACTATATGTGCCAAATTACAATAAGTTAGCAATGTCAAACTTCCCATTAAATTATATGTTCGTTTGTAATAAATTTAAGTTGTATTATTATTTATATTATATTTTCATATTTAAAAATTGTCTTTTAATCGGGAGTTCAGCGGTGCCCGCCGAACTTTTATGTTTCGAAAATATGCCCGACTACTAAAAAAGTTTGCCGAGCTCTTCTCTATATATTTTGAACTCTTATTCCATCTTAAGGAGTTATTAGTGACATTTTTACTTTACCATACAGGGTATGGTCAAGTATTGTAATCGTGCATGAAAAAAGTGTTTTTTGCTTCTTTTTTTCGAAATATTTCAAAAACAGATGAAACTATTTTGATTAAAAAAAATTGGGCGTAACTATTTCGGTCTACAAAAAAGCCCTAATTAGTGAACATCAAAAAAATTATATTTTTCGAGATAATAATTGTTTTGTCAAAATGTCTGTTAGTTAATTAGTCTGTTATTCTGTTAATGTGTGCATGACCAAATTTTGTGGACAAGATAGCTCAAAAACTAGTGTGAACTAGTGTCAAAACCAATTTTCACACGTAGTTTTGGTGCATTGAGATTAAGAGCTGATTAGATTTTGGTGCATATCGACCCAAAATTAAGGGGGTGGGGGGGGGGTTAAAATTTAAAATTATAATATTTTCAATCTAAAAAAAAACAAGAAAAATGAAATATACTATAAATTAAACATATAACAACGAAAATATTTTTTTTTGGCGCCAAAATTAGGGGGGGGGGGGTCAAAAAATAGAAATCTATGTCCTTGGACCAAATTCAACCAAATTTGTATACATAATCAGTGGGCTACCAGAAGACTAAAAATGCAAAAACTAACTGCCCAAAGTGGGGTGGGGGGTTGTAAGGTCAAAAAATTAATATCTAGGCCCTTGTACCAAACTCAACCAGAAGTGTAAGGTAAAGTCAAGTGGATGGCCACATCAGAACGTGTCAATTTATTTCTTTACTAAATTATGTTTTACCTAGACCCACCCAATACCGCACTCATTGAATACGATCAAAAACTAAACTCTTTAAAGAATCATTTGTTTTTATATATTTTTCTCAATTTATTCCATTTAAAAAAATAATAATCATCATTCACCCTGTATGGTAAAGTAAAAATTAGAGAAGGATGATTTATTGGATCAGTGCATTTTTATTCAGCATATGATCATCTCTGTTCTTGACCGGAATATAAATTGTGCATTGTACCGGTATGAATGATTTCCCCGAAAAGTATTATTTATTTATATTAGATTCCACGAATGGTTTTGCTGATGAGTAAGCTTCGAATAATTGGCGCTAAGAATGCACTCCACTTCCGTCGGAATCCGGCAGTTGTGCGGAGATTTGAATGAACATCGCTCGCTCTCGCTCAGGAGTTAGCCCTCAGGGAAAGAAAGGGCCAGGATTTATCAGAGACCGACTATCAGTTGTTGTCTGATGCCCCCTGGAGATAGGGCACCAACAACTTCTCCAACAACACTCACCTCACTTTTGCTTGCCGAAGATTTATGAACAACAACAAAAAACCCGCGTTTCCCACTTTTTTGTTGTTTTTTTTTAATACAAAATTTTACCATATTTGATTAATAAAAAAAGCCAAAAGAAAGATTATTATTTTTATTAAATATAAGGCAGTCAGAGAAATTGAACAGATTTATCATATTTATAAAAATTGTATAGGTATATTTTTAAATTTAATCATTCTTCCAAGAGTCACTTAAGTGACCATATATAATAATTTATATTTATTTAACTTAAGGGTTATTTGTCCTATAAATGTAATAAACTTGACAATCTAGATAAATTTTTTTATTTAATGGATTTTGATGAAGTAGTCCAAGTTCAAAAATGGGAGATAATTATAACTATATTTTTACTTTACCATACAGGGTATGGTCAAATATTGTAATCGTGCATCAAAAAAGTGTTTTTCCTTCTTTTTTTTGGAAATATCTAAAAAACGGCTGAAACTGTTTTAATTAAAAAAATTGGGTGAAACCATGGCATTTCGCTTTACAAAAAAGCTCAAATAAGTGAACATGGAAAAAGTTATATTTTTCGAGATAATAATTGTTTTGTCAAAATGTCTCTTAGTTAGTCAGGTTGTCTGGTTGTCTGGTTGTATGTTAGTCTGTGCGTTACCAAATTTTTATAGACGAGTTAGCTCAAAAACTAGTGTGAATTTCGAAACCAAATTTCCCACGTAGTTTTGATCTATTGAGATTAAGAGCTGATTAGATTTTGGTGCATACCAAAATTAAGGGAGGGGAGTGGAGGGGGGGTTACAAATTAAAAATCTAGGCCATTTGAGCAAACTCAACCAAATTTTTTATACATACTCAGTGGAACTCTTGGGGAGACGTCTAAAAATGCAAAAACTAACCGCCCAAATGGGGGGTTGCGGTGGGGTGTAGGGTCAAAAATGAAAATCTTGGCCATTTACCAAACTCAACCAAATTTTGTATACATAATCAGTGGGACCTCAGAAGTCTAAAAATGCAAAAACTAACCGCCCAAATGGTGGGGGGGGGTGTAGGGTTAAAAAATGAAAATCTAGGCTCTTGTACCAAACTCAACCAAATTTTGTATACATAACAACTAACCCCCTCCCCTACATGATTATAAATAATTTTATTAAATATTAAATATAAGTGAGGGGCCAGCTTGTATGGTAAAGTCAAGTGGATGCTCACATTAGAACACGTCAATTTATTTATTCAAAGCTGACGTTTCAGAGGTATATTCGCTCCTTCTTCAGGGTTTTGAAAGGTCAGTGAAGGATATACAATGTGACATTCCCCTGTCTCCTCTCTCTGTGGCAGTAACAATATTTTACAGTATTTCATTTACAGCAGAATTTAGTGTAGTGATTTTTTTATCTATTTATATTTAGATAGTTTCTGTCACTACTTGTTGACAATCTACAGTAGTAAAATATATTATTTTAGTTTTTGAATATCGTCAACAACAACATATCATTCTTAATTTCTTTTCATAGATTTTACACTTAAAAATTCATCCGAGACAATTTTAAAACAATTGTTATATGGCGAGTAAGCGAAAGTCTTGAGGTGGAAATTTCGATCCGGCATAGAAAACCAGATTAGCAAAACAAAATTTTATTTCTAATTGCTCACAAATAAGAGCTCTCCATCTTTGAAAGAATTTGATTTTTTATGATTTTTTTTTTTTTTTTTTTTAGAAGATTAGAAAGGTGCCTTCCATAAATTACGTTACATATTAAGGGGGAAGGAGTATCTCAGATTTCTGACAAATTGTGCCAGGGGTCCGGAGATCTTAAAAATTGTGATGTCACATAAGTAAAATTAAATAAACTGCAACGGATCGTTGCTAAACTTTATCCAAATTCATTTGAAATATTAATATGTTTGTTCCTTTATTATTAATCAGATATCACTTGCAATTTGTAGTTCATATTGACATTAATTCAAAAATAATTCTCATTTAATAGTCGAGAAATAACCATTCTACATTGGATTTTTGACATTTCGGTTATTATTGTAACCATTGCTGAAGACATAGAGGAATCGACTTAAAATCAAAAATAGCCATCGATTCTCAAGCTTGAGTTGTTTGCCATAAAAGAATTTAGTCTTTTTGATTTTAAGTCGATTCTTCCACATTTTCAGTAGAGTTTTCCATTAATAGTCCAAACATCAAAAATGGAATGCAATAAGTTTATTCTTCTAGTATTAGATAAGAATCGATCGTTATTTTTGATTTTAAGTCGATTTCTCTATGTCTTCAGGAATGGTTACCAATAATAACCGAAACGTCAAAAATCCAATATAGAATGGATATTTCTCAAGTATTAGATGAGAATCAATCGCTATTTTTGATTTTAAGTCGATTCCTCCATGTCCTCAGCAATGGTTACCAATAAAAACCGAAACGTCAAAAATCCAATATAGAATGATCATTCCTCAAGTACTAGATGAGAATCAATCGCTATTTTTGGTTTAAAGTCGATTTCTCTATGTCTTCAGCAATGGTTACTAATAAAAACCGAAACGTCAAAAATCCAATATAGAATGATTATTCCTCAAGTACTAGATGAGAATCAATCGCTATTTTTGGTTTAAAGTCGATTCCTCCATGTCTTCAGCAATGGTTACTAATAAAAACCGAAATGTCAAAAATCCAATATAGAATGATTATTCCTAAAGTACTAGATGAGAATCAATCGCTATTTTTGGTTTAAAGTCGATTTCTCTATGTCTTCAGCAATGGTTACTAATAAAAACCGAAACGTCAAAAATCCAATATAGAATGATTATTCCTCAAGTACTAGATGAGAATCAATCGCTATTTTTGGTTTAAAGTCGATTTCTCTATGTCTTCAGCAATGGTTACTAATAAAAACCGAAACGTCAAAAATCCAATATAGAATGATTATTCCTCAAGTACTAGATGAGAATCAATCGCTATTTTTGGTTTAAAATCGATTTCTCTATGTCTTCAGCAATGGTTACTAATAAAAACCGAAACGTCAAAAACCCAATATAGAATGATTATTCCTCAAGTACTAGATGAGAATCAATCGCTATTTTTGGTTTAAAATCGATTTCTCTATGTCTTCAGCAAAGGTAACGGATAAGAAAACAATGCAGTTGCTATGGTTACTTATAAAAATTCCTCCCAAATTTTTAGCATTTCACAGAGAGAAGCCTATCCATTCTTACTTAAGCAAGGCTAAATGAGCTATATTAAAACTTTCAAATTAATAAATTTTAAAGAATTTAAAAAATTAAAAAAAGTACTCTCTTACTCTAGAGTAAAGTACTTTAAAATATAATTTTACTAAAAACTTTATTTAACCTTTTTTGTGGTCCCCAAGGTACTTAATTAGGATATTAAATTTCATCAAAATTGGTTAAGTCATTTTCAAGATATTTAGAAAAAACTAAAAAAGTACTGAAATAAAGTACTAATGTTTGTGGGCCGATATGTACCAAAAACTAATCAGCGCTTCATTTTGTTAAACTAATGGTAGGTTTTCAATTTCATTTCAATCGGTGCAACGGTGTGGAAAAAATCGTGGGCCAAAAAAACGATAACATCCATCCATCCATACATACATCCATCCATCCGCACGCACTAAATGAAAAAATCGCACTTTTTGGCCTCTCGACGAGACCCCATGTAATTTTTGTCAAAACCGTCACGTGCTAAAATTCAACCTAATTGAATACTACAATTTGTGACTTTAATTGAGTCCATGGGTTCCGTAGTCTTTACCTGAGGACCCTTTGAAGCCACGCTTGCCCCGAGAGCGATTACAATACTTTACCCATGCTTTGCATTGGATAAAGTAAAAATTTAAATAATTATACGGTATAAAAGTGATAATGGGACGTCACAATACAGAGGGGCTCAATGAAAATGTGACAGAATATGTATGACACAGGGGGTCTAAATGTCTTCAAATTCGTGTGATGTAATTTATGGAGTGCCCCAAAGTTTGAAATCTAATTACTTGTTGCAATGAATATATAAACATTTTATCATCAGATTTCTACAATTTTTTATTCTCATTTTATAATAGGCAAGTATGAAAATCCAGACAGTCATTGATCATCTATTTTAGATTTTCTCTTAAGTACCTTGCTATTTCAGGCATGAAAAATAGACATTCTTCATTGTTTAATCTAAGATGTTATACATAATTTTGCTTACACGTCTTCTCGAACCCAAGTTACAAAAAAACTATCCACCCCATGGGAATCCTTTGAGATGAAAGAGGAAACTTTTAATAATTCTCTCTATTATTTTCCTTCATTTTTGAGACATTTCCGAAACGAATACTGGGTACTAATTATAAGTATTTTATAATACAAAATAAAATTTCAACATTGAAAAGCGAGAGTGAGAGGGTCGAACTGCCTGCTGGTTGAACAAGGTGTTTTAAAAGTAAACCTCTTGTAGCTTATCAGCTTGATCTCAAGGGTGTTGACACAACCGAGCTATGTAAACATCATAACCCCGCTCGCCTATGTAAATAGTCCATTTCGTTTCGGGCAATTTGTTCGTGATTAGTATGGTCTCTTCTTCAAAGGAATTCTAATTTATTCTCTGATTTCTTCACAAGTTAGTTAAAATTTATGAGACAAAAGGCTAATAATCCGTAACTTAATCATTAATATATGAGTGGATAGATAAAACAATTCAGTGCTTGAGAACAGAACCCAAGACTAAGTTTCTAAAAAGTTTGTTATTTTTACTCTTCTGTTTATCCAAAAAAATTCATGTACCTAATCAATACTCTTAGGGCCGGTTGCATGTCGCAAAGTAAATGCTTTTTACCACTAACCAAGGGTAGATGGTAAATGGAGGGACTGGGATGGCCAATCAGATGACAGGCACTGAAAGTTCTACACTGGTTAGTGGTAAAAAGCATTTACTTTGCGACATACAACCGGCACTTAAGGTGCCTTTAGTCGTTGTTGTTAATGAAGATAGCCACAGGACACATTATTTAGACCTTTCTGATCAACTGGGATGCATACTACACGACTGAGAGTAAGAAGATTTTACTTCATTTTTAATTAGTCTAGAGAAGTCTAGAAGCATAGAGAATCAACTTACAGTTAATCTCGTGTATATTGCACAACAAAACTGCTTCTACAATACATCACCAATTTCCCTTTTGAATTATTTTATACCTTTTTTTGGAATTAACCCTGGTTTGTAATTTATTTTAAAGGTGTGCAGAGTTTAGGAATTTCTAAATTTATTATCATCTGCGATAGACCCAGAGTCTGGTATAAAGGAGGTTGACCATTTATTAACAAATAGCTGTTCCCTTGGAGAGAACAACTTTTACTTATGTTGTCATCTCTTCCCTGATAGCAAAGATAAGTTCACAGTGACAATCACCAGGTAGGTGAGGAATGCTCCTGAGAAACCACACGTTTTTTCCCCGAAAATATAAGTTTCTAATTGGAATGGAAATCAGCTTCATCAGCTTCATCCGTGGAACTCTTTTTATTGTTTCACCTTTGTTAGACAAAATATCCTCAATGATAATGTTACATTTGATCGTATAATTTTTGAATGATGCCAACCGGAAGTCTGGCTTCATAAATTTCCACCTCAAACCAAAGGTGTGAGAGGCAAGAATGCGACCCCCGGGCCCTCAATTTCTCTAAGTGCCCCAGACCTATTGATAATGCCCACTCGACAGGGGTGCTTTTTTGTTATTTCTCTTTTTTTGGATCGAGCTGGCCAACAACATCTTTGTCGGGGGGTGTCACTTCAGACAGCGCCGCCTTCTGGCCCCAAGGGGACTCACCAGGGTCCCCGATAGGATCGCAGCCTGACACGGCGACGACTCAATCCCGCACGAGAAGATAGGATCGCTGCCGCATAATTAATTCCGCCCGCAGGTGTTGTCTACAGGATTCTACATGAAGATAACCGAAACGTTCCCAAAACATTAAACACTTTTAAGTTCCACCGGGTGCCATTATTTTTCAAAAGGTATCCATCACTCATCCTTTGTCCATTCATAACGTTTCGGAGACAGCACCGGCTTTATTGTTTGTTTAACGTTAGAATGCCTTCCTGATTTTACTTATTCGCTAGAAAATCGACTTTTGTGTGTGATGATCTAAAGTCATTCAGTCTTTCACAAATGATGTTGGAATAGATGTGAAATATATTTCAAATAGAACGGTGATTTACAAGTTTAAAGCAGTGTGTGGGGCATTCGACTCACAGAAGACAATTTGAATAAATCGGCGAACAATTATGAAATGATGAATTAGCAAAGTTTATAAACCATTATTAGGTGGAATTTGTATTATTGTTCTATCTTGTACTATTGTAGTACACTAAGTACTTTATCTTAGAACACTAGGTACTTTATCTTAGAACACTAGGTACTTTATCTTAGAACACTAGGTACTTTATCTTAGAACACTAGGTACTTTATCTTAGAACACTAGGTACCTTATCTTAGAACACTAGGTACCTTATCTTAGAACACTAGGTACTTTATCTTAGAACACTAGGTACTTTATCTTGGAACAAATTGTGTTATAAAAATCGACCCGATTGGTCAAGTATAAATATAATATCAGATTTAGTGGTTAAGTATATACCTAAATCCATTAAGTAAACAAAAATATAAAAAATACAAAAAATACTAAGTACTCGCTTTATTTCAGAGGACTTGAGGATGTCATTTCTGTATTCTGTTTGCCCTTTAATGTACGTATACATATACCTATATGTAATTTAACAATTCGATCCATTTTTAAGGAATAATGCTGTCAAATACTGAATTCGAGATGTTAAGAATGATTTTTGTTATATGTAGGAAGTTTTATTAAGGAAGAATGGTGTGAGTTCTTGGTGAAAAACTAGTATTTTATATTTTAAAAATTTTCTAAGTTTTTCAATATATACTTTACTTTATATGTAGGAAGGGTTGATTTTACCCGCCCTGGGAATTGAACCCGAGTGCTGAAAATGATATCCAGGCCAATGGCCTGCCATCCGAAGAGAAATGGTCTTACTATACTATATCATTGTATATTCAAGGCGTAAAACATTTTTACTCAAGATTAAATTTTCATCATTAAAAAAATTCTCGTTTAGTGATACTAGATATAAACATAATGCCAGACCGGATATTTTAAATATAATTTTTTGAGAATTTCGAATTATGACAATTTTCAAATATCGAAGGTATACTTATTTATTTCTTGATTGAAAATCTAAGGTCTAAGTTTCATTAAAATTAATTAAGAGATATTTTTTGTTCATAATTGATTGTTTAAGTATTTTAGTATATAAGTTAATTATACATGGGATTTTTTACGGGTATATAATACTGAAAACATACGGGCGTGTGACTTCAGGTTTGCTTCGGATCGGCTCGTCTTGTCGAAAATAATCGGATTTTAATGGAGCAAAAAATGTTTACTATTTTTCTAAATGAAGCAAATAAAACGAAAATGCACTCAAAATTTTTAGGAATGAATTTGAAAATTTAACCTTCACTGAATTAATTATTGTAAATTGAATCAAAAAGAAGATAGTAGAATTGCAAGCCAGGATGGCTAATTTTTTTCTTCTATCAAATCCTTTTTATGTTTTTGTAGTGTCTCTTAATTCATGACATCACAATCCTTTTTATTCTATTTATATATGTTTTTTATCTAAAAATAATTTCAAGATTCATGAGATGAGTGAGTTGCAAATATTTTGAAGTAACCCAACTTTTAGATGAACTTAATTGTTTTAATGAGAAAAAAAAACAATAAAAAAAATAAAAAAAAAACGAGATCCGGAATACCAGAAATAAAAAATAGAAATGACTAGCAATGAATGAATGAATGAATGAGTCTACGGATGAATGAATGAAATCATAGACGAGTGACCAGAGATCGCACTCAAAATAGACTCGAAGTGATTGAGAAGCAGACACACTAGGTCTTGTGACGTAACCGTCGTAACCCTTCTATCAAGCGGGTCAGATCCTCTGCGTCATCCGATGACAATTCTCAAATTTAATTTTTTATAGAGGGTGGAGAAGACAAAGCATGAATTGGTAAAAAAATTGAAGATGTATAAGTGAATTTTTAATATTCCATTTGATCAGGGATACCAAGTATTATTTTCATAGTAAGAAGTAATACGTACCTAAACTAAATTTAAAAATACATGGTGGGGCTTAAAGATCTACCAGAATTTGAAGAGGTATAAAAAATCAAAAAATTTAACTAGAAAAAAACTGAATATATTTTTGAAAAGAACATAAAATAATTTTTTTTAATTTTTAAATGTGTTTTAAACATTATATCAGACGAAAAAAGGGGGGGGGTCAAAAATGAAAATTCTAGCCCTTTCGACCGACCAAACTATGTATAAAAAATTTGGTTAGTTTTTGCATTTCTAGCCTTCTGGGGGTCCACAGAATATGTATACAAAATTTGGTTGAGTTTGATCAAAAGGGATATAATTTCAATTTTTGACCCCCCCCCCCCCGAGTTTGGGTGGTTAGTTTTTGCATTTGTATCTTTCTGGTCCACAGAATATGTAAACTAAATTTGGTTGAGTTTAGTCTCAAGGGCTAGAATTTTCATTTTTGACCCCCGGCCCCCTCTCTCTTTTTTCGTCTGATATAATGTTTAAAACACATTTAAAAAAAATTATTTTATGTTCTTTTCAAAAATATATTCAGTTTTTTTCTAGTTTAATTTTTTCATTTTTTATACCACTTCAAAATGTGGTAGATCTTTATGCCCCACCCTGTATTTTGGGAATATATTTTGGTCTAGTTGGTGATAAAATAAAGTATATATTTGCATATATTTATACTAATATATAATATATAATAGGGATTTTAGTTAATATTGTAATTGAATATTCTTCATAAAAATGGTGAAAATATAGGTATTTAATAGATGGCAAGAAAAAAACAGTTTGATAGATTAAGAAGATTTACAAATATTTAAAGTTGTTTTTTGGATCAAAAATCGTCATAATCATAGAGGTATCAAGCTGGTTTGAGGTTACACTCGTTTCTATTATACCATGCCAATTCTTTTAATTCTCAAAGTCCCACAACTCATATTATTTAAAAATGGGTTCTATGTCAAATCAATCAAAAAATTTCAAAATTCAACCTGACCATTTCAGTTTATCTTATTGGGTGTCGTTGTAGCTAATTTTGGAAAAATTGTTTTTTGGCATGCATCATCTTGTTTGTATTACTCAAGTTCTATTAGGCCTATTTTAAAGAAAATTTCATAAGGTCTAATATGATGGTATGTTATTACATTACCATACAGGGTATGGTCAAGTAGTGTAATCGTGCATGAAAAAAGTGTTTTTTTTGCTTCTTTTTTCGAAATATCTAAAAAATGGCTGAAACTATTTTGATTTATAACATTGGGCGAAACCATGGCATTTCGGTCTACCAAAAAGCTCTAATAAGTGAACATCGAAAAAATTAAATTTTTCGTAATGACGGTTTTGGCAAAATGTCTGTTAGTCTGTTAGAACGTGCGTTTTCAAATTTTGTGGACGAGCTATCTCAAAAACTAGTGTGAAAATCAAAACCAAATTTCACCCGTAGTTTTGGTGCATTGAGATTAAGAGCTGATTAGATTTTGGTGCATATCGACCCAAAATTAAGGGGGGAGGAGGGTTAAAATTTAAAATTATAATATTTTCAAACTAAAAAAACAAGAAAAATGAAATATACCATAAAATGAACCTATTATAACGAAAATGTATAAATAATTTTTCAAAATTAAGGGGGAGTTAAAAAATAAAAATCTAGGCCATTTAAGCAAACTCAACCAAATTTTGTATACATAATCAGTGGGCTACCAGAAGACTAAAAATGCAAAAACTAACCGCCCGAAAGGGGGAGGGGGTAAAAAATTAAAATCTAGGCCCTTGTACCAAACTCAATCAAGAAGTGTATGGTAAAGTCAAGTGGATGGCCACATCAGAAAGTGTCAATTTATTTATTTTATTTTTAAAAAATTAATTAATTTTTAAGTTATTTTTTAGTGGTGTTATAAGTTTTAAATATCCTGGAATTTACAGAGTGTGATCTCAATAGGTTCAGGAGATATGACAAAAAATGTAAGTGCTCGTATAGTTTTGAAGATAGAAGACTAAAAATTGAACCTCCCAAAAGTGAATGCAATACTTTACTTACAAGCAAGTATAAGTGAGAGTAAATGAAAATATTAAAAGCATCTATTTAAATCCGTGATTTCTAGTATTTCAATTTTTCTTAATTTAACATAATGTGACCCTCAGGAGTATTAAAATTTTGAAAAATGTCATTTCTTTAAAAATTCAATACACTCATAATTGCTTTTCATTTGAAATGCTTTTGTTTTTTATCAAAAATAAACACCAAGTTTGTGGGGTCCGATTTCATTAAAAATTTAATCAACTCTTAATCTCAATATATAAGTAGTTTATGTGTAATTTTGTAGTTAAATTGCATTTTTTCGAAATATTAAAACCCATTAGTTCAGGGATCTAAGCCGGAGGGAAATTTCTGCCCCAGGGAGAATTTTAGTATTTCAAGGGAGGAATTAATCTGAGTACAAATTTCAAAAGTTTTAAAAAGAACGTACAAATTAAAGAGCTGGCAAAAAAACAACCTCACCTTTCTCATTAGGTAAATATTACTTATTTTTATCTCTAAATTAAAATACGATACCTTGCATTTTCAATATTAAAAGCATATTATTTGAAATAAAATTTTTGAGTTAGAAAATCCTGGAAAGTGGGGAATGGAAATTTTACAAAATTGCAGGATTTCATTGTAAGAAAAAGTTGAGAACTTCTCCTTAGACGTTTTTTTTTTTTTTACAAGAAGAAGTTGCACCAAAGAGGTACAACCTCTGTAGTCCGCGGTGAACCCTTGTATCGTGAAAATAAGAGGAGATTTAGGGATATAAATATATACCTTATATATAAAGACGTTCTTTAAGTCCAATAACATTACATTTAATTTTTACTTTCAATCATAATGTATTTATCAATCCTCTGAGTAATGTTATAATTTTGGAAAAAACTGTGATTTTAGAGAATCTCATTTGTTTCCATACGGTAAAATGATTTTAATGGAACCCAATTCATTAGAGCTCACTCGCTACAGGCAAGCAACATCATGATCATTCCGCCACTGCAAATACTATACTTATTAGAGAAGTGTAAATGGAAGAGATCGTTAATTAGCCCCCAATTTTAAATAGCTAGTTGTCAAATTGAAATTGCACTGGGTCACGGGGTCATTCCACTGCCTAGGGCCTATTTAAGCACATTCCAGCACGACCAGACAATCGGAAGTGAGCTTCAGTGGAAAATGCGCTTCAGCATGGGAAGCAAAAAGGGAGAGACCATTGGACAGACACTCCCAGGTCGAAAGAGTGAAAGAGTCAAGAACAAAAACTCACCCCGCGGGCCTCCACCTATTATATAAGAAAGGAGAGATTTATGAAATAATTAGCACAACTTGTTCTTTCAAAGAGTTCTGGAAATGAAGCGAGAGAGCGATTTGTTTGTAAACATAACTCAATCGGATGAATCGTTCAGGGAAATTTAAAATTATATTAATGAGAAATTTATGTAAAAAATTGATGCTTGGAGGTGAAGATTTGGTACTTTTAATAAAATATTGATTAATCTAAAAATTTATTTACAAACACCCTATTAATTAAATTCAGCTGTAACTATGTGTGGTATTATTTTTACGAAGTGGTGGGGGGAGTGATTAAAAAAGTATTTTAGGTTCTGACCTTTCTTGGAATGGCCATATTATCTCAGTAGCAAAAGCTGCACCATATAAGCTTCGCTTTCTTTTCCTGACCAAACGCTTTTTCACCCCACTCAACTCCTTATATTATACAAGGCACAAATTCGCCCCTGTCTTGAATATTGCTCGCATTTGTAGAGAGGAGCCTCCAAGCATTCTCTTAATACCTTGGATGCAATTCAGAGGCGGATAATCAGAGTGATAGGAGATCCTGCATTAGGGAGGTTCTTTCGCGATAATTCACACAAAAAGTTTTAGCCTCGTAACCACTCTATAAATATGAACGGAACTAAAATTTTAGGTTATGTTTTTTTAAAGTGACTGTCCACTCACACTACGAAATCTCTATATGGATACACACATACTAGCCGGATCGTTTCCAAGTCATTGTGCTTATATCCCCTCCACTAAAAATAATCGCCCAAATATGTTTTTTTTGTTTTTTTTTTCAAAACTAAGAGATAAATAATTTCAATTTTTTTTTTAAGTTACTCCGAATATATTATTCTAACAAATATTAGTTTTTTATCAAGTTGGTGAAAGTCGTTCAATCAAAAAAAATATAATAATGATCATATCCCCACTCTTTCTTTATCTGCCCTATGTAATGTCATTTTTAATTGCAATTATTTCATGTTTGGTGTGGTAAATCGTCTTCAAATTTTAACAGTATGTGAATTATGCTTTTAATGGCTTATATTCCAAGTTTCAAAGACTTCTTTAATTTTTGCATATGTGAAAGAACTACCTTAACTGACACTCTCGACTCCCTAGCCCATCGTAGATCTGTCTCCATCATTTCTATTTTTTATAGATATTACCATGGCTTTTGTTCTGACGAGATAAAATCAATAATCCCTCCAAAGGCTTCATTTGGGCGAAATACACGATTAAACACCTCTATACGCGCTTAAATTGGATATTAATCGAACAAACGCATTCGCCAATTCGTTTATCCCTATGACATGTAGAGACTGAAACTCTCTTCCCCCGACCGTCTTTCCAGCAACTTATAACCTTCAATCTTTCAAGACCGGCATCCAGAGATACCTTCGACTTCTACCCAATCACTAAATCTCTTCTTATCTTCACGATACAAGGGTCCACCGTGAACTACAGAGGTTGTACCTTTTTGATGCAACTTCTTCTTGTTTCAATATCATTATAAAAAAAAATAAAGTAAAAAAAAAATTATTATATCAGTAACTAGCAAAACAGACTACCGGTCTTTGAGAAAATTCAAATTTTATAGACTTATAGTTCCAACTCAGAGCATTCCAGTTTAACATTTTATTACTTAATGTTTTTTAATTTTATACTTTTTACGTATTTTTTCCTTTTGTAAACAATTTAATCCAGTGCAAACATAAATTGTCTTGACGTTCAAAATGGATATTTTCCATTTCACTTTGCACATGTTTTAAATAAATGTACATTTTATGATTCTAAATACAACTATGTATGAACTAGGATATGTATAAACATTAATGAAATCCTTTTCCAAACACTTTTAAAGGCCGTCTTCATAATCAAATTAAGATATTTTTATTTAAAATTAAAGGGTTGATTTAACCTACATCAAGTTTTATAATTTAGTATTAACAGTCTTCTTTCTTCTTTATCCAACGCCCTGAAGTCTGCACTTAATGATTTTCAGAGGAGCTCCGAATCGTTAATTGAATATTATTTATTCTTTCCGAAACAACAAATAAACATATAGTAAAACAAATATTTCTGAAATTTTCAAAGGATTAAAGTTATGGATTCAACCAGGGGCGTCCGCAGAAATTTTTTTAGTGTGGTGCAAAGCTTGGAGACAAATAATTATAAAATTAAATTTTTATTTAAATATTTAATATTTTGAGTATTTTTTCACAAGTAGAACACACTAATACAGTAGTGGTTATTAAATACAAAAACATACGGTACATTAAACACAGTTAGGGCAAGTTGTATGTCGGTTGGTAAACTCTTTTTAAACGTTGGCAAAGGGTAAAACCTTAAAGTTCCCTTGTGCCCGGTGGGATGGTCAATCAGATGAAAGTGCCTGTCATCCGATTGGCCAGTCCACCGGACACAAGGTGAATTTCAAGGTTTTATCCTTTGTCAACGTTTAAAAAGAGTTTACCAACCGACATACAACCGGCCCTTAGGGCCGGTTGTGTGTCGCAAAGTAAATGCTTTTTACCACTAACAAACAGTAGATGGTAAATGGAGGGACTGAGATGGCCAATCAGATGAAAAGTACTGGCATCTGATTGGCCATCCCAGTGCCTCCATTTACCATCTACCGTTTGTTAGTGGTAAAAAGTATTTACTTTGCGACATGCAACCGGCCCTTAGTGAGGCCGTGCCAAGAGTCAGAGTTACAGAATTTTTTATTCGATTCCAGGGAGGAGGGTGCACAATTTTGCCCCGTTTCGAACTCGATTCAGTAGAATCGGTGAAGACGAAATCTCAAGTGTGAAGTTTCTTAATTAGAAAAATTGCGCTCAGAGCAGCAATTAGTAAAAAAGAATGCAATTATCTCTTCCATATTGACCATAGTTTGTAGTAGCTAATATAAAAGGGCCAATTCTAAAGTAAATAGAATATTGGGGATGAATGGTCCCTGATTCCCCACTATGATTTATCCTAAATAAGAATGAAAAAATTTAATTTTGAATTTAAAAAAATAAATAATTTTGGGCAAAAATTGAAAAACTTGGGGCTCTTGGCTGAGAACAAAGAGATTTCGAGATCCGCAGTGGAAAAACGAACCGAGAGTGCACAGTCCCTGCCTATTTCTAGTTCAATAAGAAAAATTATCTAATCCCTCATAAGATGAGAGGAGAATTGCAATGCGAGTATTTATTCTCAGATTGAGGACGGGACTTGCAGCTTCGGCTTCTCAGCTCAAACCAACACAGTAAGAAAGGTATTTATTCTCAGTCGAAGAAGTAACTTGAGTCCTTCTTACGAATAGTAGTACTAGTACTACCTGGTGAGCAGATCTTCCCAGTGCAGTTGTTTCTCGGATCCTGAGGACAGAGCCTCTCCTCGACAACCCACAGAGTCTCCCTTCGACTTGCTTGTTCGCAAACCCAAAACGGAGAGCTCAGGTCTCGGAACGACATCCAAGAATTCCAAGTTTTCTTTGATTTATCATTTGACTCGCAGATTGGATTGAATTCCGATCGGAAGAAGAGAAATAGAAAGATCTGAGGATTTCTTCTAGGCTAGACTAGAGCTAGATTTAAGAAATCTGAGCATCTATCTATCTATCTAGTGAGGTTAGTTTTCATGCACATAGAGTTAAATTTACACACACATGCTAAAGTAATTTTTGATATTCAATCAAATGTAAAATGACATTTTTTTTTAATTAATTAGAAAATTATTAAAAACGTTAATATTTTTGAATTTATATATCGCTTTCGAAGACAAACTAGCCAAATTTTGAAGTTAAATTTTATATTCAAAAACATGAATTAATTTCAATTTTGAAAACTATATTGACTAGATGAAAGTAATAAGTATCAAAAAATTTTAAAACACCGTTGATCGCAAGAAATTTACTAAAAGAAAATATAACTTTATAATTAATCAAATAGCTAACATCGTATTTGATTAATTAAATAATATGGATGCTATGGACTTTAATTAATAACTTTATAATATTAATTATTATTAAATAACGATCAGAAACATGTCGCTAAAATTACATGACGATATACTGCATTTTCAAATTTGTAGAAATATTTTCTTTATTTGTTCTACAGATTAAAAATACATATATGAATTACAAATTGGAGTTCTAATCAATTTAAACAGAGCTAAACAGGTAATTTTTATTAAATTAATTTAAAATTTTTAATTTTCGTAGGGACGTTAAATGTAATAATTGATTGAATATCAAGTGGTAAAGAGGACGCAACTTAACACTAATTATTAATAAAAACATAATCTTTAATTCTATAAATTGAGACGAGTGAATCCCACGGTGTTCAGCTCTGAAAGAGATCCTAGATCTGTTTGCCCCGCTAAATTTCATAAATTCTAAATCTTTTTATATAATATTATAATGTAGTTGTGTGTTTCTCGAAGTCCAACGATGTCCGAGATGATCTCTAAGACCTCACCAAAGCATCTGTACCTATATACTTCTAAATTATTCAGTAGGATATAAATTGTACTTAAAAGATGAACGAATAAATGTAGAATCTAATCAGTAAGATTAATTAAAGACTACCCTTAATTAATTTAATTTGGCAAGGCTAATTAGTAAAGCATAAAAATGTTGAACTAATTATTGTTACTAATAATATTATATCAAATTCAAAAATCTCTCTATTTATCAATGAATCATTAAATTTAAATAAAAAAAAAAAAATATTCAGGCAATTGAAAATCTCTATTACGATTAAAAATACTAAATATTTAATATATAAGAAATCAAAAAAATCAAATTTTGATTCATCTATTTTTAAAAAAGTTTGATAAATTTGAAATTAATTTAACTAGATCATACTTTGTTAATCACTTAAAAAATAATATTAAAAAATGAAATCGATACTAAATGTGCGTTCTCTTTGGAATTCAAAAAGGTCAATCAATATATCAAAGATGTTAATGAAATTGTTGCATTAATTAAAAAGCATTCAAATATTTTGATGAAACATTCATTTTGGTTGTAGAAAGAAATAATTATGAAAATAAATAACGATTCTTTGGGTGATATATTTTTGACCTTTTTGTTATAAAATAAAAGTCTGGCTCACCAAGCTCCAGCTCCAGCTGATGTCTCCCCCTTGGTGTCCCCCTCGATGATATCTTCTGAAAATGAACAAAATTGAAATTAAAATTGATTGATTCAACCGTTAGCATTTGTTAAAACTTTAAAACTTTTAGCAGAAATAAAATAAATAACTTTATATTTAAATTTTTTTGTTAAATTGAAGGGTTGTTTTTGTCACAAATATAATAAAACAATAATTCAATTTAACAAAAAAATTTAAATCAAGTCACTTAAGTTCTGGAAGAATTTTAATTTATATTTAAAATAAAATAAAAAAACATTATTATTTTCAATAATTAATCTATTTGTTTAATCAATTTTTGAAAGGCTACGGCTAAAAACGATCATTGTCACTTTTGCAAAACTTTTCAGAAATCTAAATTGAAAGTTTCAAGTCTAATTGTAGGTTTATGGAAAGGAATAATAGAAAAAAATATTTTTACTAAAATTCCAAATACGTTTATTAATCGAAAGTTACAATATAAGACAATTTATTGATTAATTAAATTATGAAAATACACTTTTTTTAAAAACTTTGAAATGGATCTTGATCGTTTTTAGCCGTACTCTAGCGCATTGTTTTTCAACCTTTTTCATGACGCGAACCCTTAGTATGAAAATTTTTTCGCAACCCCCTACTGTTTGAAACCAGTATTTTATTATGTTACAATTATCAAATCCGTACAACATTTTTATAATTAGGTAACGGCTAAATACACAATTAAATTAACTATAACAGACATATTTTTACATCAATTGCATCTCCACACGCCTCCATGGAAAAGCGATACGACAATAGTAATTAATAATAATTTGTGTTAACCTACAAATGTCCTTTAATTAACATTTTCGTAATAAAAATATGTTTTTAAACTTTTTTTTTTATTTTTTACTGAGGCTTCGCGACCACCCAGGGGTCTAGTGTACTGATTCTTGAAAAAGTTTTCATTTTTTTATTATTTAATAAATGTGCGAGTGATCGATTCATTCATTAGAATCTGATCCAGCAAAATGACCAAAAAGGGCACAGATGGAATCATCTCTTTTCCTCTAGATTTAAAGGACTACAAGAAATACAAGCCCTGACTTGTTTCAGACTATTAGAGAATAGTTTCTTGATTTCTATTATTGTAGGAATGGCCTTTTGTTTCTTGCATTTGGACCAAAACGATACTCGTTATAAAGAAAGAGATTATACAATTGAACTTCTCTAAAATTCAGTCAAAAGAATAAAAAAGAAAATACTTTCTGCAGATAAACAGTTAGTTCTAAGTCTTGAAAAAGTTTTTACTTTTACCTTCATTTTTCAAATGATATTATTTAATAACGTGAGGTCCTTCACAATCCCTGACGATGCTTAAGTGAAGTGGAATTTAGGAAAATGATTGAAAAAATTAACCGCTAATTGGCGAAAAATAGAGAATCAAATAATGTAAACAGATTTAAAGAAAAAGGGATTAAAGCTAATCAATTAAGAAAAATTCTTATATACTATATCAGAGGTGGCCACATCGTGGCTCGCGAGCCGCATGCGTCTCTTCAGTCAATCTTGTGCGGCTCTTGAACCCTCATAAATAATACTGATTTTAAAAAGTATAATAATTAAATTAAAAATATAATAATACCAATTACACTGGTCGACAAAAATTAAACAAAAATTTCTCCCCGTAAACTCAACAATGGATTCCAGTAAAGTTTTATACGCTGATTCTTATGCAATTTCACGATTTTTTACAACACGTCAGAGTTTTGAGATATTATCGATCAAAATGACGAAAAAGGCCATTTTGACCTATTTTCGAGTCCCATTAGATATGAAACAGCAATATTTGAAATCAAAATATTTTGTTGCCGTAATAGAAAACAGCTTCCTCTTTGATTTTCAAATTACCACTTGTTTTTAGCTCAATTAGAACTCGAGTTATAACTAATGTTTTTATCTATGTTTATTATCCTTTAAAAACACGTAGTTTTAGTTTTTTAGATATAACTCGAGTTATAATTGAGCTAAAAACAAATGGTAATTTGAAAATCAAAGAGGAAGCAGTTTTCTATTTTCTATTCTATTTTAATTTCAAATATCGAGGTTTAATATCTAATGGGACTCGAAAATAGGCCAAAATGGCCTTTTTCGTCATTTTGGCCCATAATATCTCAAAACTCTTGATGTGTTGTAAAAAATTGGGAAATTGCAGGATTATCAGCTTATAAAACTCTACCGAAATCCATTGTTAGATTTACTGGGAGAAATTTTTTGTCGAACAGTGTTATCAGCCAGATTTCAAACAAATAACAGCCAACATGAACATTCGTAAAAGCACTTCTCAAAAGTAAAATGTTATTTATTTTTATTTATTGTAATTGAACACTAATGTTATTATAAGTAAGTAGAGCAAAAAATAAATGTTACTTCATTTATATTTTATAAAATAAAAATGTGTCAATTAACAATTAATTAATCTCCAAACAACGTGGCTCGCTTTGAAACAATTTTATAAATTTGCGGCTCCCAAAGTTAAGGTTAGTGGCCACCCCTCTACTATATAGTATATATTGTTTTTGAAGATGAATTAGATATTTAATACAAATTCCAGTAGAAGCTCACTCTTTTATTGTTTCGATTTCAAAGGAATAAGGACTAGTGAAAAGACGGATTAATTAGGGATAGGACATGATTCTTTTGATAAAAGAATCATGAGCTCACGAGGGTAGAAAGGCAAACACCTGAAGCAGGTCTGTACATCTTTATCAATAAGTACAAAGAAGTACACACCTACCCATTAGACATAGATAAAGGATTTGAGTTTCCACAAAATAAGAAAATTAAATACTAAATCTAAATGTAAGTATTAGTAGGACGAGAACCTACCTGAAAAAGGAAAAAATTTTATTAGTAAAATAAGATAGTGAATTTAAAGTATTTTGTATACAAATATTCGGAATAAAATTATATTTAATAAATTATATATTTGAATTGATTTTTTTTTGAAAAACTAGAAAAAAGTGCTTGAAAAAATTAGAATATTTCTTACATATTTAATTATAAGAATAAATTATTATAAAGATATGTTACCTTAACAGTAAACGTCTCGCGCCTGGACCTGGATTACTCTGACCCCACAGGGTACACATTTACACTCGCACACAAGTAAAAATATACTCGCGAAACATTTCGATTTCAAAGGAATAAGGACTAGTGAAAAGACAGATTAATTAGGGATAGGACATGATTCTCTTGATAAAAGAATCATGAGCTCACGTGGGCAGGGAGGCAAACACCTGAAGTAGGTCTGTACATCTTTATCAATAAGAACAAAGAAGTACACACATACCCGTTACCCAAAGATAAAGGATTTGAGTTTCCACAAAATAAGAAAATTAAATACTTAATCTAAATGTAAGTATTAGTAGGACGAGAACCTACCTGAAAAAACAAAAAAAATATTAGTAAAATAAGAAAGACAATTTAAAGAATTAAAAAAAAAAAAAATTCAAACTAAAAAAAAAACAAGAAAAATGAAATATACTATAAAATGAACCTATAATAACGAAAACAATTTATGGCGCCAAATTTAGGGGGGGTGGGGGTGGGGGCCAATAAATAAAAATCTAGGCCATTTGAGCAAACTGAACAATATTTTGTATACGTAATTAGTGGGCCCCAGAACACCAAAAATGCAAAAACAAACCACCCAGAATGGGGGGGGGGGGTCAAAAAATGAAAATCTAGGCCTTTGGACCAAATTCAACCAAATTTTGTATAAATAATCAGTGGGCTACTAGAAGACTAAAAATGCAAGAACTAACCGCCCAAATAGGGGTGTGGGGGGGGGGGGGGTCAAAAAATTAAAATCTTGGCCCTTAAAGTCAAGTGGATGGCCACATCAGAACGTGTCAATTAATTTTTTTTATTTTACATTATCTTGTCTAGTCTCATGGGAGACTACCTTGAAACCCTTGAAACTTTTGTATATATTTCGCCTAGAAAATTGGCTCATATAAATATCCTGTAAATATGTAATTTCTGATTGCCGATAATAAATTTAAAAAAAAATCTTTCCTCCAAATCGCGAAGAAATAAATAATTATGTTGTCTTTATAATCCAGGTTCTCATTCGATAACTTTCTTTCCCTCTCATAATACTAATAATAATATAAATATATATAAAAAAATACTTTCCGTGTTTGTGTTTTTTTCTCTCTCTCTCAGCTCCTTGGCTTCTGATGACATTGACCCGGGCGCTGATGGTTTCGGGTTCTCGCGTGTCTTCTTCATCCCAAATGACACGGCCACTAATGCATTCTAATGACCGAATGACAGCCGAGGCTCAGTTGTCATTAGCGACGGAACCACCACTGCAGACCCAACATTTGTCATCGCCGACCTGTCGAAAGGCCATCCATTCACGATTACAGTTATTCATCCGATTGATCTATTCCAGTTGCGATTAAACACTTCTCTGAATCCTATTAGTTCATTTGGTAACATTTCATTTCAAATAACGAGTTTGCTACTTTTTTTATACAACAATTTTAGTTGAACTTCTTCTCTAGTTTGTGTTTACATATGTTTTTATTCAACTTGATTCCTCTGTATTTTTGCCTATTTATTTGGGTAGAACCTTGTAATCGAAATATTATTTACTTCTACCGAGCCGATTGTTTTTGTACATACTTCAAAAAATTATGTTAATTAAAAAATCCCGACCAATAATTTTCTATTTTTTTTTTTTTTTTGTTCTACTTACTATTATTTCTGAATCATAAAAGTTAAGAAGAAATAATCAACGACTCTGTTTATTCAATCTTTTCAAATCAATTTTACATTGACTGCAGGGACGGCGGAACCGTGGGGTCAGGGGAGTCAGCTGACCCCCTGGGAATTTTCTACGGGGCAAGTGGGTCAGCGGGCCTCCTAAAGAAAGAAAATTGCTAAGAAGTTCATCAACAATGCATCTACAAGAGCTACAATATTCGGTAAAATCCAATGAACACTTGATTGTAGTTAATTTAGTGTCTTAAGATCATGTCCAATTTATTGAACATTAATTACCGATTACCGGTAGTTTCTTAATTATTTTTTTTTTTATGAACAAATGTTTTGTTTTCCTAGTTAGATAAGTTTATTACTCATATTTGCTAAAAATAATACAAGTATATATTGCTAATTAATTTCGCTTTATTTTATTACCTTTTGAACCTAAACTCAAGCATTATAACTACAAACAAAAATTTGAACTCTATTTATCTTTCAGTTTTCAATAAAATCACAGCTACAAACTTCTAAAAATGGGTTGAATTGTACCATTTTGATTCAAAATTTTCTGGGGGAGGGCCCCGGTAGGCCTACATCACTTTCCAAGTTTTGATCCCCCTGGCCTAAGATCGTTCCGCCGTGCCTGATTGATCCCTATGTGTTTCTTAATTTACTCGATTCTACCATATTTTTCTAAATTTTAAACTCTAAATTCGTATGGGTGTAGACAATGGTTTCAAAAAACAAATTATAATTCTCGTTGAACGTTTTGTTCTTTAATTAAAACTTCTCAGCCACTTATTTTTATTAATTTTTAGCTTTTCAGTTTATTGATATTATTTAACAAATTAAAATTCGTTATTTTTGAGAAGACCTTCATATTTCAAATCCAACCACAAAGAGCAAAGCCCACCTCACTTTCAAGTTCTGATTTTTTAAAAATGTTTTAAGAAGAAAAATAATGTTTTTAACTTTATTTTTTAGATATACAATTTATTTATTTTTATTCTTTTGTATTAAAATACATATAATGTATACCTATAGATGAAGGTGGAGAGGGCATATTGTAATACTCACAGTCGATGTTTCACCCGCCACTGCCGGAGACATACTGGCCAATCTCCCTATCGCTCTCTCCCTTATATATCCCTCACCACTATGACCTACCCCACTCCTCTTGTATACCCCTCCCATTGTCCCTATCTTCCCCCTCTTTTATACCCCTCGAGAGCAATTAGTGCAAGCTATTCTTAGCTTGTCTTCCGAGATAATCTTAATCGGCTTAGAATAGTATGTCATACTATTTTAAATTATCATTCTATCATTATGTTAGAATTAGTAGGACGAACATTTACCTGAAAAAAGAAAATAATAGCATATTAGTTAAATAATATAGTGGATTTAAAGGATTTTATAATTAAATCTTCATTGACTAAATTTTAACTTATATATATATATATATATTTATTGAGGTTTTACTGCACCCCCCCCCCCCCTGAGAAAATTCTTGCGGACCCCCATCACAACCAACAATTATTTTATTCTCCCTTTAAATGCTTCTATACAATTTAAATTTGTTAAATAATATCAATAACCTGAAAACATGAAAAACCTAAGTTTCTGAAGAAGTTTTAATTAAGCAACGAAATGTTCAAAGAGGATTAAAATTTATCCACATCCATACGAATTTAAAAATAATTATCATGAGTAGATGAATCTTTCTTAATATTTTCATAGGTTTCTGATTTTGATTTTAATATTTTAAATTTAATTTGTGCATTAAACAAAGTTAATGGTTAGGCAAACTCTAACAAAATAAATAAAATATTAACGAATATTTCTGATTGGAAAAACGAGAAGTTAAATAATAATTTGTTAAAAAATGAATTCTTATTTAGCTATGAAAAGAGAAAAAGAGGCAGAAAATGATGGAAACTACTAAGAAGACAGATAAACAAATAAAAAAAGTAAAAATCAGTGGATGACAACGAGACACTGACATCATGCTTTTATGAGCAGGGAAACCATTTTATGGGACAACATTTGCTGATTGCATCTATGCATTTATGAGTTATAATTTCAGCTGCGATTAATGGGATTAGTCTTCCCTAACTCCCTCTCTCTTTTTTTATCACTTTCTATATAGATCCCTCTCTCAAATTTCCCTTATTTGGAAAATGTTCCTGATAGCAAAATCAGAATCCTATATCACAATGCTGTGAACTGAGATTCATTTCATATCACTATCATACATGGAAACTTTATAATTAATAAATTTAACAAATTCAGGGAAAAAAGGACAATGAAACTCATACTTAATATGGATATGAATAATAAAAATAATTTCTAATTAATATTTACTTTCAGTAAAACAAATACAGTGCCTACACCTATACAGCTTCGTTTCTGTATTTTCTAGGGTAAAAACATTGATATAAAATCGGTTTTTACATCAAAAAATCAATCATTATGCTACATCAAAAAATATTTTAAAAAAATTTGTTTCAAAATTGTACGAAGACGTTATCATAGAGAAAATTTTTTTTCGAAAAAATCTCCTGTTTCAAACGGTTATAAATATCATGAGATGTTATTTTTCCAGATTATAGCCTTTATATAGCTCTACGATGTGACCAAATTTCATTCAAATCGGTCAAGAGGTTTTTGAGAAAAAAATTATTTTCGATTTATTCAAAAATCAAAGTAGATAAATATCTGAAACTTGCAGGATCAACGTATATTACCTTATTAGTACCAACAAACCCTCAAATGATGATCCAGATATCCTTCTGAGGCCGATTCACTATGTTTATTGTCCTATGGCCTTTGAAAAATAACACAAAATTCTGCGTTTATCGATGAATTTTACAAAAAAGTGTGTGTGTGTGTGTGTGATTCTTATATTTGTCGAAAGACAATTACAAAAGTCTTTCATTTGAAAACCGATAGTACAAGTCATATGATCCTAGTCGGCTGATACGAGTGAGAATCTTGAAAATATGTATGGTAGGGTTCGCTTATTGCCGATAGGGTTTCTTTTTTTCAGCAGACATAGCGTGGACCTTGAAACTTACGCTGTATTTCAAAGACTAGGAATATTATTTTGTAAAAAGTCGGTGTCCCGTATTTTTTTTTATTCAAAACTCTCCTCTCTTTAGTTCTTTTCGAAATTCCCCATGCATAAGCGGAAAATAAAATAAAATTTTGAAAATATAGGGCTAAATTATGGACAGAATCTCCTGGTTGAAATATCACCGCCCGCCACTGATACCTATGTATTCTTTTAGTTACTATTGATCACTTAGAGCCGGCCTTAAATAAAACGTGAATTTCAACAGTTATATAGGGTGAATTGTAGAATCCGTAAATCATACTCTTTTAATAAGAAAACTCTTCAAGCCGGTAAAGGTCTTAATAATGGTAAAGAGTGGAATATCTTATTATTTCTTATTGGATCTTCCAGAATTCCGACCTAGGTCTGTGTTTTAGATTATCTATTAGCCTTGATAACTATCATCTTGGCGCTGATTACCAGAGGGGGATTAAACGGTAGGCGGACTGAGCGGCCCCCGGGGTCCATGAGCTCGGAGAGGCTCCGCCAGGGCCGGATTTAGGTATTTCGGGGCCCCTAAGCACAACATTTTTTGCTTCCCCCCTCAGACATAAAAACAGTTTAATTGTAAAAAATCTAAAAATTACCCTTATTATTATCTCTTTATATAGGTATAATAAACATAAATACTTATACAAAGAAAAAATTATTTACAAAATTAAATTATATAAAACTAAATATTTGAGCATCTTCTTTTTGAAAATAGTTGGAATGTTTTTCAAAAAATCAGCTCGGGTTCAGATTAACAAATCACAAAATTGTCTCAAAGGTGTGAGCTGACTGCCCGGAAAGCATGTTAGCTCCCAGGTTCGACTCCTTGGGGGATGAATCACCTCTGATACCGCAATTAAATAATATTTCTACTAAAATCATAGAATTTCTTTTAAAGATTAAATTCTTTTTCTTTTAAAATACATTGGTTAATCTGAACCCGAGCTGATTTTTGAAAAACATTCCAACTATTTTCAAAAAGAAGATGCTCACATATTTAGTTTTATATTTAAATAAGAGGATTTGTATGAAAAACTTTTTTCAATTTAAGCTAAATTTTTTAATTTCTGTTATATAATAATGAAGTAAATAATGTATGTGCTTATATCTTATATTGCGATTCAGTGAGAGGGTTTTGTCTCGAGGGTGTGAGCTGACTGCCCGGAAAGCATGTTAGTTCTCAGGTCCGACTCCTGGGGGGTGAATCGCCTCTGATATCGAAATTAAATAATATTTCTACTAAAATCTTAGAATTTCTTTTAAAGATTAAATTCTTTTTCTTTTAAAATACATTGGTTAATCTGAACCCGAGCTGATTTTTTGAAAAACATTCCAACTATTTTCAAAAAGAAGATGCTCACATTTTTAGTTTTATATTTAAATAAGAGGGCTTGTATGAAAAACTTTTTTCAATTTAAGCTAAATTTTTTAATTTCCGTTATATAATAATGAAGTAAATAATTTATGTGCTTATATCTTATATTGCGATTCAGTGAGAGGTTTTTTGTCTCGAGGGTGTGAGCTGACTGCCCGGAAATCATGTTAGTTCTCAGGTCCGACTCCTGGGGGGTGAATCGCCTCTGATATCGAAATTTAATAATATTTATACTAAAATCTTAGAATTTGTCATAAAAATTAAATTATTTTTCTATTAAATTATATATTATATTTCCGATTTATATACATTCAATCACATCAAAATCATTATAGTATTTTTTTCTACTTTTGACGGTGGAAAATTGGTCGAATATTTCGTTGAAGCAAAGAGATCGCAGTTTATCGTCTTCCATACTCAGATTACTAAAATCTACTAATTTTTCCTGTGACATAGTCGTGCGCATATATTTAATAAGAAACTGTTAGTTAGGTTTTAAAACATCGGCAAACTATAGCATTGGTAACTGTCAACAGTCCTTAGGGCCGGTTAGTGTGTCGCAAAGTAAATGCTTTTTGCCACTAACACAGGGTAGATGGTAAATGGAGGGACTGGGATGGCCAATCCCTCCATTTACCATCTACCCTGTGTTAGTGGTAAAAAGCATTTACTTTGCGACATACAACCGGCCCTTAAAGTCTCACCTCTAACCAGAAGCTATTTATCATTTTCGGTAAGAAACCCTAAAATTTTCCACTCAAATATTGTAAATTCTGATTGGTGATTTCTAAAAATATCAAGAAAAAATAAGAAATAAGAGCAAATTCTATTAATACTTATTAGATAAAGAGAATAAAATATTTTGACTTTTCCAACATCCTAGTAGGAACTATACTGGAGTATATTTATTTATATATGACAATTGCTCACTCGGACAATTTTTTGGGGGCTCCCTCAAGAAAGTCGGGAATCTAAGCTATATTTTGTGTAGCTTATACGTAAATCCTGCACTGGGCTACACAGAATATTAATAATATTTGTAAATTTATTAAATAAATAAAATAGGGATTTATATGTGGTCCAATTTATTCATGCGTGCAATGTTGCTGTCAAATTAATGGAAATTAAATGACACACGAAAGCACCGCCTTCAGGCATTTTGGGAAAAAAGATGATGATTGATTTTTCAAAACTCGTGTGGAAATATTTCATAATTAATATCCATTTCCGATTCTTTTAATGACTCGTCTTTAAATTGAAAAAAAAATCGCCCTCCGGAATCATTAAAATTATTGTAAAATAAATATAGGTAAGACATAAATTAATAAAAGGAGAGAGATCAATGGAAATTTTGAAAAATGAGAGTATCATCAAATTTAGAAGTCAAGCAACTAAACATAGAACAGTCCCAAATGCGGCCCAGAACTGCAATGAGTGTGGCCCAACATAAAATCATAAACTTCCTTAAAACATTGAGATTTATATGTAGAGATATTTATTCCCTTTTTCGAAATATGAATGTACATTTGTACAATACGTGAAGATTTTTTAACCGACTTCAAAAAAGGAAGAGGTTCTAAATTCGACTAATTATTTTTTTTTCAGAATAAAATTCACTAAAAGCAGAATTATAAGATCAACTATATAAAGATATATAAAAAAAATAACGAAGTTTCGAATATTTAAAAATTATTCTTCATATATTTTCATTTTCTAAAATATTTATTATTTCAGTAATTTATATGCTACGACACTAAGTCTATAGTTATATCATTCTAGTACAAGGAGACAAGGAATTGGGATATTCTAGAACAATCACAATTAATTGATAATTTCTTTTCTGGACTAAAACTTGTCAGGGCTTGTCTTTTAGATCTTTGCACGTTCTTACATGTCAATAAATAATGGATAGTCAGGGATTATTATATCCGTGACCCTTTTAAAAAATAAATTATCATTCCTTATATCCTTCTTTAATTCCATTCGATATAAACCAGGGCTGTCCAAACCGTGGCCCAATATAAAGTTTTAAAATTCCAACATTGATATTTATATGTAGATACTGGAAAACACACAACAATTTGGCCTGATAATTTTGATTTCCGAAAAAATAATCATCAGTTTGGTCTATTTTTGACTCCATTTTCATTATAAATAAATTTTCTACTTGCAAACTTTCTGATTGAATCTTCTAGAACAACAATTAGATACCGATCTGAAAGAAAAATTGAATATTGTCTCTTTATTAGAAGAAGTACGTGGAACACCGAGAGATGCTCGGTAATTTTTTGATTCAGTTAAAATCGATATATTAATATTATTTTTAATTTTTAATTCAGCTAAAATGGTTGATTTTTAATCGCAGTCAAAATAAAATAAAATTGCAATAAAACGTAATTTATATTTTGATCCGCTATGGCCATCATCAAGACGTATCACTGGTATCAGGTTCTTTTGTTGACCCTTTTGAATCCTGAAGAAGGAAGGATGCGATCCTTCGAATTGTCGGATTTTTCAAGAGAATCAAATTGATATTCTAATAAATTATTTTATAGAAAAATACCTTAATTAATTAAATTTATTTATTAAATCAATTATTTTACATAAATTAATGTATACATTGTATTTGAGCTTCGACTCCGGAGATTACTTCTCCACCATCAACTGTCCTTGATCATCTTTTCAGTCCTTGTTTTTAATAAGAGGAAAAAACTAATTAAATAAAAAAACCTCTTTTCCGATAATTATTCCAATCCCATATTCATTCCCCCCTCTTCCCTAATTAATTAAATTGGCAAATTTCTAATAAATAGTAATATTTGTAATGATCTATTAGTTGAATTTAAAAAAAAAACAATTTTATTAAAAGAAAATTGAAAAAAAATGTAATTATCTATCTACTATTAATTATTATCTAGCCAGGAAAAAATATAAACAAATACTAATAAATAGGCACTATCACTTTTTGTAAGTACGTAGGTATGTATTTACATATACGAGAAGCTATTTTCAAGTATAAAATTTACGAAATGTAAAATTAGAAGCTCACTATCAGCTAAAAAAATAATAAAGTTTTCATTTCAATATTATTAATTATCTTTTTTGAATAACAAATATCATTAGAATTTAGTCCGCGGCCCGAGACAATTTTTTTTCTTTCAATGTGACCCGTGTAAGCCAAAAGGTTGGTCACCCCTGGATTAGACAGAAATATTTAAACTCATTTTAATTAATTACAAATTGTTTTTTATTTTAACTCGATTTTATTATAGTTATACGGTAAGAATCTCTTTTAATTTATTTTTCAAAGCTAATGATGAATAGAAATAATGATTTTATAGTTATATATCTACACTGTTTTTTTTCTCATTTTTAATAAGTTTCTAGGATTTATAGCTACAAATAATTAATTAAACCAATTATTTTACATTAATTAATGTATACATTGTATTTTTGCTTCGATTCCGGAGATTAGTTCTCCACCATCGAGTGTCCTTATTCATCTTTAGTCCTTGTTTTTAATAAGAGGAAAAATCTAATTAGATAAAAAAACCTCTTTTCCGATAATTATTTCAATTCCATTATTCCCCAATCAAGTCGATTGGTCCATATCTTCCATTCCATCTTTTCATTCACAAATAATTAATTTTTTTTTTAAATTTTATTAAACCAATTATTTTACATTAATTAATGTATACCTTGTATTTTAGCTTCGATTTCGGAGATTGCTTCTCCACCATCGAGTGTCCTTATTCATATTTAGTACTTGTTTTTAATAAGAGGAAAAATCTAATTAGATAAAAAAACCTCTTTTCCGATAATTATTTCAATTCCATTATTCCCCAATCAAATCGATTGGTTTCATCTCCCCAATCTCCATATCAATCACAAATAATTAATACTGTTATTGTTACTTTAAATAAAATTCCAATGTCTTTTTATTGCAGGATATACCGTATTTATTTATTCCTTAAATTATTATTTTATTATTTATTTCAATTTCATTGCCTCGTTTGGTAAGTATAACAGTTAATAGAATAGTTAATAAACATTAAATAGTCTTCTTTAATGCCCTAGATTGAAAAGCTGAAACTTGTCTTCCTCAGGTGACTCAAGCATTTTGTAAATAAAATAATTAATTTCGGATTTTTGATAAACTAATTTACTAAGAGTATTCAAAAAAAAATTATTTCTTTCATGTACAATATCTGCTTCTTTGCAATCATTCACCTGAATTTTCCACTATAATTTGATCCGAGGGGTGATCCGAGATTGGAAGTAGGTGTACACCTCTTTGGAAGTATTTTGGAAGTACTTGGAAATATTTAGAATATTTGGAAATATTTGGAAGTACTTGGAAATATTTGGAAGTACAAGTGGAAGTAGGTGTAAAGCATATTAGGTCCCGGTTCACCCCTCGATTTGATCTATTGCTAGTCCGCCTTTAGTTCAAGAGATTTGAAGTTTTTTGTCATTTTCTCAAAAATGATTAACTAATCAGGTTATCCCTTATTTATTCTTTGATATATATATAAATTTTGCATCACGTTAATCATACATATATTGAAGGAGACAATAAAAGAGTGTGTCGTCTGCTGGAATTATAAATTTTATTTATTATAACGAAACTATAGTCTCGTTATAAATAAATAAAATTTATAATTCCAACAGAAGATACACTCTTTTATTGTCTCCTTCAATATATAAACATTCTGCTACTCTCGGCAAAAAAGTTTCAATTTATCATACATTTAGTCAAAAGACTAATTCATAGTACACATTTAAATTACCCGCCATTACGTCACTTCAGTTCGAGTTATGTTTATTATTCTTTGATTGGTATATATAAATTTTGCATCACGTCTAATTATACATATAGTCAAAATCCTAATTCATAGTACACATTCAAATTACCCGCCATTACGTCACTTCAGTTCAAATTATGTTTCACCCAAATTTGTCGTATTACCTCGAAACATACAAAGGGTGCCAGTAACAGCATATGAAAATAAGTTTTTTGATATATAATCTTGAAAGTTTTTTTTTCTCCTTTATAGAATAAAAGTTTTTTTCTTGCCTCAACACATATGGATGACCTGGGGAAAATATCGCTGATTTGTATTTTGTAATTTTTGCATGTGCGCTTACCTAAATTTTTCTCTCCAAATCTATATTATATAGGCTATAAAAAATTAATAAAATTAACGGATTTCTCCCAAGATGGAGATCAAACGCGTTACACTCTACAATTGTCGTTAACAGCTTGCAATTCAAAGTTTTATAGGCTGTGTTTCTTGTTAATTTCCATAATTAATCCCGTATGCCTCTGAGTGAATCTCTTTCATCCAGTCCGATTCCAAAAAACAAGATTCCAAAATTTATGCTGTCACTTGTTCACTGTGAATATATTATTATTATAATTATTATTTTTCAGAAATTAATAGCTTTTGTCTTATACTTACTACTCGCAATATATTTAGGGATAACGATACTTTATTCTCATTCAAAGCCGTAGCAAGAAAATGTTTTCGGGATGGGGGAGGTTAGTTATCCACTGAGGGGTTAGAGAAGTATGGATATACTCCTAGGAGTAAGAGACATAACCTCCATAACCTCACTGATGTCTCGATTGCTTTTTTTATTAAATTTTTATTGAACTTTTATGTATATCCTGTAAAATTTCGATGTTTACTTCAACATTTCGGAGGAGGAGTTTAACACACTAACCCCCCCCCTCCGCTGGCTACTGCCATGTTCTCAATGTTCCAGTGCGATTTCAGTCCATTATGTCGAATATGCCACAAGTTTTAGTGAAACTAACATAATCGTAAAACCTAGTGATTTAAATTCTAACCAACTATGATCACTCTCATACATCAGTCTGTTGTATTTTTGTTCTTAGTGGTATATAAAGTGGGTGGCCAAATTATTATACTCATTTGAAAAATTATTTCTTTCATACGTATTTAAGAGTTTAGCTTACTATTAAACTCATAATATCGTTTCCATTGTTATCTTTATATATTAGCTTAGGACAATACAAATACAATTCAAAATACAATTTCATTATTTAGTGAATCGTCCCTTTCGAGCAATCACATTTTGCATGCGCTGCGGAATATGCTGGCAATGCATTTTTGGCTATTTCTTGAAGTGCAGCTGTATTTGTGCTATGCTTAAATAACATTTTCTATCAAGTTTCTTTTGTTAGTAATTATTTTATATTTGCAAATTTCTTTTTTTAGGGCCGCCCATACATTTTTGAACGGGTTGAGATCTGGCGAGTTGTCAAGGCCAGTCCATAAGGGTTATTAGACTAGATTACTATTAGATTTTTTGAAAAGTTTGAATAAAAAAAATTTATTGATAAAAATCATTTGAGTATAATAATTTGGCCACCCACTGTAATTTGAACTAAATGACTGCCATGAAATTCGATATAGAATTAAGAATTATTTTCTCAAAAACAGAAGAAATGTTTTGAAAATATTCGAGTGAATTTAATATTTCTGCCCTTCTGGCTTCGTTTGTAGTGAGCCTGACTAGTAAGAATAAAATAATAATTGTACATATATTATAAACTATAATTTAAGTGCTCCATAAGCCGAACACATTATTTTTGCTCATTAATAATTTCAATTCCTGTGGAATCTTGGGTCTCCTCCTTACCATTTACTTTCATACCTCAGCAACTAAAATATCCCTAAGAAAATCTCCGTGTCTCAAAACATAATGCCATATCATCGGAGTTCTCTTTTCTCTAAACCTGCTTAGAATTTCATCATTTGTCATTCGATCCACCCAAATAATCACTAACATTCTCTTGTACAACAACGTTTCTTCTTCTTCTTTCGGATGGGCCTACTGAGGACCACGTTTGTTCAACTGTTGGGACCACAACGTTTATTACATAAAGTTGGTTTTTTCTCAAATTCTATTAATAACTTCCTCCTTTGTAGTTCTATCCTCGCCAGTGCAAGATTTACATATAAGTTACACAAGCTCTAGCTTAGAACCCACCAAAAAATTGTCTGAGTGAGCAATTGTAGTATATACTTAAATATACTGAATCATTATTTGACCCAATGCCGTACTTTTAAAAGAACTTTTGTTTCTTTTTACCAGAGTTTGCTATGAATAAAAATGATTTTAAGTTAAGATTTATTATTTCACTATCTATATAATTCTTAATTGTATTTTAGTTTAACCCTCTAGGTATCAGAAAATCATATTTGGCACTGACATATCTGGACCAAAAAGTATATCATACTCTTTGATCTGGACTTATAAAAGGGCCCCATATCTCAAATAGCTTAGGGCCTTATGACGTCTAAATCCGGTCCTGATCCTGTAATGTTTAACAATCTTCAGTAGCACCTTATTCTGAAGGCCTCCAGTTTCCTTCTCCAATTGATCAATCGTCACATCCATAAAACCAATGTTGTATACATATGTCATCATCAACATCTATTTTGTAGGTCGATTGAGGAACAACAACATCTCATTATAAGGCAATCGAACTTAAAAAGGTAAAATAAATAAAAAACAAAAACAAAAAACAAAAAACACAAACATAATAATACCTACACACTATAATTTAAGTGTGCCATAAACCGGACAAATTTTTCCTCATTAATCATCCCGATGTCCATGGAATCTTTTCCTCTTGTACGTTTACCCAGGTATCTCTGTTTGAAGAGAATTTCGAAGGTGTTGCTGAGTATGATGGGATTAGGATTTTGTGGGTCGGTATATGCGAAGCCGCGGAAGACGGGTATCGGGAGTACGGGGGTTCGGGAGTTCGGGGCGGCGCCGTGTCTCTCTCTCTCTGTATATAACACGTGAGCTGCGACGCGGAGGCTTAGTCTCCGTCTGGGCTGGCCCCGTGCACGCAATGTCACCTGCTCATGGTTTTTTCTGCCCACCTACTTAACCATTTCGTGTTAGTGTCAGTGTATATCAACTGTGAACGAGATTAACCAAACAATCCACTTGCCTAACTGACTATTTTTTCCCTCCCCCGATTGTTAACGAACATAATAATATTAATAAAAAATCCCTATCCTATTTTTTAATAAATAAATAAATAAATCCAAAAAATTATAATCCTACTTCAGCGGATCTCCGCGAGATGTTTTGTAAGTTACAAATTACAAATAAAGATTAACATCTCTACCTATAACTATCTAACTTGCTATTGAATTGTTTTCCCAGTGACGCGTTATTGTTTTCCAACAGAGGGGCCCCCAAATAAATTCAATGGATATAATTTTGGAAATATATTTATTAATTCCTGTTTCTAACACAACAGCAGAGCGAACGCTCTTTGCACTCAAAAAATCAAAATTGTACTAGAAATTCAAGAGGACAAAAAAGTTATGGAATTAGGGGTCATCGAGGGGTGAACCGCGACCTAAAATCGTGTACACCTACATCCACTTTTATTTCCAAGTGGAAGACAATAGATGATAATAGATTATCTAATGAATTCCAAAGTAATTCCAAATAATTCCAAAGACGGTGTACACCTAATTCCAATCGCGGTTCACCCCTCGGGGGTCATGAATGGCATTTATTTATTCTTATTGTGAATTATAATTCATAAATGTGTTATATACCAAAAATTAAATTTTTTTTAAATACTTAAGGAGGAGAGAATTTCTGGCAAAAATCCTTAACCCCGAAAGAAAAATATTTGGCTTCAACATAGATCCCAAATTCGATTATGATTTTATTTTATGAATAAACCAAAAAAATAAATATATAAAATTATTCCCATTTTGTGTTGTCTGTCTTTTGAACAAGACCCCTTGAAAATAAATATAACGCGCCACTATATTTTCCCTATCATATAATATAGGGGTTCCTCTCCTTACATCTAATTAGTATTAAATAAACTAACAAATGGGCATCTAACAGAAATGCATGAAAGCTTTACTAAAACGTATTGCAAAAATCAAAAATGAAATTAAAAGAGATATTTTTCAATTTTTGAATTGTTTCGCCCCTTGAAATATAAAATAATTGCGAGTTAAGACAAAATTAATGAGAGAGAAGGGCAGAATAGGGATTATTTAATTTTTTTAATTATTTTTATAAAATGACATACAAAAATAATAATAATAAATTATTATTATAAAAATAAATCAATAAATAAAAATATTTAAACAGTGATTTTCGTGGATTGAATTTTTTCATCAAGATATATATAAGCAAATTTGAATATAATGTATTTTTTAAACTTTGGATCGTTTTGTTCCCAGTAAAAAATAAAAATAAAATATTAATAAACAAATTGAGTTTTATCCTTAGAAAAAAAGTGTAAGAAACAAGCAAGGCTGGCCCAGAGGAATGAAATTTTTTTTATTTTTGAAGGATTATTTTGTTTAAAATTTATCATTAAAAAAAAGCCCGAATCGTAAAAATAAATAAGATTATTTAAACATTTTATTTTTTTCATTAAGATCTTATAAAACTATTTGTTTTATATAGAAAGTATGAATGAAGTTATATTAAAAAATAATAATAGATCGATTCGATATTTATAAAAATATTGTAAAGATGGAAGGGCAGATGGATATTTTTTTTTAATTAAAAGTTAATAAAAAAAATTTTTTTAAAAAAAGAAAATAGACTGGGAAAAATTTATACTTACTAATAAAATAACTGAAAAATTAAGATTATATTTTTCCATTTTTGGGTTGATTTACCTTCATTAAATTTAAATTGATATTTGTGTTTAGAAAACGTTGATATGATAAAATAAAAAAGAGGAAATAACTAAATGATTCTTAGGTAGTTGGACTTGACTTTAAATTAAATACAAAGTTTTTATTCAAATAGGCTTAACGTATCGTTGCTGGTTCGCAACTTCTTCAGTGGCTCATTTATTAAACTTATTTGTCTGGGGTTTTGACTAAGAGAACCATTTTCAAACATTATCTTTACAAATCACTCAATTTTATCAAATAATTTAAAACATAAACCTTTTAAAACAATGTAATTGTTTCCCGTTAAAATGATTAAAACAATCAAATTGAATGTGAAAGTGAATATGTTTTATTTGATAAAATTGTGTGATTTGTAAAGATGCTGTTTAAGACCCCTATCCACAGATAACTTCGAACCCTACCCACCCCATAAAATCCCTTCTTCTTCTTTTCACGATGGAGGGGCCAACCCAGGCCTTTAGGGAGTGCACGTTTTTGGTGTAACTCCTTCTCTCATCATTTTTATTAAAAAAAAGATACAGTTTGAAAATGGTTTTTCTCTTAGTCAAAACCCCAGACAAATAAGTTTAATAAATGAGCCACTGAAGAAGTTGCGAACCAATATCGAAACGTTTGACCCAAAGGGTGAACCGCGATTATAAATAGGTGTACACCTTCTTTGGAATTCATTAGATAATCTATTGTCATCTACTTGGAAATAAAAGCGGAAGTGGAAGTAGGTGTACACGATTTTAGGTCGCGGTTCACCCCTCGGTTTGGCCAATTTGAATAAAAACTTCGTATTTAATTTAAAGTTAAGTCCAACTCCCTATGATCCATTTAATTATTAATCATGGACATGAATAATGAAATATAGTGGAAATAACTTTATATAATTTATATATTATAGAGGTATATTATTGATGATTCTTTTTTTAATAATTTTTAATAAAAGTTAAATAAATATTAAAAAAGAAAAAGAAGTGTAAAAATTAATTATTTGAAGGATCTATAAGTCAAAAGTCGCAGCTTTTAGGCTTTTCCCCTATTAATTTGCTGATTATTATATCTCCATTGAAATTTAATTGAAATTATGTCAATTAAAAAAAATGACTTACAAAAATCAAGAAAAGTATCTATAAGAAAATAACTAAATAAATAAAAATATTTATACGGTAATGTGTTCACGGATAGAATTTCTTTCTCAAGATTATATAAACATATTTGTTATAAAAATAATAGTAGTATTAGTAAGAGACGTAATGAAATTATTCAAATACCTAAATAATCGGTCGGTTTCACTTTTTTCTTTTTTATTTATTTTTTTTTTAAGAATCCTATTAAAAATAGTTGTTTAAGGTGAACTGATTTTTGTTTCTAATTTTTTTTTTGTTTCTATTTTTTTTTCATCTATGAGAAAAATTTGTTTACTAAATATTTTAAAATTTCAAGGCCAGAAAGAAAGAAAAGAGAATGTATAAGTTCAATAATCCTCTCTTCTCAAAATTTTGAAAATTAAAAAAAAATTTTATTTATTTTTTTCTTAATAATGAAAAAAAATGGAATATGATAATTATGTTTTATTCCTCAAAATATGTCATATTAAATTTCTATTATTACGTATATCTAACTATTCCTAAATATATAAATATTTATAGATTTAAAAAAATTTTAAAATTTCAACACCCTTTTCCCTCCCTGAAAAAATGCTTCGCTTCAATTTAGAGTTTACAAATTTACCAATAATAAAATTAATAATTTGATCTATAATCAAAATCCTATGCCAAAAAGAAAGTTTTTTATTCATATAAGTTAGTAAATAATGTCCCAATGTTGAATGTGAACATGATTTAAAAAAAATAAAGTAATGGTATATTTATTACCTATGAATATTTTATCTATACTTTTGAATAAAAATAAATATATATATATATATGGCAAATTGTGATATATAATATAAATTATCCCATATTCTTAGGATTCAGTAGATGATAATCCCTCTTGTATTCTTTAAAACTTTTTACTCTCCTATACTATCTGCAATTTGAATTGTATATTAAAATTATTATTATTTTATTATTTAGTTTTTTTTATCTGACCAACAAAGTGGTCTATTTGAGATCAACTAAATTAGTGAATATCAAAAGTACGCAAGCTATAAAATAGTTTAAAGAATTTTCAGATTTCTAAGCCAAGGGGTTGCATAATTAAAGGAGAATAACTTAATTTTTTTTGAAATGACATTTAAACATATTATTTTTTAGCAAAATTCCAAATACTAAGCTATTTTCTTAATTTTTACTGATTTTTATAACCAAAGTTTGGAAAATTAGAAAATAGGACCCCACTGCAAGTAGTTGCATTTAGCTCTCAAAAATGACAAGACCATCACTTTCATGTAAGCGAAGGCACCTCAAATTTTTATACTCTTTTGATCAAAAAACTATCTGCGAATCATCCACTTCTAACTAGCTATCAAATTTACTAGTTTAGAAGGTAGTACGTGACAAAACAAACATACGAACAGATACAAGATCCCACCTCACGATTTCCATTTTTTATTACTTTCACATTTCTATAGACTATAGTATTGTGAAGTATTGCGATGGCCAGTCTGGTTTTTATTGGTATGAAAGCCTGTAAAATTAAAAGATCATAAATTTTTAATCAAAGTTTGAATTGTACCTCATTTTTTCATTAAGATACCTAAATAGCCATTTTTAAATTTGTGTTATCTTAAGTTATTGTTAATTATTTATTTTTTAAGATAGTTCTTTCACAAATCCAAAAAATCAAGAAGTCTGAAACTTGGAATATAAGTCATTAAATGCATAATAAACACACTGTTAAAATTTGAAGTCGATTTAACACGCCAAACATGAAATCATTTCAATTAAAAATGAAATTTTTTACATATGGTAGATTGGGAAAGGGTGGGACAATGATCGTTATTTTTATTTTTTTCATTGAAGGAATTTCACCATCTTGATGAAAAACTAATATTTGTTAGAATAATATGTTCGGAGTAACTTAAAAAAAAAATTGAAATTATTTACCTCGTAGTTTTGATTAAAAATAAAAAAACAAACATATTTAGGCGATTATATTTAGTGGAGGGAATATAAGATTAATCGCTTGGAAACGACCCATTCATTAAGAGGATATACCATAGTGTGAAAAGTAGAGTGACGTTAAAAAACATAACCTAAAATTTTAGCATCGTTTATATATATAGTAGTGGTAACGAGGCTAAAACTTTTTGTGTGGATTGTCGCGAAAGAACTACCTTAATTTATAAATAAATGAATGTACTAAATGTAAAAAAGTAGTAATGGAAAATATGTTTCTCTCTTATAACTTTGTTGGTTGGCGTTCGAAAAATGATTACGTTCAGAAATATCTAACGTCGAGAAATGATTTTCCTATCAGTTTGTGTGTTTTTATAATATGGTGTCAGATATTACTATAAAGATCTCTAAAAATTAAATTTTAAATTGAATTCACTTTAAAACTATTGTGTGATAGAGCACCAAAGTTGCCATTTTTTTGTACCTGTCAGCTCCAAAAGTGCGTCTTAACTTAAAATTATGAAAACATTCCATGAATTCTCTCGTTTCCTCCTTATCATTAAAAAATAATAATTCATTTTATTTTTCGAGTATATTGGAGGATACAATCCTCTGAACACTCGGTATGCGAGTCTGACACCCACACTTGTTGGCTAATTTTGTTAGTGAGCTGTTTGAGTTAGAAAATTAAATTATGCAGTTTATTAATTCAAACTTATGTATAAAATTTTAGCTTATCAGCTTCAACAGTTTGACAGTTATTTATATAACAATTTAATTTTGTTTTGATTTTATATTATTTTCACTCGAAAAATGTTTAAAAATATTTGTACAATCACAGAATGTATTAAAAGTTTAAATAAAATATGTTTTTTCTGAAAATTATTTGAAAAAACTAAATTTTTCTAAGTGTTCCACTTTTTTTGAACCACAGTGTATATTATGCATCAAGCAGAGGACAATCTCATTGATTTCTCATTACTAATTAGACAATTAGAGTCTATTTTCAAATTATAACAATCCGTTATTTCAAATATTTCTATAAAGAACATTTTTTTGTTTTGAAAAGTAAATTGATTCTCGAAATGACATAAAATTGTTGTATGGTTTCAAGGGGCAATTAAAACGATTTTTCCGAAAAGGGTGCGGATAGAAGGTTTGAAGTCCCTTCCTGACGAGGGGTGAACCGTGACCTAATATCGTGTACTTCCACTTTCACTTTCATTTACAAGAAGAAGACAATAGATGAAGGGGGTATTATCTAATGAATTCAAAAATAATCCCACATAATTCCAAAGACGTGTACACCTAATTCCAATCGCTGGTATATCTTCCAGTTCAAGCCTGCCAGAGACATGTTCAGACGAGTTTTAGTGGAATAAAATTTGTTTTCGCTGAGGAACTATTAAAAGAGAAATAATACTAGATGAAGGAGGAGGTATCAGCCAAAGATGGAATCACTGGGTTCAATAAAACACCTTTAATGAGACGTTTCGGCCTAAATTTTATTTGGCCATCCAAAGAGAAATAATACAAAAAAGGAATAAATAAAGATGATTCAAGAGGCACTTAAAATGATTTTTCCGAAAAGGGTGCGGATAGAAGGTTTGAAGTCCCTGTCTGGTATTTCTTCATGTTCAAGCATTTCAAAGACAAGTACAGACGAGTTTTAGTGGAATAAAAATTGTTCTCGCTGAGGAACAATTAAAATAGAAATAATACAAAAAAGGAATAAATAAAGATGACTCGGTAATCTTTGGACTAATCCATTTCTAAGAACTCTCAATATATAAGATGGGAAATAACTAATGTCTCAATTTATTTTTGAAGAGAACTCTATAAAATTGTCAAATAACACAAATTTGTAGAAAGTTTTCTGTTTTTCCTTCTCTTATTAGTAGGATTCGTTCTCTTGTTTTGAATGAATCGAGTTAAAAATTGAGGCCCATAATTGAATTCGTGTGGACACCAGATGGAGAAACGCGGTCCCTTGCGGGAGTGAAATCGTTGCGATTGGTTCTCCGCAGCGGTTGTCCTCGCTCCTCCTCGGCTCATTATGTCAATCAAAAACTGGTTAAATTAAGATTAATTTAAATATTTCCAATAATATGTTATTAGCGAGGAGAAAAAAAGCGCCAAGGTGTGAGTTCGTAGTCACGAATGACTAACACCAATGAGTCTGACATGTTCTCCAACACAAATTGACATGCAATCGCAGCTCGCCTCTTTAAACATCCACTCTAACCAAATACGTTCTTTTAGATTTTTTTTCACCAATCCATAAATCAAATAAAAATTTTTATTTATGCCTTGATTGTATAAATTATTCATCTGTATAGTAATTTTTTATATTAATCTTTTGCATATCGAATAAATATTGACTAATAGAAATGGACATCGGGATGTTCAGTCGAGGATGCATAAATTAATTGCCAATTGAGATTTCATTCATTAAATCCAACTTAAAAAGTATTATATAGTGCGTGTGTCATATGACTTTCACTTACAGCTTCCGCATCTACGAATTCATCCTACTTTCCCGATTCTTGTCTAATAACCCTACCAAATGAGTCTTGGACCGTATCCCAAATACTGTGTATATCAATTCAGGACAGCCTGTCAAAATATTCGGTATCGTGAAAACTGCGCACTCTAGCGGGCTAGGATGAAAATACATATAGCGCACAATAGAAAATATCACGTGTAAGTGGTTAATTTGAAATAGAGATTTGAAAGAAGTACATGCAATGGTGCTGGGTCAGCCCGGCCACCAAGATTTCATCCTTGCCCGCATGGCGGCGCTGAAATTTTTGATGCCAAAAACCGTTAAATTTTCTATAAGATTTTGACAGGCTGTCCTGAATTGATATATACAGTATTTGCGTATACCAAGCACTCCAAGACTTGTAATTTTCAAAATACAGTGAAACCTCTCAAATCCGAACTAATTGGGGCTGTAGTCTGTTCGAATTTCAATTTGTTCGGATTAGCCGAAAGATAGTTTTGGAGCGGGTTTCTGTTCGAGTTCCGTTGTTATTGTTGAGTTTTTAATTAAGTGAACTGTATTGATTAATGTTTTGATTTTAAATTATGGCAAGCAAACGAAAACATGCTTCTTGTACCGTATAACAAAAACTGAAAGATTTAAAGCGTCTGGACGTTGGGAAAAGTTTGACAAAGTTGGCTGGCGAGTTTGGTGTTGGTAAAGCAACAATCAGTGACTGGAAAAAAAATCGTGTCAAAATTGAACAGTTTTGCAATGTAACAAGTGATAAAACCTTAAATTTGTCCAAAAATAAACTCGTTCGGATTTCCGGGGTACGGTTTTGAGGGGTTTCACTGTACTTGAGTACTTGAGTAACGAATTCGGTCCTATTTTCCATTGATAAAGAGAGAATTAAAAAAAAATAATATAGTATGAATGCCACACGACTTTCATTTACAGCTTCCACATCTTCGAAATTATCCTGATGCCTTCGTGGTCAAAATTAGCCCTCCAAATGAGTTGGACCATTTTTTCAATAATAATAATAATAATTTCCAAAATACTTGAGTAGTGAATTAGTTTTTATTTGCCGTTGATAAGAAGAGAATGAAGAAATCTTATGAATTTTTTCATAATTTTAAGTTTACCCAATTCACTTTGTGACCTTCTCACGACTTCATTTTAAAGCAAATTGAATTTTAAAATATTTAGTCTAATTTTCCGCAAAGGGATATTTACATGGTTACCTCACACATTCATTATAAAAAAAAAAGATTTTATTTTAGTCTTCAAAAAAAACTCGAGAAAAAAATCGATTAAAATTTTAATATAATTTTCGATTTCGAGAAAAATGAATACATATAACTTATAAATTTCATTTTCATTTCAATTTATTATACATGTTTTGTTAGCTCTGACTGGCTGACAGACAGACAGACAGACATTGTATAGGGTCCCGTTTTACTTTTAAAGCTATTTTTTTAGAGTCCGAATAAATAAATGTCTACATATCCCACTGATTATAGATTATAACTTTTTTTATTTAACAAATATTTGATGATTTAATTAAGATTTATTAGTATTATTTTTGGTTTTGATAACTTTATAAATTTTACAAAATAGATGTCAAATTTTATTTTCGAAAATAACGAAATCTAACATCTCAGTAGAATGTACCACATAGTTGTGCATTATCTAAATTTAGACCAGACAAAAAGAAACACCTTTTGAAAGAGGAGGTTTTTGTTGTGGATCATTGAGGGTCAGCGAGAACAACACCCGACAACAAAGGACCTAGTGGTCACTTGGGAAATATATCGATATCGATTTCGGTGTTGTTACCTATATAGAAAGATTGGCCATTCAGAAGACCAACATGAATCACATATTTGAGTGGATTGTACGAGAGGAAACGGGGGGGTCTAAAACAGCTAAAAGAATTCAAAATTTACCAAAAAATATCGAAAAAAAATATCATCTGATGAAAGATAAGAAAAAAACGAACAAAATAAAAAGAGAAAGCCGTGAGACAATAATCTTTTTTGAAATTCTGTTGTTTTTTTGTTGTTTGGGCAAGGCACACACTGAAAACATTTTTTATCAAATTACATACTTAGTAAATTTTAAAAACTTGTTAATATGTTGTTAAAATGTTCACTTTTAAATCATCCATACATAATCGCGCTTTTCGGGCTGATTCAAATCGTATTCATATTCCGAGTCACCGGTCCGAGGTGGTGAGTAGGTCATTCACTGTCACTGCTGCCCGACTGTGGAATTCATTACCTTCATTCATCATCACTTATATTCAATCGTGGTCTCTTGGCATGTATTCGCGTGGGCGGGTTTCGGGAGTGAGCGTCTCTTTTTTGGCGTCTCTCTTTTATGGTGTATCTTTTCCCCCCTGCTGGCTCTCTCACCTTCTTTTCGCTGGAGCTTTCTTTTTTGCACACACTTGTTTTTATTTTTCTCCTCTTTGTTTTATGTTAATTATTCTTTTTTACTGCTCATATGAGGCAAACTGCCTCAGAGCATTGTGTAAAGCTAAATTGTAAGAATTATGAATGAATAAATAAATAAATAAAAATAATAAATTTAAAACTCATTGTAAAAAGGTTAATTAGCGATACAACGAAATAAATATAGTAGTAAAATTTACACTCACCTATGTAGTACATTAGAAACTTAGCATGGAGTCAAAGCAGTTTGTTCATATCTTATTTTCGGTGTAAACAATACGGAAGTAGCCTCGTATGGTGCTTTTGAAGAATGTGTTTTGTAGTAAAATTGTGTGTGAATCAGTGGCGTGCGGTCCATGGATGCTGTGGATGCGGCGTATCCTTAAAATGTCAAAATATTTAGATATTTTCATAATCTGTCATAGAAAATCAAATGTTAAATTTGAAAAATAATAAAAATAATTTGCATAAACAATCTAAGAATAAAATAAAATTTTTATAAGATTCCTGCAAAACTTACATAAGTGACTTATGTAGAAATTAATTTTATAAATTTCAGGGTTTATTTAGTCACACAAATTAAACAAATAGAGTAATTTATCATCAGTTCAAATCATATTCTAAAACCAGAGACAAGTGTTTATAATTTTTTTTTTTTTTAATTAGAAATTTATTGAAATATATATGTTAAATTAAAAATGAGTTATATGTATAGAGTGATAAATTCCAAATCTTGAACGAAATTGTATGTATAAATATGAATTTGTGTAATTTTTATTTTGTATAATTGTATATAATAGAAAAAATCGGAAAAAATCTTATAAAAATGTTTCGTTTTTCTAGTACTACTGAAGATGGTCTACCGGTAGTGACCGAAACTGTTTAGTAAATCTATGAAATAAATAGTGTTAATTAACTGAAATTTCTCTAATTTGTTTAATTTGTGTTACTAAATAAATTCTAAAATTTATCAAATTAAAAAAAAATGAAGGGTTCTTTTTGAACATCATCCCTTGGTTATAAAGTCACCGCTCAACACTAGTAATAATATAAAACACTCATATATCATAGTATTAAAAATACTGACTATTTTTTTTAGAGAAATTATATTTTTATTTTCAATCGAGCATCTTGGGATGTTTTTATAAAACTATGTATTACCATAGAAGGAAACGAATTATACTTGAATATTTATTCCTTTCAATGGATTTCATATTTCTCATATATAGTTCGACATTGGGCTGATATATCAAATTTGATGGACACTATATTAGTTCACATACTTACTTCGGAAGTAAGCTAAGAATGGGTTTTGATTAAGTAGGTAGGTACTTAATAATTTTTTATTAATGCAAATAGCTTACTTATTTCGATTTATTTTCTCTCGAATTGGTAGAAAAAACTATAATGAAATTAAATCTAAATAGTTGAATTTTCTCTTAACAAATAAATCTCATTGGCTTAAGATAACGTTGTTTATCGAGTCGGATAGCGAACCTAAAATGAACTCTATGAAGGGCTGTCTTCAAAACTGAAGATATCACTACTATTACATATTTCCAAATCGGTATATATAAGGTAGTGGCTAGGAATTATATTTCCATTCTAAATGGATAGATAGAATGAAAATATTTTACAAGAATTGAAAACCTTGGATCACTTATTTTATGTGCACCAGTGCAGTACCGAAAGGGAGGAATACCAAGGTGAGTAGTCACCTGGCCAACAAGATGCCCGCCGAGGGCGGGTTTCGCAGCTGGTAATATATATTATTGATTTTTATCATCATTTTCGTCCATAATGTGTATTACTGAGAGTTTAAAATGGGAATTATGGACAAGTTTTTGTGCGAGTTTTTCATTTTTTTCCCCAACGTTTCGTCGACTTTGCCGACTTCTTCAGGGTTTCAAATAGTTACATCACACATTCGTCTAAAATACATGATTTTTTCCTATCTCAGTTACCAATGACCATATTTTTTGAATTTTTGAATTTCTGATGATCATTGGTAACTGAGATAAAGAAAAATAATGTATTTTTAACGAATGTGTGATGCAACTATTTGAAACCCTGAAGAAATTGACAAAGTCGACGAAACGTTGGTGAAAAAATGAAAAAAATCACACAAAAACTTGTCCTTAATTCCCACTATAAACTCTCATTATTGATTTGTTTTTCTAAAAATTCCTTAGATCTAGGATTCCCTAAGGCAATAATAATATGGTCAGAAGAGAAGTGAAACTCTGCCCTCCGAAATCTAAATTCACCTTTTTCTTAATTTTCTTTTCTTTTTTTTTTACTAGTGTTTCATTTTTTTCTCTTTTCTCTCTCTTTCTTTCCACCGTGCCCGTTTATGACTTTTCACTATTTACTCAATTTCTATGTTTTTTTCTTTATGTATTTTTGGTGGGCCCTCCAACGGGTTTGTCAAGAACTATAAAATATTTTATTTTCTTCAAGGTATTTCTTGTCTGATTTTTTTTTTTTTTTTACTTTCAGGCATTTTTTTATTTTACTTTCAATATATCAATTCTCTTAGTTCTTCATAAAATAAAATAAAAATAATATTTTTAATTTATTAGTGATAAAAAACAAATATCAAATATGTGGGATGCGGTGATTTTTTATACCAAAATCTATACTAATGATAAATTAATAAATAAAATAATTAATATCAATAACAAAGTAAAATTGTACTTTTAAGAAGAAACAACATAATGAATATGGCTTGTTAAAGCATTAAAGTCTCTACGTTTTTTGATTGTTTTTTTTTTCATATTATAACCATATAGCTAGACACCCACTCAAAATACCTATTTTGTTGATATTTTTATATTATAATATGTTAAGTAAATCTATTTATGAACTAAGCCAATTAATTGAAAATATTTAGTGTGCCGAGAGTACCAGAGTTGTTGATTCATAAAGAAAAATCAAGGATTCGTTTGTGAAGTAACCAGCTTATTTATTAATACAACAAAACGAATTTACCTATATCCAATCGGGTATTTGAACCCATGAAAAATAACAAGTTGAATATTTCTAATTAAAAAGGCTGATGATGAAATTCAAATTTTCGAATGTAAAGATTCTAATAAATAAATTATATGAGCAGTTTATTTGGAAAGTGACGTACGTCCAATTTGAAAAAAAAATGAGTTAATGTCAGTTTTAGTTAGAGATAGATGTTTTCTTTTCATATTTTTTTAATATCTCAGTTACTGGAATACAATATCCCCATGAATTCGTCAAAACAAAAGTATCGAAATATATATAAATATATGTATTTATAAAAACATAAATACAAATATCTCAAAATAACAAACAATGGACTTATGCTGGTTTCAAAATAAACGCCTCATATATTCTTATTATATATTGGTATCTGTATATTTGCATCAAGCAGAGGATATCCTAATTGATTTCTTCTTATAAACCAAAACTATTATTATAACAAAACAAAGTAAATCACCACACATGACATTAATTACCGAATTTCCGTAATGAGAATAAATTAGCCGACCGAAGATACGATTAATTACGTATTTAAAACTAGAGTGTAACTTTGATACGCTTGATAGGTTCGTTAGCGGAAACTGTCCAGGATCTTAGAAGCGTTTTTATACAGGGTTATCAATTGTAAAAATAAGTTCGGGAAGTTAACAGCAAACGTACCTAATATAATAATATTTTACTACAATAAGTTAACATATTAGTTTCAAAACAATCACTTCGTGTGAATGATGAAGAAAGGGTCTAAACAAACTTTGACAATAAATCCCTACCTCAGTATAGTTGATTATATTTTGTTTTCTTAAGAATTCTTAATTCTACTATTATCGGCCATTTGAACTTTGATTCTAATAAAAATCTCATTAGAGTTTGTATGAGAATGGGGAAAGTTAATAATGAATTTCTGTGCTTAAATTAATTTGGCCAGTGTTTAATATATTTCTGTTCTGTCTAAGCACTTTTTTATGATATTAAATCTTATAAATTTTTTTATAAAGAAAGTATGTGGAATGATTTTATTTTAGGAACTTCTCCACTCATCACCTGAGAGCTGAAAGTGATTACCAAAGGGAAGTCACTCTTAAGACAGGCTGCACGAGACTTTTTCAACACCAATCCACAACCTGTAATTAATTTAATTGCTTTAAATAAATGAAAGTTATTGATCCTACCGAATATATAAGCGAGGCCTGAGTTTAACTACGAATCACTAAAAATGTAAAATATGATCATCATATTATTTCTTTGATGATTAATTATCATTGACCGAAACACACGCTCGAGATAATTATGGTGACGTTATCAGAAGCATACTTTAAAAAATATAATTGTAGTTGTGTGTGTGTGTGTGTGCTTGTATGGAGCACGCAACGAGAAAAGGAGGCTTTTTTCAGAGATAATTGAAGCAACCTGAAGAATAGTCGTCAGTTTCAATTCGAAACGGACAAAAAACCGATCAGGTTCGTAGTTTCTCGGGGCCATTCATGCCACGTTTGCGAATATGAATGGTGCCGTATACGGAGTCGTTTCCCAGAAGAGATGCCGCTCAATGAACAGCGGATGTTTACTTTGGATGGCCACAAAAAAAGGAACAACAGTGCGAAAATCCACTTTCGATTCTCACCTGGGAAAGAAAGCCTACTTCTATTCAGGTTCAAGCGATTTTTAAATGACTCATCAGACGTTTCAATTTTATTTTTATTTTCTTTCTATAAAATTCAGATTAACATACATGAACTTATGAATAGAACATTCTTCCCCGATTAGCTTGTCAGTTTACATTTGTTAATTCTAGAACGACAAAAAGCATTAACAAAAAAATAAAAAAAAAAAAAAAAACAGATGCTTCTTTTTTAACTCATACATATTTATTAAAGATATTATTTTGAATATAATTACTTATATTAAAGTTCAAAGTATATATAAAAAATTATATTGAAGTTAATAATTCCCCAATTAAGTATTAATATTCTATATAATATCCTTAAATGTATATACTATTTATTTAAAAACCACGCCGATATTAGTAGTTTTAAAATTACTACAGAAAATCAAGAGAGATGGTCAACTACTAGGTCCGAGATGTTATGTATATTAAAAGAGAAAGAATTTAATCTTTAGGACAAATTCTAAGATTTTAGTGGAAATACTAGCTCCAAGGCCCGCCTTCGGTGGGCCTCTTGCTAGCCAAGGGGCTTCGCCCCTGGACCCCCCTTAAACACTTCCTCTCCTCCATCTCCAACCACTCGCCATCCCACCGACCCTCTCCTTAACTTAGGAACTTGTCCCCCGCCTCTGATCACCCTTCACCCCAGTAAACCTACCCCCTGGACCCCGCACTCCCTGAACCCTGCCTTTTACCTGGACCCACCTCCCAGCCCCTGGACCCCCCACCCCTGGACCCCGAACGCCTTGGAACCCCAGCTTTCCTCTGACTCCCACCCCCACCCCTGGGGAACGGACATAGGTAGTAGGTAGGTAGTTACAGAGGCAGGCACAAATGCCCTTTAGTAGTATGTGATTATTAAATTGCGATATCAGAGGGGATTCATCCTCATGCTTTCCGGGCAGTCAGCTTCGCCTCCTGAGGGATGAATCCCCCTGATATCTCAATTTAATAATATTTCTACCAAAATCTTAGAATTTGTCCTAAAGATTAAATTCTTTCTCTTTTAAAATACATTGGTTATTCTGAACCAGAGCTGATTTTTTTGAAAAAAAAATTTCAACTATTTTCAAAAAAAGATGCCTAAATTTTTAGTTTAATGGATTATTATTGAAAATTTTCAAAAATCGAAACACTCAGATATTATAATTCTATTGTATGGTTTGGCTGTATGTTAAGATTTAAAATAGCGAAATTTTTTATTAATGAAGATCTAATCTTGGGTGAAATAAGTGGGTGTGCAGTTAGTATCTAAACATGTATGAAGTGCAACTTCCGTACCTAACTTTTATAATTTCATCAGTTGAAATAATTTATTTGAGGAATTTTTTTAAAGCATAATGTGAAGCAAATCTTTACTCTTGGACTAGGTATACATATATACCCTTGGGTTACCTCCATTTGATTGCGTCACTACCCTTGGGATCGCATGACATCATCAGTTCATCTTGTCTGGGTCATTAATACACAGATACAATCCCAAGTCAAATTATTAGATTCAGTGATGATTTTCAATGTTTTGTTTAGTTTATTCAAAATCAAAAGAAATACTTATTAATAAATAATCGAAAGATGTATATATGGTTTAATTGATGAGAATTAACAAATTCTTACTTAAGCCTAATTTAATAATTTTTGGGTAATTTGATAGATTTTTCTTAATTAAAGTAATTATTCAGAGGTGGATGGGTCAATAAAAATGTATAAGTATTAGTAATGAAGCTGTTGAAAGCTTTTATTTTTGTGATTAATTTGATTAAAATTTGAATTTTTATTTAAATCACACATAATTAATTATAATCATTCATTGAACACGAACAAATAATACAATATAACTACGACGTTTCGATCGACTTATTCTGCGATCGTTCTCAAGTATGAGCACTCACTATGATTATAGGTTAACTGAGCCAATCACTTATATAGACTCCATGTACAGTCCAGTAAAAAACATGTAATGCTCAGTCCGACAGGGGCGCTGAAATCTTCAGTGTGTTGATTTTTTGACTGGACGGTACATGGAGTCTATAGATAAGCCTGACCGACACGTGATTGGCTCAGTTAACCTATAATCGGAGTGGGTGCTCATACTTGAGAACAATCGTAGAATAAGTCGATCGAAACGTCGTAGTTATATTGTAATATTTGTTCGTGTTCAATAAATAATTATAATTAATTTTGTATAAGTAATTAATTTTTTATTTCAATTTCCTTTTATTAACTAATTGTTTTTTAATTTTATAGCCTACTAATAGCTCAGTATAAATATTATAAGGTATATACGAAATTTAGGAGTATTAGAACTCAATAATAAATTGATGCAAATGCTGCCCAAGGGTAATGAAAAACACAAATTCAAAATAAAATAATTTGAAGGAGACAATAAAAGATGTGTCTTCTGCTGAAATTATAAATTTTATTTATTTATAACGAGACTATAGTTTCGAGGGCTTTGGCCTCTTCATCAGTCTATTACAATGTATTTCACAGGAATTAATTTATGAATCTTCATTTCATAAATTCATAAATTAATTCCTATGAATACATTGTAATAGACTGATGAAGAAAGCAAAGGACTCGAAAATATAGTCTCGTTATAAATATATAAAATTTATAATTCCAGCAGAAGACACACTCTTTATTGTCTCCTTCAATATATAAAAATTCTGCTACTCTCGGCAAAAACTTTCAATTTAATATAAAATAATTTATTATGACGTCTTTTTCATCCTCTTAAAAAATCCAACTATTCGAAAAATCCTCCCTTCTTCTTCATAGTTTAAAAGGGTCAACAAAGGAAACTCGGTGTATACTCTATTTATATTATTTTTAATTGCAATTAAGTTCAAAGTTGAGTCCACAATCCCTGTAAAAACTTTTGTAAAAAAATTTATTTCAAATTTATTTCAAAATTTAATATTTCATGAGAGAGTAAGCATATTAGAAAAGTTCATTTTTCAAATGGATTACAAAATATATTTGAGATATCAAAATTGTCCTTATTATTGATTTCGGAAATATTTGAAGTAAATAAATTCGTCTGAAAATGGCTACTGTGCATATTCATTACAGTTTCATTAAAATAAATAAATAAATAAATAAATAATAATAATAAATTCAGCACAATTCTGCATGATTAGAATGCATTTATCATCCAAAATTTTTGGATTTTGCATGTGATTAACTCATTTAAACCACTTTGCAACCAATCATTAAGTTGAGACTGAAAGTAAGCCAAAGAAAACTCATTATGAATCGAATAATACTTCATAGCCCAGGCAAATTAGACAAAAAAAAGTAACGGCCGAGCTGGCCAATCGATATGCACAAGCTGGAAATAATTTTAATCGATGTTAGGCAACCCAAATAAGAGTTTGCGACGGTTTCTGGTTGGTGCTAAATTTTTGAGGGCCTAAAAACCACGAAAATTTTTGACTTTTTCAGATTTTTCCTTATAACTCGAAAACTATGGGTCCTATAGAAAATTTCATTCTTACCAAAATGAAAGAACTTAAAATTTCACTTCGAATAACGTACTTAAAAGTTAAAATCAGCTTATGAAAAATGTCCAAAATTTTTGTGGGTTTTAGGCCCTCAAAAATTTAGCACCAGCCAGAAACCGTCCCAATCTCATATAACTATAAGACTAGGATTAGAAAACATTATAGGACAAAGAAATAATATAAACAACCGGAAAAGTATCTCTTCTTTCTTCATTTTCAGAAAAAAAATAGTATTTTTAATATGCAAATTGAGAAAATCTTGCAAACACACCCACTGTATATACACGTTTCTTTACGAGTACATAAATTATAATATAAACGCCATCATAATTCGCTCGATATTATGCTTAAAAAACATCAATGTCTTCTTCAATGTTCTGTTCAATTTTATACAAATCATTTCTTTTTATACACAGCCTCGATTGACACTTTTCTCATCATCTTCATTGGACCATCAACATCTTAAACACACGCCTAAACAAAAAATAAAATAATTTTTTTGCAAATGTCTTTGAAACGATTTTGATTAGTCTGTCTCTTATACCTTAAAGAAATTTATTCGTAAAGTATCACTCTGTTTATTAGGTATAAAATAAATATGGATTCAAGTATCATAATAATAAATATTGAAAGAAAAAAGCGGATCGGCAGTCAGATCCATTCTTCAAAGACATATTCATCTCTCCGTGCAGAGGAAGCCAACGCAGCCTCCTTTCAAGAAATTTATTATTATTGTTTTTCTTCTCTCTTTTATTGGTCTATTATTATATATAGTTTTATGCTTGTCATAATTTTACAGGAAGTAGGCTCTCGTTCGGTGATTAAAGGACAATATTTATTTTTTTTACCTGTCGATTTTATAATTTTATTAATTATGAATTCTCTCATGAGACATGAATCAGAAAATGCCATTTCCATATCTTTTTGTGCGTCTGGTACTTTTTGCAAACAAAACGCCGCCGCTGCTTTTAACATCATTATAATGTCATTAGTCGGATCCTGGATCCGCCCACGCGATGAATCCAGACGATGTATTCAATTATTTTATAGCCTGGAGCTGATTCTTCGATGGCCCGTGCTCGGGCGGGAGACTCCAAGTCGAGGAGCAGCCAAACTACTGAATTATTTCAGAGACTTTAATGCAAGGATAACAAACAACTAATTGGTCGAAACAGGCTTGGCGATAAAATATTATCCTGAATGCATATCCAAGACTGAAATAGCAATTAACCGGATTTTTAGCAGTGGTTTCGATGTGTGGAACCACACTGCATAATACAAATATGAAGTCAGAAAGAGTAAAATAAAACTACGGTAGCAAATCTATCAGGATTGTTTAGGAATACGCATACTAAATTAAAAATTGTTGGTACCCTAAATAGTTGAGAAATTTATTTATTATTATAATTATTAGTATCTGGCAGTCCACCTGCTGTAATTTGTTTATATAACTAAAACCAATATATTAATATTATTTTAAATTTAGATCGATCATGTCTATTTTAATAATAAATAAAAGATTCACGGGTTTTTTTGGACAATATTTTTTTATTAATGTTAAATATCAATTATCATACGACGTTTCGTCCTTTTTCAGGACTTTTTCAAATACTCAATTATTTGAAACATTAATCGTTAATAAAATAGTGAAACAATCGGCACAATAAATAGTGTATTCATAATATTCATCCTATAACAAGTTAAGACAACCAATTTTCAAAAAACAATCTTATAAATCATTGAGAAAATTTATTTTTTCAGAAAAAATAAAACAACTCTTCTACTCTTAGCAAACTAAATTTTTTCATTTAAATAAAATGAATCCATGTACCAAGTTTCAACTTTCCAACTTAAAACATTCACTGACGAAAAATTGCCAAATCAATGAATATGTACGGAAAGCATTCCGAGTCTTGCAAAAATTTCATATTCGTATAGAACTTTTAGAAAAAGATGAAAAGGATTTTTCCTTCAATCGGCTTGTCTGTAAAGGAATTGAAGCGAATCTTGTGGCCCATAAAGTTAATTAAAAAAGACATATTTAGTTGGATTCTTAATTACTTAACACGATCGTTAGGAAGCAAATTGCCTAATAACTCGGTGCTTAAAATATCTATTTGCTAATAAAACGTTGTAAACATAAAGATAAAACTAGAAGTGATAGGGAAGAAGGGGTAAAGGAAATAAAGAAGCATTCTGAAGATAAAAGATAATAAAAAAGTATTTTTTGGAGAATAAAGGTGTTTTCTTGCCATATTAAACTTCATTAAGAAAATTCGGATAAAAGATTATCATTTTATGAGCTCCCTAGAATGAAATTAATAGGCCTTTAAAAAATACCATAAATGTACCAACAATTTTGGAAATTGTTTTTATTTTATGCTACTGTAGTATATTATTTCATTTTAAACATAATAAAAATTAATCGGATGAGAAATCCAAGGAGCCTCTCTCAAATATGGCTCGCAGGAGAGGGGCTTCCACGTATTCTCTCCTGGATGCGATTCAGAAACAAGCTATCAAACTAATGACCCTACACATACTAACTTCCCTGAATTACAGGCCCATTGAATAAATGTCTCTGCTTTCCCCTATTTTATGCATACTTACACGCTTCAGAGATGAAATATAATGAATAATCCTCTCACAAGATTTTCTATTAGTTCGCGATTCTCCAATATCCAACACCCCTTGAGGGTCAATTTGGAAAAGTGTTGAACTACAAGTTCATTCTCTGATACGTTTATCCCCATGACTTTTATGTAGGTGATATCTTTCCCTGATATACAGGGTGGGGCATAAAGATCTCCCACATTTTTAAGAGGTATAGAAAATGAAAAAATTGAAAATATTTTCAAAAAGAACATAAATTAAATTTTTTTTTAATGTGTTTTAAACATTTGGTAAATCAGACAAAAAAAGGGGGAGGGTCAAAACTGAAAACTCTAGCCCATAGACCAAACTCAACCAAATTTTGTATCGATATTCTGTTGGTCCCCATAAGGCTAGAAATGCAAAAACTAACAACCCAAAGGGGGGGGGGTGGAGGAGGATCAAAAATGAAAATTATAGCCCTTTCGACCAAACTCAACCAGATTTTGTATACATAGTTTGGTCGAAAGGGCTAGAGTTTTCATTTTGGGTGGTTAGTCTTTGCATTTCTACCCTTCTGGGGGTCAACAGAATATGTATACAAAATTTGGTTGATTTTGGTCTAAAGGGTTAGAATTTTTATTTTTGACTACCTACTCATTTTTTTGTCTGATATAAGTAATGTTTAAAACACATTAAAAAAAAAATTATGTTTTCAAAAATATATTCAGTTATTTTCTAGTTAAAAATTTTCATTTTTTATACCTCTTCAAAATGTGGTAGATCTTTACACCCCATCCTATATTTATATTGTATATGTTTGAAAGTTTGTTAAATTAAAATTTTTAGCAACAATTTCATTTTTGAAGTGAAATTTTTTTGCTAAGGGGCTCCAATTTTCGATTATATTGAATAGAAAAACATTTCAATTTTGTTTATGTGTGAACCGCTACCTAATATCGTGTACACCTACTTCCACTTCCACTTTCATTTTCAAGTAGAAGACAATTGAAGAAGGGGCATTATCTAATGAATTCCAAAATAATTCCACATAATTCCAAAGACGTGTACACCTAATTCCCCTCGGTTTTACTTATGCCTGGGTGAGAGGGAATAAGATACCTGAACAAATCAGATGATCAGTAGCTACCCCCCCCTCCCCCGCCCCCAATCGCATCTCAGTCACTGAAACCCTAGCACTAATTTTTAATATTACTGAATAAATTAAATGTATTTCAAGTTGATTAAATTAAAAAGTAAAATTTTAATACCTTATTATATTTCAAATTTTTAATAACAGAGCACTGATAGAAAAGTGTACCGAGTTTTGAAGATATTTTCACTTTTTCATTCAATTTTTTAGTTAATTTGTAAAGTAGTTAGAATATTATGACGTAACAACATAGAGTAAACAATACTTAATAGAAGGTTAGAAGCATTTACTTACTCTAATTCAGGCTAGATGTCCTGGAAAACATCGAATATTCTTCTATAATGCACAAAAAAGAATCCAACTTGCCATGAGAAACGCTCGTTTTAAACTAAAATATATTTTGATAAATTATTCGACTTTTTGTCTTTATCAGATTCCGGGAAAATGATAATTCCAATATTTGTTTTTGCAAAGAAATATAATAAATAAAGTGAAAATAGAAATCAGGGGAGGGTAAGACGAGTACTTGATCATCCCTAATTATCCAGATAACACTACAGGGTGTCTAAAACGTGTCTTATAAGGTTGATAAAATATTTTAATTCATTTGTGGGAATTTTTTTTCTTTTTGATTAATATATACCAGTGGGGGTTGATGACTTGTCAACCAGGGGATGCTGTCCAAAAAAGTACCCTTCGTTTTTTGAAATTTTTTTAATCTTCACTTTTTTTGTAAATTTAATCGAATACCCATCATTTTCGTTATTTTTCAAATTTAACATTAGATTTTTAAAAAGTATATTTTAGGACCTTCACCCCAAACGGATACTGCTTTGTGTGAGTGAGTCTCGAATCATCTTTATTTATTCCTTTATTGTATTATTTCTATTTTAATAGTCCTCAGCGAGAACAATTTTTATTCAACTAAAACTCGTCAGGACTTGTCTTTGACATGCTTGAACTGAAATCTATCTATTTTAGGGATGCGCCGCATCCATAGCATCCATTGACCGCAGGCCACATATATATATGATAATTTGGTCTCTTAAAGGCTATTATGAATATTTTAACTTATTTTAAAAATTATTTAAGTATTTTTGTTTTTCATGAATAATATATAATTATACAGGGTGGTCATTAAGTCTCTTAAAGGATATTTAGAATATTTTAAATTATTAAAAAAATATGTCTTTTTGGTCTTTCGAGGATAATATATATACCTGGAGGCACCGAGCGATACTCGGTTACTTCTTCCTTCAGTTAAAAGCTTTATTTTAATATTATTTTTAATTTAAAATTCTGATAAAAAGGTCGATTTTTATTTGAGAGCCGCTTTCAAATTAAAAAAATACAAAAATATATAATAGTCGCACAATGTAGCCCCCCCCCCCCCCACCTCCACCCCGCTCAACCCCACCCCCGAAACCTCTCTCTACCCCCGGATTCCCCACCACTGAACCCCACCTTCTGCACCTGTTTTGATTCAACCATATGATTCATTTTTATTCATCCAATTAATAAATAAAACCTATCAAAATGTGTTGTTTTTTCAGAAAATTGAGACCTGCTTATGCGAAATATATTTTTAAATAAATTTTTGATTATTTTTTATTCTATTAAATAAATAAAGTTCTTTATAAAAACAATTATAAATCGTTTATTAGTATTTATAACGTTTAGGGAGAACAAAATATGTTAAAATCCACAATCATAATACTTCTTCAAGGCCTTTTAGAACAATGAAACAAACAACCCATTGTCTGCCTGGGTATAAAAGGAAAAGGGAAACCTTTTTTAAAATTTTTTTAAAAAATCATTTTTTAAAACCCTAAGAATGGGATTTGTCTACCTGAGAATAATTAATTTGATTACGAAAAAACACATTAAAAACAATTTTGTCGAAGATGAGACTGTGACAGATCGAATTGTCACCCCAAAAACCCCCTAACCCCCTAACCCCTGAATTTCATCAAAATCGGTAGAGTCGTTTTCAATATATAACCAAGATACAAATATATAAGCAAACAAATATATATACAAACAAATAAATAAATATACAATTTTTGCTCGTTTAATAAGAGTAGATATATATATATATATATATATATATATATATATATATATATATATATATATACAGGGTGATAATTAGGTCTCTTAAGGGCTGTTTAGATTATTTTAACTTATTTTAAAATATATATAAGATTTTTTTGTTTTCTCGCGAATAATATATCTACAGGTTGGTAATTAGGTCTCTTAAAGGCTATTTAGAATATTGTAACTTCTGCCACAACGTCAAAAATGTTTCGACATCAATCGCACGTAAAGGTTAAACGAGCTATTTTTTTTTTAATTTTATTTTATAGGCAACTAAATTCTTTAACTTCTTAATTATTAAATTAAGAATTTTATTTTTGCTTTTCATATATTCATAGTTTTCTTCTCCTTAGTGTGCCATATATTCGATTCAGATCGTTGATGATTAATATCGTATCCCCTCCTTAGTAATTATAGGGAGAAATGTTTTGAAAGTAAAGAAAATTTTGAAAAATTTATTTTATTTATTTAAAATATTTCATTATTCGTGTCCATGAATAATAATTAAAGGCCAAATACGCCAAACGCTTCGCTGCTGGTTTGCAACTTCTTCAGTGGCTCATTTATTAAACTTATTTGTCTGGAGTTTTCACTAAGAGAAAAATCATTTTCAAACAGTATCCTTACAAATCACTCAATTTTCTCAAATAATATAAAACATAAACCTTTTACTGTTTGAAAATGGTTTTTCTCTTAGTTAAAACTCCAGACAAATAAGTTTAATAAATGAGCCACTTAAGAAGTTAAAAACCAGCAACGAAACGTTTGGCGTATTTAAATAAAAAACTTTGTATTTAATTTAAAGTCATGTCCAACTCCCTTCGATTTCTTTAATTATTTATTAAAAATGTTTCACCAAGAACTCACACTATTCTCCCTTAACAAAAAAGAAATGTTTATAGAGATGGATCCCCGTTACCTTCCCCTACATTTAGTGAGGCGCCTTTAATTGTTGCTAGAGAAGAAAATCCCATGTAAATGCAATTCGTTGTCCATCGTCACTACACTAGTTTTCTACATGTAAATAAATGAAAAATTTCGAAAATACGAGGAAGGCCCCTCTCCTGCGAGTCATACTCGTATTTAACAGAGGCTCCTTGGATTTCTCATCCGATTAATTTTAATTATGTTTAAAATCAAATAAAATAATATACCTACAACAGTAGCATGATAAATAAATATAAAAAAATACTACAGTAGCATAAAATAAATTTAAAAATTTCCAAAATCATTGGTAGGCACATTTATGGTTAAAAAGAGAGATTTTGAATTTGTATGTGTATAATGTATATCTATCTATCTATATATATAAAATTAAGGTTTTGTCTGTACATTGCTCCAAATCACGCCAAATTTTGGTTGCACACGTTTCAAGCATAGTTATGAACGAAAACACCCTCAACAAAATTCCTGTCTGTATGTCTGTATGTTTCCGTCGTTTCAGAAAAGTTGCTCACGATTCACGTAAAAACGGCTAAATGGATTATTATGAAATTTCATATTTACATCAGATGTCTTCTAACTTACGTTTTTAGCTATATAACGTGGTGCGCAGGGTTGGCGGGCACGGGGTGAGGCCCGGGGTGGATGGGGTGCGGGGTCCGAGGTGGGTGGGATGCGGGCGGGGGTTGGGAACGGGTGCATGGTGCGAGGGTGGGGGTGCTGGAGGGGATGGGGGATCAGGGGGGCGTGGTGCGGGAGTGTGGGTGCTGGGTAGGAGTGGGGGTGAGGGTGGGGTTCGAGGGCTGGGGGTCCAGGGGGGGTGCCTCCTGGCTAGCAAGAGGGTCGCCGAAGGTGTAATGAAGCTTTTATCAATGTTCTGTACAAACTGATGGGGTCGGCACATTGGTGGGGGAGTGAGTGAGTACCTTTTGACATCTGTAATTAATAATAACTCACTGACTTGCCTATTGTGTGGTCCCAGAGTTTCCACTGAGGAAGAGATGCCGAGAGCGCTCTCGAAATATTTGGATTAACCATTTGAATAATCAAATAAATTACTGGAAAGAAGCAATTCAATTTATTTAACCTTAACAATAAAAAAGAGGCACCAATTTTTGTAGAAAAAGTGATATCAATTTCTTTTTCCTCATTTTTCAATTTTTATCATGTAAATTGATTGTTTTATTTGTCTCGACTCCTTATTTTTCATTATCATTGCCATGGCCGATAGATAAGGTTCTTGGTGCCAGGCTGTCTGGGAGCCTGGTCGATTGGGTGGCTGTCAGCTGTTTAATACCTCTGGTTTGAATCTGTTTTCCATGTTATTTATTTCTTTATTTGTTCGTGATATTTTTCGCATTAATGTGATTAACGATGATATTATGCATAAAGCGAAATTGTAAACCATTGCATTTACATAAAAACAAATAGTATTTTATAATATTTAATAATTTTAATATTTTTTTATCATTTCAAATCATATCAAATTATTACTAGTGAAAAAAATAGATGTCGGTCAGATTTTTTTTATTTTTACTTTGGCAATTTAAAAGGGACAAGGCATAATTGATAGTACGATACTACTTATACCTAAATATATAAAGTAAATACTGATTAAATGATGCACGATGTCCGAAATATTTGTAGGTACTAACTACTCCTAAAGCCTCATTTCTAAATAACACGGGAATTTCAAACGATCAAACATCCCTTCCCTGTTAAACTAGGTACAATTCGAAAAAACACATTCGCCAACTCGTTTATTCCAATGTATACTAGAGTAAGGATTTCGCTTCGTTTGCTGCCAGCTACAAACTTCAGCGATCCAAAACCCGCATCAACAAGATACCTTCGACTCTTACCATAGACGTCTGAAATTTATTCCCCTTCTCATTCGTTTTTTCAGAATGAATCCTGACTTAAAGGGCTTGCATCTTCTTGATATGTCAAAAAAAGATTAGGTTTCAATGTTAAATTAGCGTTTAAAATGATATTTTCAATCTCCTTTTTAAAACTTCTTAATTTAATTGAAGGAAGAAAAGAGAATTCGTGGAGTTCATTTTCTTGGAACTTCATTGGAAGTAAATCGGGTCAGGTATTATATAGTGAGAGTGAAACCTGAACTTGTAAAATGACAATAATGAATTGCCTAGAGACATTTAAGAACTGATGCTACCGCAGAATCCTAAGGTTTTCATAGATATAATACACCACCAAAATAACTGTTTTACGCAAGCTATACAATAATGGAGAACTATCAGCTGAGAAACACGTGAATTTTTCACCATATGAAGAGGGTGCCAAAGTACAAGATACTGAAAATCATCTTGCAGGAAATGAACACAGCTTGTAGAAACCTGTCATGTCTGATAAGAATTTGTTGATCCGTGTTGACAGTGAAGAATCTATTTCGGATAGTCTATTGTGTAAACGCTAAAAAGTATTCGTTGGTATGATAATGTAAGAGTGAATACGAGCATTATTTCATAAAACTATCTATCTATAATTTAAGAATATCATAAAAGCTCCAATACATCTCTCAAATCAACCCTTTTAAATTTGATTTAAATATAACAATTTTTCTTCAGGATTGCATGATAAGACGTACCGACAGAAAAAGTATCACAAAGTAAGTATGTTTTTGTTTTGATTTTCAAAAACACCAAGGCTAAAGCTTCAGATTACAACTTTTATGCCATCTTGCTTTCAAAAATGGTCATTTTTTATCAGAACTTCAAACCTCAATCAGTTCATGTAAAACGTCAAACTTTTCCTTTATCTGATCCATCTTGCATCATTCAAAACTTTGCGTGCAGATCAGTCTTTCGCAATGAATCAATTTTAAAACTAAATAAATAATTAATATCACAATCATCTAAATAAAAACTTAGGTACTAAACTAATTATCCTAATGATCGGTTTAATGTCTTCTTTATAATAATGCTATTCATATTTTACTCTTTCAAGCATGAAAGAAACTTTCTTGAAAGAGTCAAAATGTATTTTTTTTAATGTATAAAACAGGCCTGTTTGTTGTTGATACTCTAAAAAATTCAAATTAATTTCATATCCCTTCGGGAGAGTCAATTACCTGAGGTATTTCCGAAATGACTTTTAAAACGCTTCATTCTTTGCTTCTTCTACTCTTCTTCACTTCTTTTTTATTATTAAAATTCTTAAACAGTAGAAATAAATGAAGAAAGTTCTTTTTAATGTTCACTCTGTTTCTTCCATATTTTATGTGACAACTCTTTTGTAAAATTTATAGTCAAATAAAACGCAATCAACGCAAGTGTTGATAATCACCCTTGGCATCAAAGGTTTCGAGCGAGGTAACAGTCATCTTCATTTATGATTATGATTTGTAGCCAATTGATTCGAAAGGCACCGGCGAAGAGAGACCTTTCATTGTTTCTACACCGAGTGCCGTTAATAACTACGTCTTTCTCTTCTTTCCATAGGCGGAAAAGTTTTTTTTTTTACTTTTTTGAGTTGCAAATGAATACAATTTGTTCCGGGAATGGTAGAATTCACACTTATCCAGGTAGGTACTAAATAAATTTCCGAATTTTATATTATTTATTTAATAAAGATCATTCTTAAGAATGGCAAAATACTTTATTTATAGTTATAGTCATGTTATAGTTATAGTCAATAGTCAGTTATAGTTATAGTCAAGTTAGAGTTATAGTCAAGTTAGAGTTATAGTCAATATTATTTATAGTAAAGTGAATAGATAACCAAGTGACTAGCATTAGTCGTGCAATGACTTTTTTTGCAAATACAGTGAAACCCCTCAAATCCGAATTAGTTGGGGCCGTAGACTGTTCGGATTTAAATTTGTTCAGATTAGCCGAAAGCAGCTTCGACAATTGAAGATAACTGATATCGAGTGAAAGATTAAGTCATATTTTGTGTGTTTCTATAGTTTTTGCAAAAGGAATTAACCTGAAGAATTTCAATAACCAACATTTACCGTTTTTTAATCCTGGATGACAATAAGTATGTAGAAACATTTACACTTTGTTAGGGATGCTAACTGTACTTCTTTGTTAATTTTTCAACTAATTATGTAAAATAAGGGTATAATTTAGAATATTATACATAATTGTTTTATGACTAAATAAATAAGTTTCTCTTTTTTGCGTTCGGATTTCCAGGGATTTCGGATTTCCGGAGTTCAGATTTGAGGGGTTTTACTGTATTAAATGCTTTTTATATTTGTTTTAAATCAAAAGTGAAAGAAAAAATTAAAAAAATTTTAAGACTGATGTATGCAAATTTTGGCGATGTGAAACCTTTCGTTAACAAAAAGCTAAAAAGCTGAAACTTGGCAGATGAGCGCAGATTATTAATATAATAATAAAACTTGAGTAAGATACGAGGTAGGTTTCACAAAAAAAACCTACTTCGTATCTTACTCAAGTTTTATTTTTATATTAAAATTTTTCACCTAGAACCAACACCGAACTCCTTAAAAGTTTTTCCAGATTATTAATATAAACTAGTGAGTCAAATTTCAGCACATTAGATACAAACCGTTCAAGATTCAACAATTCGACTATTTTTCTGCATTTTTTGTCAGAAAATTCTGAAGCTAAAAATCTAATTAGTTTTTTGTTTTAGAAATAGAAGCATTTTAGCTCCAGAAAAACTTTTTATATTCTGTTTTCCTGAATTTCAGGTGTCAGAATCTAGACAAACAACAAAATTATGCTTGAAAATGACTTTTATCTACATTTCAGGTATTTCTAAATAAGAACAAGGAAAAACAAAATTAAAAAAGGAATTAAATATTTCAGCCTAAAAGGTTCAAATCCTCGCTAATTTTCAAATGACTTGCATCTGGAAAGAGAACGCCCAAAAACATTATCTTGACCCCCTAAAAACAATATAGAAACGAGTAGTGAATGATGACAGCAAGAACTTCGCCAAATCCTTAATCTTGAAACATTAAACTTGTATTTAAATTATATAGAAATAAATGTGTAGATATATATTTAATTTTGTTAAAATTTCTTTTTGCACCTCTATACTAGTATATCATTTTTCGATTTTTATAGGAAAATAAAATTTCATTTTCGAAATGCGGTCCTCCACAAACACCTATATTTAAATTATTTTGCTTGTTCGCACGGTATCGATTAATATCTAATCCCATCTATTACAATTAGTTGAATCGATACTTAATAATAATAGGCTTACGTGGCGACGTGATTTTTTCAAATTTTAAAATCCACTAATACGATAGTTAATGACAAATAAAATGTATTAAAATTAGGAAATTTAAATAATTAATTTCAAACTCACTAAGGAGTTCAGGACGCATTGCCCCTGGTCAGCAAGATGTCAACCGAAGGCGGGCTTCGCAGCTGATTTATTATAATATAAAAAAGCTCTACCTTCCTTCAGCAGTATTAACCTGTAAAATTCGAAAATGTCATTCACCTGTTTTTTGTTTTCTGGAAAGTGGCAAGATGGCTGCTGCTATCACTCAGGCATTTCCGGAGCCATTGCGATTCCTGGGACAACTTTGCATCCATACATAGTCTTTCCTCGTTATCTATGCAAGTCAATGTTTGGATTCAAATTCCTAACGGGTAACTGCCAGGTCGAGTTTTAAAAAATTAAAAAATTAAATACATTTTTATTAAATCGTACGAAATCAATTTTTTAGTCAAGACATTAACAGAAAATGCATTGTAGATTAGTTTTTTCTTTGATTGTTTATAGTACCTGGCCATCGAGCGATGCTCGGTAAATTTTTGCATCAGTTAAAAGCTATATATTAATCCCCGAAACTCCCACCTCGCCCCCCCCCCGGACTCCACCCACCGCTACCTATATATATATATATATGTATAAGGTGTACAAATAAGTTTCCGCCATTTTTAATAAAAAATTGGGCATTTATTGTGAAAGAACGCAACCTTAAGTTTTATCGAAGTATTGTCCATCGCTTGCCACTACATTTTCCCATTTTTCTGGCAGCATACGGATTCCACTTCAGAAGAATGCTTCATCTTTTAAGGCTATCCACGATCGATCCATTTTTGGTATCTTCATATGATGTGAAGTGCTGCTCAGACAAGCCATGCGCCATCGATCTAAACAAGTAGACATCAGAAGGAGCAATGTCTGGGGAATATATCGGGTGGGGTAAAACTTACCAATTGAGTGTTTCCAAATAGGTTTTGACCGGTTTTGTTGAAAATCGACGTTCCATGTTTCATCAGTTCATATGGAACCCAATTTCTTTGTTTTTGAATGATTCCCAGTGAAATTACTTGTTGAGTCACTCATAATGTATGTGCAAGTTCTTCTAGGAATCTTAGTCCGATAATGCTTTCAATTCCTTCCTTTCGTCCTTCCGCTACGTTTTTTGTCTTCGATGTCAAAACCACCCTTCTTAAACTTTTGAAACCACTCACGGCAACTTCTATCAAGTAAGGCAACCTCACCATATGCTTCTATAAGCAATTGATGCGCCTCAGCTATAGATTTTTTCAAATTGAAGAAGTAAATCAAAAGTTCCCGCAAATGACGCTTATTTGGCTCAAACCTCGGCATTTTCGCACACAAAAAAATATAATATACTGATGAAAAAACACTTAATTTTCAAGGTTATCTTGTTGACAAATATACAACCTTACGATAATTAAGTTTTAATTCTGACAATTTTAATCATAACCTACTGGTATGACCAACTTTGTCAAACGGCGGACACTTATTTGTAAACCTATTATATATAAATATATATATATACAAAAATTGCTCGTTTATTATAATAAGATTTTGTTAAGCTCCATAACATCAACTTTTTCGCCAAATTTCATCCCATTATCTAAAACTGTTTGAACATATGTGTGCATCAAGCCAAATTCAATATTAGATGATTTGAGCTTAGAATCGGCGAAAGCCAGGCCAGTTTTTCTCTTTATACGAACAATGCTGCTTAGTACTAAAGGAAATGTTGTTGAAAAAAATTATTTTTAACTATTGCAAATCCCAGTATATATTTCTATCCATAAATATATAGGTTTAATCTTCCCATCACTCTATTTCGCTCACTCTTTTTGCATACATATATTGCAGATAATTTGACAAATAATATCTACAGGTTAAATGGAAATCTGACCTCTGACTTTACCACAACAAGTTCTTAGTGGCATTTTATTAAGTAATATAAATCGCGTATAAAAGAAGATTTATTTCTTCGACATATGTATGTTGCAGTTTAATGTCTCTTTTCACCTATCTTTTTTATTTTATCAATATATTAAAAAAACTCTTATTCATAATAATGAGTGCAGCTGCGTTTATTGTGCGATTGGATTCCCGCTCTTATCGCCGTTCAACTCATTCGAAATTGTTAATCTAGACATTTTTCTATTTGATATCTTGGGAAGGCGAGTATAGGATGCTGTCAAGAGCAGATTTGTTATCGGATTGCAGAAAAAAACACGTGATGCAAAAATATAGAACACATCCGACTGAAACATTTAATACCCCTATATTTTTATGACCTGGTGTCTGGTGAACCAATAGTTTTTGGAAATTAAGCAGAATTTACAGTCAGGAATTATTTAAAAAATTAAAAAATCTTTTAAATTATTTTGGAGATTTTTTTTTAATTTTTTTATTTATCTCTATACATATTTTTAATTTTTTAATTTTATTTCCACTTTGTGAAACACCACTATAATCCGTTAAATAATTCCTGTGTTTAATATGTTTCACTACAAACCAACACCGCTTTCCCTAAACTTTATAGAATTTACAGTGTTTCTCAAAGGGTGTGCCTAGTGACATTCTTAGATGCGCCCTGGAAAATACCAAAAAGATACGTGTTAGTTATTAACTAATTTTTACTTTACCATACCGGGTATGGTGAAGTATTGTAATCGTGCATGAAAAAAAGTGTTTTTTTGCTTCTTTTTTTCGAAATATCTCAAAAACGGCTCAAACTATTTTAATTAAAAAAATTGGGCGAAAATATGGCATTTCGGTCTACAAAAAAGCTCTAATAAGTGAACATCTGAAGAATTATTTTTTCGAGATAATAACTGTTTTGTCAAAATGTCTGTTAGTTAGTCTGTTATTCTGTTAGTCAGTTAGACTGTGAGTTACCAAATTTTGTGGTCGAGCTAGCTCAAAAACTAGTGTGAATATCAAAAACAAATTTCACCCGTAGTTTTGGTGCATTGAGATTAAGAGCTGATTAGATTTTGGTGCATTTTCGACCCAAAATTAGGGGGGGGGATCAAAAAATAAAAATCTAGGCCATTTGAGCAAACTCAATCAAATTTTGTATACATAATCAGTGGGCTACTAGAAGACTAAAAATGCAAAAAATAGGGGAGGGGGGGGTTGTAGGTTCAAAAATTAACATCTAGGCCCTTGTACCAAACTCAACCAGAAGTGTATGCTAAAGTCAATGGCCACATCGGAACGTGTCAATTTATTTAGTTATATATTTATTAAAATTTTGTGTATAGTGCGCCTAAGATTTTTTATAAGACTTCGACTCGCTGGCTCATCGAAGAAATGTCTCTGCCCTTTCCCTTTTCTATAGATACTATCACGGCAGGTGCTCTGATGAGATAAAATCAATAATTTCCCCCAAAGCATGCTTTGCACGTAGCACGCGTTTTGCCGACTCCCAACACTCTTTCGCGGTCAAATTAGAAAAGTGCCGGACCACTTCATTCGCCAATACATATATCCCCATGACTTCAAGGAACTGGAACTCTCTCCCAGCCTCCATCTTTCCCAGCACCTATAATCTTCAAACCTTCAAAACCGGGGTACATAGACACCTACGTCTACACCCTCTCACTTAATCAACTTTCCCTTCTCTTCGGTAATGCAAGGGTCTTTCGAGATCCATAGGAGCTGCATCTTTACTGGTGCACCCCTTCTTGCATTCGATTGCATTAAAAAAAAAGACATAACTTCTTGTTCTGGAGATAATATCATTTTCATCTATTCTACCTTTCTGAAAGATGACTGGGTAGTAGGTTATAAAACAATAAAAAAAGGTCGATATTTTCAAGCACAAAAAATATTAACAAAAAACCAAAGTAACCAAAGAATTATTAAACTGATTATGGATAAAATCATAATTAATTTCAGTATTTAAAGTTGAAATCCAAATTGGTCTTAATTTCGAAAAAGACGATTAGTTGATTGATAATACGAACTTGAGGTTCTTATCTAAAATAATGCTTAAATATCACATTTGAGCAGGATGCTGATATAGTATATATAAGTTTGATGAACTCACTGATTAGATAAGTGCTAGTGCAATGGGTGTTGTTTTAAAACTTACGAATTCGTTTACCCCAATGACTTCTAGAATTTAGAACTTCCTGCTTCCTTCTTTCTTACATACAACATCATTAATGCTTATAGTAATCGATATAATCCTTATTATCAGCTCCGAGTCAATCCCTGGATATTTCTTAAAATATGTCACCCTTCATTCCTTCTGGGATGTCAAGATGAACGAAAGCTGCTGTATCTTTTTGTTTGACCATAAACATCTTACTATTTGAAAAATTTACTTATGTAGATACTAGAAGTAGGATGATACATTGTGGCTTTAAACAACATTAATCAATATTATTAATGTTACATGGCAAATGATTAATATTGTTTAATTAAAGAAATTATAAGTATATCATCATCATTGAGACATCTTCTCGAATATTGGTTTGATGCAACTGGTCCACACTATTATATCTGCTATTTTTCTAACAACAACCCCCCCCCACCCCCCCATATCTCATATAATCAAGTGAAAATATTCTAATCTTTTTGTCTAAGAGCTCTTTCATTTTTTAAGTTTTTTCACAAGATCTCATTTTTAACCGACTTCAAAAAAAGGAGGAGGTTATCAATTCAACGGAATTTCTGGGGTTTTTTCTTGTGTTTGAACATTTATTTCTTTTTACCATGTAGACCGATTTTTTTATTTTTTGCATTGGGTTCAGTATAGTTCCCGAATGGTCTCATATAAATTTCATTGGTATTAGACCTTTTTTGATATGTATGTTCACGCATAACTTCTTTATTTATGGACCGATTTCATTCTCAATCTTTTCTGGAATAATATAGTTATTGAAAGTTTCTTTTTGCCGAGAGTAACAGAATTTTTATAAATTGAAGTAGACAATAAAAGAGTGTGTCTTCTGCTGAAATTATAAATTTTTAATTTTTAATTTATTTAGGACACACTCTTTTATTGTCCCCTTCTATCATATAGAATCTTTTGAATTGGATAATAATAATTTTTCAATATTTGTGATATTTACATATAGGTATATATTAATATGTATAAATTGATTTTTTATATATCAATTATGATTAATTTGTGAATAATTATCTTTCAAAAAAACAACGTTATTAGTAAAAAGCTGACTTAACGTGTTATTAATACTTTTTGAAGTTCATTATCTATGATTAATTAAAAAAATGATCAATCATAATAGATTTGTTGTATGTATGTATATATTTAAATTTGTTTTTAAATATATTTTTTATACATAAACATTCTTAAAATATTTGAACTGCGCGTGTTCTCATGTGACAGACGATTTAATGACATCATTATCGAAGCAAAACACTCTAAGCATTATTACATGTAGACCCACTCGCAGACTAACCAATAAAGACAATTCTATAAAAATAAAAACTAGTCAAGTTTCTTCGGTGAGTGATTTGAAAAATTGATATGTTCAGTATTCACTTACATAATTATAATAATTTTTTTTTACGAATTATTTTAAATAAAATTTTCGACTCCTATCCAATATTTAAATAGTTGGAAGATGAATTAGGAAGTTCTTGATCATATTATATTGGCTAGGTCTGCCATGTCCTCTTAATGTCTAGTATAGCCGTTTTTTTAGAAAGAAAATTGCAAATCCCAGTATCTTCTATTAAGATTAAGTAAAAAAATTCCAAGAGGATGCACCAGACAAGAAGCCCAAGTGAGAAGGAAAGGTAGTATAAATACTAATCTGTATACAATATCTGTAGACGATTACCTGGCCAAATAGCAGAAAATGATCCTTAACTTCACTGATCCTTTGGGAAGTGCAAATTGGTCCTTTGAACATGACAAAGTCGTGGTCATTTTCTGATACCTAGAAAATAGAAAGATTTGTTAAAGGTATGTCATAGAAGACCAAGAAAAAAAACTTGGTGGATGTGAATCTTGAACGACATGAAGACCAGATAGATAGAGATTTGAGGTCTCATGCACTGAGCCCAAATTACTTCGGCCATAACATTTTTTAACTTTTAAGAAGATAGTTGTTGGTTCAAAGTGAAATTTTTTTAATAATAAAAATTAGGTAAAACTCCTGACGATAGGCTGACAACCCGAAATATATCGAAATCTAAAATCTTTACCTAATTTTTATTAATAACATTTTTTCACTTTTCAAGTTTTTTTTTACAAAAAGAACTACTTAATAGGTCGGATAATAAATAGTTTCAGCTGTTTTTGAGATATTTCAAAAATACAAAACAATTTTAATGCTTGATTACAAAATTTCATCATACCTCATATATTATGTAGTAACGTAATAAGAGTGAATTTAAAATAAGTTGAAAATGTGAATCTTTTAAATTAAGAGACGTTTATAGCTGAATTCAGATTGTCTTAATTTTTAAAATAAATTTGTTCCTTATTTCTTTTAGCTTAAAATTTTTATGGTTCTTAAGAAAAATTATTTTGATATTTTTTCCCTTAACATTAGCATAAGCTTCTGAGGCAGTTTTCCCAAGTATCACAAGTAGCCTGATGTTAACTCGTTACTCCATCTGACCACTTGCCACTTTTCCGACGCAGAGACTACTGCGGACGATTGCTATAGACAAACTGAGCGTCGCGCTTATCTAGCGAACAGATGGTGGGGGAAAAGCGTCACCAAACACAATCATGTTCAAACTTGTCGCGGCGCGTTCGCTGTTTGCCTCTAGCAACATCAATCAGTCTGTACATTTAATAGGCACAAGCCACACCTCCTAAAATGGTAGCCCCTGTAATTTAGACAACTAAATTGGCAGATATCTTACGGGTATGCCTACAAAAAAGGAGCAAGCCATTTCTCCATTTTGCCAAAAATTACATAGGGTCTCGTCTAGAGGCCAAAAAGTGTGATTTTTTTGTTTAGTCCTTGCAAATGTATGGATGAATGGATGTAAGTTATTCTTTTTTTAGGTCAATGATTTTTTCCACAGATTGAAATGAAATTTAAAACCTAATATTTACTTTAACAAAACGAAGCGTTGATTAGTTTTTGGTACATATCGGCCCAAATATTAGTACTTTATTCCAGTACTTTTTAAATTTTTTCTAAATATCTTGAAAATCCAATTGAAGGAGACAATAAAAGAGTCTGTGTTCTGCTGGAATTATAAATTTTATTTATTTATAACGAGACTATAGTTTCGAGGGCTTTGCCCTCTTCATCAGTCTATTACAATGGATTCTCTTTTATTGTCTCCTTCAATATATAAAAATTCTGCTACTCTCGGCACAAAAAATTTCAATTTAATACTTAACCAATTTTAATGAAATTTTATATTCTAATTAAGCACCTTAGGGACCACAATAAAGGTTATATAAAGTTTTTAATAAAATTATATTTAAAAGTAGTTTACCCTGGAGTGAGATAGTACTTTTTTAAATTCTTCTTTTGTACAACCTTCTAAGGTATCTAATTCTAATCTCTTTTCTAATCGCTAAAGTTTCACACCAATGGACAATTCTTCAATAAATTTAAAATTCTTCGTTACTACAACCTTCTAAGGTATCTAATCCTAATCTCTTTCTATTAGCTTTCCTAATCACCAAAGTTTCACACCAATGGCCAATGCTTCAATAAACTGCCATTAATTTAACTAAACTAGATTGGTCATGAGCAGCAATGACATTACAAGCATCTTAATTTAGGGATAAAAGAGAGTGAAGAGGCCTCACTAGACTATTTCCTCACTTTCAAAAAAGATACTTGATATGGAGGAAGAGATGTTGATGTCTGAATTACCATTCATGTAAAAACATAAATGAATAAATAAATAAGGATGAAAATAGTAATTTAAAAATTTTCCCAATTAACCAATCTATAAACACCTCATTTCAATTTGTTTGAATTCGGATACGAGGTTTTTTTATCTCAATCAACATATGAAGGTGTAATTGAAAGCAATTACCGACATGTTAGGTTTATGTCAACACATTACATTAGTCTCGGCAATTCCTTTGATGATCGATTTAGAAGGGGAAAAAAGAATCCTTCCAAAAAATTACATCCCAAACCGAGATCAAGCCAGGATTATTAGGTAGCCGCTTTGATCTATTGATTCTTAACTGTCCCCACTTTCATTCTCCGCTCGCATATTACAATTAGTTTAAAATTTAATTCTAATATACACTCAGAGGCGAAAAAAAAATGTAAAAATATTCTCCTTGACGGAATGTCCTAAGGTCCTAATTAGGTATCTAGTTATTTCTTTTAAACTAATTGGGATAATAAACGTAGTTAGACTCTATATCATTAATGGAATAACAGTTTTTTGTCCACTTCTGATGGTTTAGGATAAAATTAGATATAATTTTTTTTTATTGCCATGACTTATTTATTATATATCTAGGCAACTATCTATTCAACCCATCTTTCTGTCTATATCTTTATTTATATAGGCTTTGATAATATAGATGGCAAGTTTATTTATAAAAGAGCTAAGAAAAGAATTCAAAAAAGTTTGTTTTCGCCGATTTGCTCACTTTATTACTCTCCGCTTCACTGTTTTCAGGCTTCTCGAAGTGTTCGATTGATTCAAGGTCATTTAGTAGTAATTTACGTTGTTGACTATAAATTAAAAGGCGTTGATGTTGGGTAGGGATCAGTGGCGTCATTACCAGAAAAAAATTCGGGATATTTTTAGAGGGTGTTCCAGAGCATCCGCTTACTCAATATAAGTAAAAGTAATATGCATATATTAGCTATTGAAAGATTTTCTAATAGTTTATTATGTATACTTAGCAGGTAAATTTTTATTTATTTTCTTTAACTCTTGTTTGAAAATAAGGGCGGTTGAAAGAGCAAGGCCTAAGTAAGCCACGTCTTTCTACGGCCCTGAATTATGTTAATTTGTTGTTAATATGAGTTTAATTTGTCGAGAATAAATGTAATTTAATAAAAATAAAACAAACATTGAACTTTTTCCCTATTGAATGTGGAAGAAACGAGGTCGGCCTAAGCTACAGGCGAAGCGGAGTATAGCTCTAGGGCACAGTTTTTCTTGGGGAATTTCCTCCCCTAAAATGAAAAAAAAATGAAATTTTTTTTATTATTAAGTAATTCGTGCAAGTTAGAGAAACGTTTTCGAGTAATCTATATACAGGTTGGGGCATAAAGATCTACCACATTTTGAAGAGTTATGAAAAAATTTAACTAGAGAAAAACTAAAAATATTTTTGACAAGAACATAATTTTTTTAAAATGTGTTTTAAACATTATCAGACAAAAAAAGGGGGGGGGGGGGGTCAAGAATGAAAATTCTAGCCCTTTCGACAAAACTCAACAAAATTCTGTATACATATTCTGTGGGCCCCAAAATGGCTAGGAATGAAAAAAACTAACCACCCAAATGGGGAGGAGGGTCAAAAATGAAAATTCTACCCTTTTGACCAGTTCATGTTAGTGATATATATTAATATTATATGAAAAAATACAAATATTTAATAAAACAATCAATAACAAGTTTATTTTTATTTAAACGTTTCGAGAGAATTTCTCCCTTTTGCAATGGTAAATTTGCAATAAAAAGAAAAAGAAAAAAAGTTGCTTCCTTTAGAATTTCGAAAGCAACTCTAAGAGATTAAATATTTAAAGACAAATGTACATATTATGTTGGTGACCAGATTACCTCTAAATAAAAATATAAATATTTATGAAAAATTAATTTTCTATAAAAAATTTTTATAAACAGTAGAAAAACAATCCATATCTGACCATTTATTAATCGAATTTTTGTTACTAGTATATTAAATTGATTTTAAAAATGCTCATAAATAAATATTTATACCCTCTACTAAAAATTTTCGCGGACACTCGCGAAAAACCAGTGGACCCCAGGTTGGGAAGCACTGCATTATAGGAAATTTATTTTGTGCCAAACTATTATTTCCACAGAAAATGCCCAACGGTGACGTCACAAGTAGATTATATTTTTGTTGTTGTTTCGTTTAAAATCCTAATTAAACGCAAAGGCCGATGAATCCATTGAATTTTTTAATTAGAAAAAACAAATTGTTTCTTTTTCTCGAGAAGAGAGATTTAGTGATAAATATACAGAAAAAAAAATTATTGTTTTTAATATAATGAAAAAATCTTTATAAAACAATCTTGGAACGTTTATTTTGAAACTAGACGTTTCAGGAGAAATTCTCCCTTTATCAATAGAAATGTTTTTAAGAATTTGAAAAGAGAAAAAATTTGTTAGTTGTTATCGCTAATGTTTCGAAAACAACCCTAAGAAATTAAATATTTTGATAGCAGGCAATTGTACAATTTTTCTGGCGACGAAATTACCTTTAATACAAATAAAAAATATACCTAAATATGAAAAAAAAATTTCTCTAAAATGTTTTTATAAACATTAGAAAAACAATTCATATCTGACCTTTTATTAATCGAATTTTTGCTAAATCTAATTTCGATCATTTCTAAGATTAATATTTTTCCTAAATTATGTTCTTTATCTAAAATTTTTGGATTAGAAAAGTCAAAATTGTATTTAAGGTTAGTAGAATGGTTAACTATTAGGGTTGTTTTCGAAACATTAGCGAAAACAACTTTATTTTTTCAAGTTTAAAAAAAATTATTGATGAAGGAAGAATTTCTCCTGAAATGACTAGTATCAAAATAAACGTTCCAAGATTGTTTTATGGCTAACCATTTTCTACTAACTTTAAACACAATTTTGACTTTTCTAATCCAAAAGTTTTAGATAAAGAACATAATTTAGAAAAAAGATTACCCTAGTAGCACAGTGTTTCAAACTATATACATAGTAACTATATAGTTTGAAACATTGTGCTACTACGGCAATCTTAGAAATGATTGAAATTTTAAATAACAACAATTCGATTAATAAAAGGTCAGATATGGATTATTTTTCTAATGTTTATAAAAAATTTTTAGAGAAAAAATAATTTTATTTTTTATTTGATTTAAAAGAAATTTGGTCACCAGGACAATTTGTATAATTGCCTGTTATCAAAATATTTAATTTCTTAGGGTTGCTTTTGAAACATTAACGAAAACAACTTTTTTACTTTTCTTTTTTCAAATTTTTTAAAAAATTTCTATTAATAAAGGGATTAACTCATTTAACGTCTAGTTTCAAAATAAACGTTCTAAGATTGTTTTATGGCTAACTATTCCACCAACGTAAAACACAATTTTGACTTTTCCTATCCAAAAATTTTAGATAACAAACATAATTTAAAAAAAAAAGATAAAAGGTCAGAAATTATTTGTTTTTCTAATGTTTATAAAAATATTTTAGAGAAAAATAATTTTTCATAAATATTTATATTTTTAATTTGAATTAACGGTAATCTGGTCACCAGGACAATTTGTACAGTTGTCTGTTATCAATTTTTTTTTTTTTGGCTTTTCGGCCTTTCTAGCCATAAGTCAATTTACGATACTATTTATTTTTTTCAAATATGTCTCTACCCTTGGGGTCAGATTTTAGCCGGATGCCTTGAGTCGGATTCGAACCCGGGTCCACTTGGTTATCTGGCGCGGTTTTTTTTTTTTTTTTTTTTTAAGTGTTTATCCAAAAAGATTTATACACATTTTTTACAATAATATACCTAACACTCCGGGATATGGAATATTATTTTTAAGTTTAATCTACATTGCATACAATGTATTCGTAGTTATTAATTAATATATTTATTTACTTATTTACATACATTTTCGGTTTTTTCCCTTCTTAGGTTAAGGAATATAACATTTTTTTGTTTTACAAGGAAATGGCTGGGCTGGCGCACTAACCCCTAGCCTATCTGACCCCCCCCTGTTATCAAAATATTCAATTTCTTATGGTTGTTTTTGAAACATTAGCGAAAACAACTTTTTTCAAATTTTTAACAACATTTCTATTGATAAAGGGAGAATTTCTCCCGAAACGTCTAGTTTCAAAATTAAATTTTCCAAGATTGTTTTATAAAGATTTGTATTTTTTCATGATAAATATACATAATAGAATTGATTAGATGATAATAATATAAAATAAGCGAATTAATAGTCTCATTTTAATAGTCTGTAATCCAAATATGAAAAAAATTCTTCTCAATTTGAAGTTGAAAAGGTACTTATAGTTTTCACATGAAGGATTTTTTTCTTACCTAGCAACTAAGAAGAATTAAAGATAGATTTCCGACAGCAAAGCAGCTTCGTCTCGGAGACCACTAGTAATTGAGCACACGGGGATCTCCTTCAGCACAAAAATAACCAAAGGAATTTCTTCATAAGTGAACTTGTAATTAGTCAACGTAAACTGAAGAGATGAAACGACTCTGCTTGGGAAAAATCTTCTGTTTTTTCCACCACCCCGTCATAAAGTCTATTGTTATATTCTCTTAAGCTCCAAATATAGAGATTTTGATTAAAATCGGATCATTAACGGACAAGTAGACAAAAAAAGTTAAGACAAGTCATATGGACATGATTATTTTTTGTCTCTATGAATCCTTATGAGATTTGGAAGCCATTAGAGCGCCATTAAAGGCAACATTCCGACGACGACGACGAAGACGACGACGCTCCCGATAAAAAAGTAATTATAGTGATTTGACAAATAAACAAATGAACAGCCACAACAACCGGGAGAGCTGCAACCTTGGACGTGGCGAGGACAAAATTTATGCCTCTACTTGGTTGGCTACACTTGTACAATTATTTTACGTAATTATATCAATAAATGAAAAAGAAAAAGGAAAACTTTGACATTTATAGATTCAGATGTTTCGATTTTATATATATATATATAGTTATATGTGGAATAATCAGGACCGGATTTAGACTTGATAAGGCCCTAAGATATTTGAGATATGGGACCCTTTATAAGTCTAATAACCATGTTAATTATGCACAACTATCCACCAAGGTTTTTTTATCAAAAAAATTATAGAAAAAAAATTAAATGTGGCAGAAAATATTCTTTCGTTAGTTAGGTTGTGTGCGTACTTGTGTAAAATGCACTTACCTGAAATATAACTCCAGTAAGGATACAAAAAAAAAAACACTTTCCAAAATAATGTTAACAATCAGATTATCAAAGAAACACAGTGTAAATACTAAATAAAAGGTCAGAAATATTGTATCGTCTACCGGCTCATTCGATCTACAAAAGGTCAGCGCATCGAGTGTAGAGAAGCAACACCGGGGAATCCCCGTATTTATAGTAAAAGAAATTATACTTTACACATTTCATTTCTATTATAAAATAATAATAAATAATTTTAAAAATTACTGAAATCACCGCCATTTGCTGTCGAAATTTATCAGTAGTCATAATTACCGATAATAACGATTAACGGGTTATCGGTAATGCAAACCCTAAGCATAATAGCGTAAATAGCGCTTTGTTCTTCGAAAAGACGCGCTAAAAAAATTGGATGATGAGTATGGGACGTTCCGGACGTGCGGCATTGGGTCAAATAATACTGCAGTATATTTAATTATATATGATAATTGCTCGCTCGGACAATTTTTTTGAGGGGCCCCCAAGAAAGTGGGGGCCCTAAGATATAGCTTGTGTAGCTTATACATAAATCTTGCACTGGAGATAATGCTAAAATGTGCATTTATTGATAAATTAATCAGTATTAGTTTTAGAACTAAAGTGTACTTTAGGCTGGTCCTTATTTTGTGTTTTTTTTTCTAATTTTTACGCTGACAGAGACTCATAAGGTTCGAAATAAATACAAAAAAATATCCCCCAAGTTTCAAGTTCCTATCTCAATGTTAACCAGTGCCGCACAGCAAGTTTCCCATCTAAATAGCATGGGGTTTTTGGCATTGACAGATAATTTTTTTATTCCAACAAAAATAATTGTTCAAAAAATTTGAAACTCTAAATTTTATTCTTATAATAGTAGCTGTCCTTCAGAATTTTTACAGATTGTTAGCTATTATAATGTTGGAGTCTATAACTTACTAACGCTAAGATATAGCAGTATTTTATCTAGCTGTAACTGCAAAATTATAATAGCTAAATATCTGTAAAAATTCTGAAGGATAGCTAGTATTATAAGGATAAAGTTTATAAGGTTTCAATTTTTTTGAACCATTAATTTGGCTGGATTAAAAAAATTATCTTTCAATGCCCAAAAACCCCATGTTATTTAGATGGGAAACTTGCATCGCTGTGCGGCACTGGTTAAAATTGAGAAAGGGACTTGAAACTTGAGGGATATTTTTTTTTATATATTTTGAACCATATGAGCCTCTGTCATCGTAAAAATTAGAAAATATTCAAAATAATCAACAATCAAATTACTACCCCTAGTATTGAATTCACCTTTGGTATGTCAAATACACTCTGAAGGTGAAAATTTTTTAAATTTTTAAAAAAGTTCGATTATGAGAAAGTTATGTAGGGTTCACAGACAGGTTATTTATGTAAGTTTTAGTCCTTTTATTGTTAAGATTTGATATTTTTAATTTTCGACTATGACTGTCTTCCTGGTGGTCTTTTTTATTTTTTATTATTGAATAGGTTTTTAATTTCTTTCCTACCTGATGATTTTATTGAAATTGATCTATCTAGTAGATAATATATTATGATTATTAAATATTTTCAATTTTCTCTCGAGTTGAAGGTGAAATTCCTTTTGCTTCGTAAAAAATCTGATCGTTAAAAGGACGAAAAACAAAAACATATCCCACTAATAAAATAATCATTTGAAACTCTCCATAAATCTGAACTAAAAACATTGAAATGGACTGAAAAAACCCAATAGAATAAGTTTCCATCCATAAATCAACGGAACTTAATTAAATTCTTAAGCTGACGAGCTAATAAAAATTAAGCGAGGGTGCCTTGCGCTCCTCTTCAAAGACCTATCGTATATCAAAAGGAGAATATAGAAAATGTCTTCATAGGTGAGGTATAAAATTTAATTTACGTGTCATTAAATTTTTATCACTTGCCAGGAAGAGAAAAAGAGAGAAGAGTCATTCTCTTAACGACACTTGCTGAAATTCGATTCGAATCGGGAATTTATTTAGTTTTGGATATGATCAAAGTTGACCCAAGCCTCGTAGTGTTTGGGGTTCCGGGGACTCCCCGCTGAGTACGACACTCCTTTCTCGTAATCGAACGATAGAAAAACCTCAAACGATTTATTGATAAATGGATCTAGCTCAGGGATGGCCAAACCTTTTGGCTTATATGGGCCACATTTGAAGAAAAAAATTGTCTCGAACCGCGGATAAAATATTATAATTCAATTGATATTTTTTATTCAAAAAAGATAGTTAATAATGTAGAAGTAAAAACATTATTATTTTTTTAGCTCATATAGTGAGCTTCTAATTTTACTTTTCGTCAATTGTATACCTACTTGAAAATAACTTCTCGTAATTATATGTATTTGCATACCTACAAACGTAAATATTTACAAAAAGTGATATTATGTAGATATTAGTATTTGTTTATATTTTTTCCTGGCTAGATAATTAATATAAAATTTTAATAGAGACATTATTCAATTTTTCTTTCAGATCGGTATCTAAATTTTGTTCTAGAACATTCAATCAGAAAGTTTGCAAGTAGAAAATGTATTTCTAATGAAAATGGAGTTGAAAATAGACCAAAATAATGATTATTTTTTCGGAAATCTTGAAATCTAGTTTCAGATTAAAAATTTAAAATTAGCACTTTTATTTTTAGAAAACTTCACAGAAGATTTTCAAATTTCATATTTTAGAGAAAAAAAAATTATCAGGCCAAATTGTTGTGTGTTTTCCAGTATCTAAATATAAATCTCAATGTTTTAAGGAATTTTATGACATTATATTGGGCCACGGGTTGGACAGCCCTGGTTTATATCGAATGGGACTAAACGAGGGTGAACCGCGAATGGAATTAGATGTACACGTCTTTGGAATTATGTGGAATTATTTTGGAATTCCTTAGATAATGGCCATTCATCTATTGTTTTACTTGGAAATGAAAGTGGAAGTAGGTGTACACGATATTGGGCCGCGATTCACCCCTCGGGATTAAAGAAGGATATGAGAATGAAAATTTATTTTGTAAAAGGGTCACGGATATAATAATCGCTGACTATTCATTATTTATTGACATGTAAGAAAGTGAGATCTAAAAGGCAGGAGAGAAATTATCAATTAATTGTGATTGTTCTAGAAACCCCAGATTCCTTGTCTTCTTGTACTAGAATGATAACTATAGACTTGGTTAGTGTCGTAGCATATAAATTACTGAAATAATAAATAATTATTTTAGAGGCTGAAAATATGAGAAGAAGAATTTTTAAATATTCGAAAGTTAATGTTTTTTTTTATCTTATATAGTTGAGCTTATAATTTTGCTTGTAGTGAATTTTATTCTTGAAAAAAGCTTTACGTATTGTACAAATGTACATTCATATTTCGAAAAAGGGAATAAATATATCTCTCCATATACAATAAATCTCAATGTTTTAAGGAAGTTTATGATTTTGATGTTAGACCACACTCATTGCAGTGCTGGGCGCCATGTGGCCCGCGGGCCACGGTTTGGACAGCCCTGGTCTATCTATTTAAATACGAATAACCAGATAGCACAATCGCTCTAGAAGATGTTTCATCAAACTTTTATAGCTTTTAAGATGTCTTTAAGATGTCAACAAGATATCTTCTAGAGCGGGCGTTCTATCAGGCTAATAGTTAAAAGTTAATTTTGTCATTGGAAAAATCACGAGGGTGTTTTCCACTGAATCTGAGCTGTTATGGATAATTTTGATTAATAGTAAGAAGGGTTGTATTCACCCTCTCTGGAAATTAACTCAAGTGCCGAAAGAAATCCAGGGCCAAGGGCTTTGGTTCGAGATGAACCATTTGACTATATCAGGGGTTCTTAACCTATGGGTCGCGACCCAATTTTGGGTCGCAAAGTATATTCTTTGGGTCGCGCAGTGTCGTTAACCAAATATTTTACCTACTATTTTATTTTCAATAAGTTTAAAAATATATTTTAATTTATTCAATACTATTAAAAATGAAAATATGAAAAACACGTACTTTTCATTAAATTTTCTTTGGATCAAAAAGTAAAAAAATATATATAATAAATGCGTTAAAAAAGTTCATCATTGTAAGATTGGAGAAAATTTCTTATGTATGATAAGTATACAAAAAGTATTAAAAAAATTTCATTTTTTTTTGGGGGGGGGGTCGCGACATGAACATATTTCTCAAATTTGGATCGAGGTCTTAAAAAGGTTAAAAACCACTGACTATATCATCAAAAAAAATTTCAGATAAGGATAAATCTTCAAAACATACAGCTAAAACATATAGGTACTTTAAAAAGAATAAAAGTTATTTAAATAGTAACGACGACTGTGGGTCAGTGGCTAGAGTGTTGGTTGGCTCGCTGACTCGAAGATCGCTGGTTCGAGACCGAGTCTCGGCAGATAGATATTTGCAGTCGCCTCCTCTTGGAAAGTAATGGCAACCTACCAAGAGTATAATTGCCTAGTAACCCCTCCAAATTAGCCGTTCGGAACCGGCGTTAAAAAGTAGGTCCCGTATATCTGTGTAAAACAACTAAACACACTCAGCACAGGTATATGTGGAGAGGAGCCGACACCCGTTTCGGATATGGCACTCGAAGAAGAAATAGTAACAGTAATAAGAGCCTCCTTACATTTGGGCGCTTCTTTTTTTGTAACATTCGATTCTAATATTTAATCGAAAATGTGCTGGATGAAAATAAATACATACCTAGATCAGTGGGGTCCGGTCCATGGATGCTGTGGATCCCTAAAATATCAAACATTTAGAGTATTTTCATAAATATATTATAAGATCGACTTGAAAATTTCAGGAGGATCTTTAAATTTTCAAATTATTATCCGTTATTTCAAATATTTCTATAGAAAACATTTTTTGTTTTGAAAAGTATGTATATTGGTTTTCGAAATAAAATAACATTCTTGCATAGTTTCAAGAGGCAATTAAAATGAATGATTATTGTGAAAAGGGTGCTGATATAAATTTTCAAGTCCCTGCCTGGTATATTGAGCAAACTCAACGAAATTTTGTATACATATCAATCAGTGGGCCTCCAGAACACTAAAAATGCAAAAACAAACCGCCCAAAATGGGGGGCGGGGTCAAAAAATGAAAATCTAGGCCTTGGACCAAACTTAACCAGAAGTCTATGGTAAAGTCGAGTGTGATGGCCACATCAGAACGTGTCAATTTATTTAATTAGAAATTACTTATATTATAGAAAGCTAGCCATTCATTTGTTGAGTGATAATGAGACAAGCTGTTCTATATTACGACAGCGACATTACAATAGGGTCCCGTTTTCTTTTTTAATCGGAACCCTAAAAATGAATTTCAAAACTTCCACCCTCCTTAATGAAAAAAAAATCGGGTGTGTGCTTAACACCACAGGACAGAAGTGATTACTTATATGGCATTTATAATTCTAATATTCTAAAATTATTAAAATTTATATTTTTATAAAAAATAAATTTTTTAACTAAACTTTTAATTATTTTTTTGATTTTGTTAAATATATATTTATCTTGTGTTATTTTTAAATATTATAATATTATATTTAATGTTTAGTTTTTCTTTTTTTATTCAGGATTTTGTACTAAGTATTTCTATTTTTCGATTTAACCGTAGTCCAAAATCCTGAATAAAGAAAAATAAACAAACTAAACATTAAATATAATAATATAATTATTAAACTATATTCAAACGCCTCCAAATCGATCACAAATCCCTGGGGTCAAAAATAATTTTTCTTTACCTGCGACGCAATCGATCGAGCCGCGTCGAAAGACAATAATAAATTAAATTAAATTAGGAACGTAGAAAATATTTTATTTATTATAGACAAAAAGGATCAGTCAGGATTCGAACCCGGATCTTCGCATGTGCACTGCGATGCCTTTATAAGGGCCAAGAGGATAAGAACTATAAGACTCTTATTAAGGCATCGCAGTGCACATGCGAAGATCCCAGGTTCGAATCCCGACTGATCCTTTTTGTCTATAATAAAAAATATTTTCTTCGTTCCCTAATTTAATTTAATTTATAATTGTCTTTCGATACGGCCTCGTCGTGATTGCGCCCCGGAGTAAAGAAAAAATATTTTTGACCTCAGGGTTTGTGATCGATTGGGAGGCGTTTGAATATAGTTTAATAATAATATCATATTTAAAAATAACATAACATAGATATATATTTAATAATCCCAAAAAAATAATGAAAAGTTTACTTAATTTTTTTTTTATAAAAATATAAATTTTAATAATTTTATTATTTTTGAAAAGGAATAATTAATTTTAGGTTAAAAATAAAATAAAATGAGAGAGTCTTCTGTTTTTTAAATAAAATAATTTTTAATTATTTCTAGAGACTATAGTTTCGAAGGCATTGCCTTCATCATCAGTCTATCACAAATATTTCAAATTAGTTACAAATTAAGATTTATACATTGAAAATTTTGAAAAATATATAATGTCTTTTTCTTCATGTTTCTCTCTTGGGAGATTTGAATAATTAATATATTTTCCGACAATGATTGAACTAGTACTAGACCACAGCCCAACCGTGACGCGTGGAGTCACGCGTGATGCGTGACGGCTCAATCACATTTACTACCAAGTAAAATAAAAAGTGTGTAAGGCGTGCCAAAAGAAGTTATCATTTCAAAAAATTTCGTTTTGGGGTGAATCCTACGATGGTCTCAATTAAGGCTACGAGTAGTTAAAAAGCCGATGGCCGGTTATTGTCTTGTCAAACATGGCCACAACAGCTTAACAGATATTTTCATCAAATTGATCGTCGCTAGGTTGTTTACCCGGCGGGTAGACAAGAACACACACACACACATATACAGAGATGTACGCCAACATCTCAGCGAGTGATATGCGGAGTTGGAAATGGCCAGAATGGCCGGATGAGTCAGCGAGAGAAGCTGCTGGATTCACGGTCAACGTCAACGATGGCGAGACAAGACTAGGAGATTCCCTTGACTCGGATGCTCTTTTCCAGAAACGAGCATCTCCGAGATTTACTGCTCGCAAAATTCAATTTATGTTTAATACTTGACTATTATTCTCCATCAGATAGAAAAGATACATACAAAAATATTACCTTTATGAAAAATATAATGTATTTAACTTTGAAATCTTTTTAATGAAAAACAAAAACAATACAATCAAAAATAAGACACTATAAAAATATATATATATATAAAATAGTACAGTGAAACCCTCAAATCTAAACTAATTGCGGCAGAGGCCTATTGGATATCAATTTGTTCGGATTAGCCGAAAGCTGGTGGATTGGATATCTTATTGAAGAAAATTTCTATCCTTGAGAAGCTGAAGAAAGATACAATAAAAGACGTTATTTACTGGGTTGCAGAATTGTGGCAAAATACAAGTGTGAACTTATTGCGGAGATCTTGAAAGAAGCTTAGGCCTAGCCTCGAGTTCGAGAAAACACCTACCCATTCTTAAATTTTCCAAAAACACTCGTTCGGATTTGGGGGGTTTCACTGTAATTATTTTATAATCTGTAAGAAATAAAAAATAGTAAGTGTGTGGGGGGGGGGGGGTGAAAAACTAAAAATCTATGCCCTTTGAACAAACTCAACCAAATTTTGTATACATAATCAGTGGGCCCCCAATAGTCTAAAATAGAAAAACTAAGCCCCCCCCCCCACATGATTATAAATAATTTTATTAAATATAATAGAGGGGCCAGGGATGTATGGTAAAGTCATCTGGATGACCACATCAGTTTATTTATTTTTAAGTAAGTGAACAGCGAAAGTTAAATAATTTATTCAATAATTTCTGATTGATAATTCTACAGAATTAGAAACTATTTATTATAATTTTGAACAAGGAAAAATTAAATTGAAAGTTTCTTTTTGCCGAGAGTAACAAAATTTTTATAAATTGAAGGAGACAATAAAAAGTGTCTTCTCTTGGAAAAATAAATTTTTAATTTATTTATAACGATACCACGTGTAAAATTCACTTTCATACATCAATTCCTGTGAATCAATTGTAATAGATGGATAAAGAGGACAAAGCCCTCGAAACTATAGTCTCGTTATAAATAAATTAATAATTTTTTTTCAGCAGAAGACACACTCTTTTATTGTCTCCTTCAAGGAAAAATTAAATTGAGCATCCGATAGAATTCGAACCTGTGATCTTTTTCATCTATAATCGAAGAATGCGTTTATCATATACACTAGATTGAATTCTTCGGTTATAGAAGAAAGATCACAGGTTCGAATCCTGTCAGGTGCTCAAATTTATTTTTCCTTTTTCAAAAATAATAAATAGTTACTAAATCTCTAGAATTATCAATCAGAAATTATTGAATAAATTATTTAACTTTCGCGTTTCACTTTCTTAAAAACCATAGAGTAATATAGAGTGGAAGGCTACCGAATATCGAAAAGCGCTCTCTAGCGGCTCGGAGAACATTATTCTTAATGCTTAAGAGCTATTCAAAGACCACAGTCATAGGACATTCAAAGCCTTTGTCATTGATAAAAGATTCAAACAGGCTTTCTGCTAAACGTTCATTTAGAAAATTTTCCAACGTACAAATTTATAGATTAAAATATTATTAAATATGCCTAGTTCTCGACGTCAATGTTTTGTGAAAGGTTACTTTCGCGACGTAAAATCAAATAAAAGACATACTTTTTTAAACGACCTAAAAATCTTGAAATCTAAGTACCCTATATAAAATTAACTAGTGATTTATTTCTTTGATTCTTATATGTTAATTCTTTAATAATTTAATTATAGAGCTAGAGAGAGCAGTTCCCGCCATTTTATTGCGCATTCCGAGCCGCCAGAGAGCTCTGTAGCACGTATACGCTAAAATTGCCTCCTTATGGAGCCTTCCACTCTATATTACTCTATGTTAAAAACATACAAATTATTTACTATTTAATAGGTGCACAAATAAAGTTAGAAGAATAAACGAAAGGTTTGCCAATTAGCTTTTATCTCTTTGTGAAAATAAAAAGTGTGAGTAAATTTTTTAGGATTTACAAGGAACATTTTTTAATCAAAAATATAAACTACCTGCAAAGTGGTACGAAACTTGATCACATATTGGTTGGGTGATACGCGGAAAAAAATGTTGAGATCTGCTGGTCTACTGCTCTCTGAATTGATAATAATAATAATAATAATAATAGAAGCAATTTAATTCTCTATGTCATAATCGATTAAATGCTAGGATGACTCATAAATAAATAAAAAAGACACTGCATCAGAAACAAAAAATAATAATAAAATAACTATTATTTATGAATAATTCCAAACTATGCTGGCGTGACGTGCACACCACGTGACTTCTCTCGCGAGGTTTTAAGAGCAATTACATATACTTAAGCAACTTAAGATTACAATTAAAAAATAAGTAAAGTAATATTAAAATTTAATAAAGAAATAAATAAAAAAATTTATTTTTTACTCTAAATAAATTCATTAACTAAACAAATTGTAGCTATCAGAAATCTAACCAAATTTCTGAAATTAGTCTTTTTGGCTTCAAATGACTTTAAACTGGAAAAAATCGAATTTTAATTTTTGAAACTATTCAATACTCTTGAGTCCTTCAGTTATTTTATACCAACGCTGAGGCCTATTGTAACTTAGGGGCTTGTTGAGTTGTCTTCGGGTATTTTCACCACTGTCCGAGCACTCTCAATGGCGTGGGGCCATTACCATAAGCACTCTGTATATAGTATAGAGTACCTGGCCACCGAGCGGTGCTCAGTAAATTTTTGCTTCAGTCAAAGGCTATATGTTAATCCCCGACCCCCCTCGCCCTCCGGACCCCCGTCACTTTACCCCACCTCCTGCACCCCTCCATCCGCCCCACCCCCGAAACTACTTCCCGCGTTTTCGAGAACCCGATTGGATATATATACAAGATTTGCTCGTTTAATATAATAAGATATAAATGAAAATAAAAAATGTTAGCACTGAATAATTAATTTAACCATCCATCTATTCAGCCGAAGGCTTTGCAATTCTGAGGGTCTGTGTAATATATGAGAAATGTTCATGATTTTAACAAACTTCTGGTCTGTACTGATTAGTTGGATATTATAAAGGCAATTAATGGCTTAGCCATAAACAAAAACCTTTCCTATATTATTTTAGATATTATAGAGGAAACAAATGAACTCAGGGTTGATGGGAAAGAAATTGAAATTCTCTGGATCTCCTAGTCACACTGGCATTACGGGAAATGAGGAAGTTGATAGGCTGGCCTGTATAACTGATGGTATTCCACAATCACTTGATCTACCGCCAAATAAAAATCGATCAATCATCAAAAAGAGAATTTACAGAGATTGGCAGAATCTGTGGTCGAGTTCAAGTATGGTAAACGGTCGTCATTTCTTTAACGTATGTCCGAGAATCCCGATTTGTCCATGGTTTGAAAACTTCAATCTCCATTAAAAACTGAAAGTTCACATCATTCGATTTAGACTAGGGCATGCAACAACACCTGCATACCTACACAGAATCAGCCAGAGAGATAATCCATACGGCTCGTGGGATTCCATTTCTATTGGTGATATTAACCACGTTCTTCTGGGCTGTGAGACGCACAGTGACAAAATTGATCGTTTGTACCTTAATATTAAAAGGAAAATATGATTTCCCATATGCAAAGAGATACTATTGGCATCTCTAAGCCAAGGAGGTCCGATTGCAGATTCCTTTATTAAACCACATCTTTTTCTCTCTTGGTCCAGACTTAAGACTCCGCAGACTCCAATAGCGTAATCCGCAGTAGCCTCGTGATAAATATCTTTTTCAAATAATCGCTGTCAAAAACAATTCTTATTGATTTTTCAATTATTTTTTGATAATATTAATGAGAAAAATTATAGAAATTTATTCAAGATCATTATTTCAAGTTAGAAGTATATAAGTTCAAATATTATTTTCACTCAATATTTGACAAAAATTCCCTACATTTGATTCGCGATTGAATCAAATGTCGAAAACATTCGATTAACCATATCTTAATCAGCCATTGGCTTCCAACTATAATCCAGTGATTTTATTTATTTATTTTGTTATTTTGTTTTATTTTATTTTATTTGGTTATACACCTATTCTTCGAGAATCTGTGACGACTGGCCAAATGGGCATCTAGTTCCCGAGGCCAAGGGGGAAAAAAATTAATTCATAATCACCAAAACATAAATCATTACTCAAATAATAAATTTCTCCAGGTCACTCAGGGCCTGATCTATTAGCAAGAGGCTACGAACCTAATTATTCTGTCTATGCCTATAGGTACCGTTACCCACTAAGTACATCTTAAAAACAGAAGAAACTAGAAAGAAATTTTATTTTGAAAATGAAGAACTGATTATTTTAAAAAATTGTTTTTAAGAAGCTCTTTGTCTAGTAAATGAGCTGAAATTTGACACAAAAGTCCTTCATACCAAGTTTCAGATTTAAGTCAAACCATATACTGAGCCAAAGTTGCCAGATCGCCAAAATTTAATGTGAAGTTTCAGTAATTAAAAATTGTCACATTTTCCTCAATGCGATGATGTAAATTGTAAATAATATAAAAATTTTTAAGAAAAAAATAAAAACCGACTTCAAAAATTAAGTGCAACAAATATAAAAAATACACTAAAAGGTATAAAATAATTATTATCTTATTTAGTTACAACTAAACGACGAAATATTAACACGAAATTACTTTTTAAAGTCGGTGCCAAACAAACTATACCTATAAGCGAGCGTACCCGCCAAACGTACTAAGTAAGATCCGTCGAGTGCGATTCATAAAAGGTATATGTTTGGCACCAACTTCAAAAAGTAATTTCGTGTTAATATTTCGTCGTTTAGTTGTAACTAAATAAGATAATAATTATTTTATACCTTTTAGTGTATTTTTATATTTGTTGCACTTAATTTTTTGAAGTCGGTTTTTATTTTTTTCTTAAAAATTTTTATTTTTCTCTTTAGTGATGTTATTAATAGTGATTATATCATCAGAACTTGACCAAATTAATATGACACCATCCCTAAGACACCCCCTTTCGATAAAAAGAACCATCGAAATCGGTTCATAAACAAAGAGGTTAGGTCTAAACAAACCTAAACAAACCTAATAAAAAAGGTCTAATACCTATGAAAAAAATCGAAAAAAAAATGGGACCAATCGGAAGCTAGACTGGACCCAATGCAAAAAAAATTTCAAAATCGGTTGAGAATTGGCGGAGATATGAGGTAACATAGGCACAAAAAAAAAAAAAAAAAAAAAAAAAATTCAATCGAATAGAGAACCTCCTCCTTTTTTGAAGTCGGTTAAAAATAGAAACAAGTTTCGTTCCAAATAATGTAAAGCTAAATACATATAAGAAAATCATTAATATGTATTTAAATTGAAATAAATAAATAGTTAAATCAAATTTAGACATTTTTAATTGTGGGCGTTACAGTTCGTTTTCTAGTAATTAGCTGATTTCGTATTAGATACTTTCTCTTTAATTATTAGTGATCGGATTCTAACACTTTCTTTTTGCTTTACTTTTAATTCCATTGATCAGAGACGGATAACCGACCTATAAAGACGAAATTAAAAGTTTTTACAAAAAAGTAAAACTAAAGCTACTTACTTATTTTATTTATTTATGTTCTGAATTATTTCACTACTTTTTTTTAGTTATTATCAATAATAAGTAAATGAGAGTTGGTCAATGGTAAGATACCCCATTTTCTCTTTTTTAAAGTACCTACTTTTTTCCAACCGTTTGTAATTATTTTTTATAAATTTTTCAAAAATATATTTAACAATTTTGGAAAAACATTTAAGTGCATTCAGGACTACAAGATCTATAAATTATTAGATACCAGATACTAATTACATTTCTAATAGGTAATTAATTTTTCAGAAAAAATCATTTAAAAAATTTTTGACACAATGAAGCTTTTTTTGTAGACCTGCAGTCCTATGACTGCTCAATTTTTTTATTTATTATTATTATTATTTTTTTTTTTTTTAATTTAAATCTTTAGAAAGAATTTGGAAAGAAAAGGACTGGAATAAAGTACTTTTACATAAAAGTGAATCCAACATTGAATAGTTTTTATCGAGGGGTGAACCGCGACCTAATATGCTGTACACCCACTTCTACTTGTACTTTCCAAATATTTCCAAGTACTTTCAAATATTTCCAAGTACTTCCAAATATTCCCAAGTACTTCCAAATGTTTCCAAGTACTTCCAAATGTTTCCAAGTACTTTCAAAATACTTCCAAAGAGGTGTATACCTACTTCCAATCGCGGATCACCCCTCCGTTTTCATTATACTATATATATATATGTATATATATATATATAGTATATGATGAAGGGAGTGACTGAGTGGTTATAGAGCATGCCTTCTATCAAGCTAGAGCGAGTTCAAGCCCGACACGTTGCAAATATTTGAGCCGCTATAATCTGAACCCTTCATGGGAAGGCAATGAGAAATAACCCCTGGGAAAATTATAATGAACTCTCCATAGTAATCACCTAATCTCGGCATCGAGTACAGGCACTTGAATAAGAATATGAAATAAAAAATAAATAAATCAATTGACGGAAATCAGAGACGCAAGTTAACGAGAAAGTGAATGTATTAATCTTATGGAAGAATAGAGTTTGTTTCCACGACAACTTTCTGCTAATAGATGTCAGAATGGATGAATACCATATTACCGAGGGTGAACCGCGATTGAAATTAGGTGTACACGTCTTTGTAATTATGTGGAATTATTTTGGAATTAAATTGAAAGTTTTTGCCGAGAGTAGCAGAATTTTTATATATTGAAGGAGACAATAAAAGAGTGTGTCTTCTGCTGGAATTCCAGCAGAAGACACACTCTTTTATTGTCTCCTTCAATATTTTGGAATTCATTAGATAATGCCCCTTCATCTATTATCTTCTACTTGCAAATGAAAGTGGAAGTGAAAGTAGGTGTACACGATATTAGATCGCGGTTCACCCTCGGATATTACATTACTTGTAATTATTAATTCTATATATCTCAAAGAGATGTCACGGCTATCGTGATTTTTACCAATAATGCTTTGCTTATATTGTAAGATTTAGAAAAATGAAAGAATTGGTAAAAATGTAATTGGTATTTAATAAGTAATTAATAATTAGAAAAAAATACTGGCGATGGATAAACACAGTGCGAGACATGTATATGTTGCAGTAAAAACCCTTTTTTAGTAAGAACGGGTTCATACTAGTTAAATCACCTTTCACTGAATATCTTTGTGGCAACTATAGTTTACTGATGTTGGTTGAGTTTGGTTCAAAGGTCTAGATTCTAGACTCTAAAATCTTCATTTTTGAACTTCCGCCTCATTTTGGGTGTTTAGTTTCAAAAATTTTTTAAACGAAAATGTCAAAAATTAGAAGCAAAGTTGTAGAGGATGTAATTTTTGACATTTTCGTTTAAAATATTTTGAAAATAAACACCCAAAATGAGGCGGAAGGTCAAAAATGAAGATTTAAGACCTTTGAACCAAACTCAACCAACATCAGTAAATTCTAGTTGCCACAAAGGAATTCAGTGAAACGAGTTTTAACTAGTAAGAACCCGTTCTTACTAAAATAACGGGTTTTTACTGCAACATATATATGGAGTAAAATGTGAAGAAAAGAAATTTTGAAAATGTTATTGTGACAAAAAATAAATTTAAAATTAATTGAAAAGTTTTTGTTTTTGCCGAGAGTAGCAGAGTTGTTGATTCACAAAGAGAAACAAAGAGGTTGTCCTCTGCTTGATGCAAATAAACATACACACATATATATCGAGATGATATATCTGTTATATATATATATTATTTATTTGTTTGAGACTATAGTTTCGAAGACTTGGTCTTCATCATCAGTCTTTTTTAATTATAAATGTTTGTTTTTCGTGGAGTCAAAATCGTATGGATATTGAAAATTTGATGTTCTTTCTTCACTCGTGGTCAGCTTAGGGCTGTATGTCATCCCAGTCCCTTCATTTACCATCTACCCTGTGTTAGTGGTAAAAAGCATTTACTTTGCGACATACAACCGGCCCTAAGCTGACCACGAGTGAAGAAGGAACATCAAATTTTCAATATCCATACGATATTGACTCCATGAAAAACAAACATTTATAATTAAAAAAGACTGATGATGAAGACCAAGTCTTCGAAACTATAGTCTCAAACAAATAAATAATATATATATATACAGATATATCACCTCGATATATATGTGTGTATGTTTATTTGCATCAAGCACAGGACAACATCTTTGTTTCTCTTTGTTTAAAATTAATGAATTTCATTGTGAAAAATCGTCCCTGCATTGTATAATGGAAATTCCTCTCTTGTTGGGCACCTCATTTTTCTCCTCTCAAGGGGTTTTGACCAACTACAGTCAAAACGTGATTTCTCAGACGAGGCCAATGCCAGTGGGGAGAGGAAGGGTGCTAGTCGTGTGGGTGTCTGCTGCCGCATGTTGTTCCAATCTGATTCAACATCACTGTATATATAGATATATATTTGAATATACAAGGTGTGTATTCGGATTCAGGCAGAGGAGGTAATAAACAGTCTATAACAACAACGGCTTAGCAAACGGGCGGTGTTGTCGCTTCTCGAGAGATGGTTAATATGAATATTCGAGTAAATAAATACATAAATTAGAAATATGTAGGAATAATTTATAATTGAAGGAAAATGTGAAAACTTTTTTAAGTCTCCATATGCTTTCTATAAATTTGAATAATTAGAAATTAGTAAAGAAAATTTTGAAACTTTTTAAAATTTAAAATATAAAATACTAGGTAGGTTTCACAAAAATAAAAAATCAGATGCTTGTTTCTCACCGAGGGGTGATCTGCGATTGGAAGTAGGTACACACTCTTTGGAAGTATTTAGGAAGTACCTGGAAATATTTGGAAGTATTTGGAAATATTCGGAAGTACTTGGAAATATTTGAAAGTACTTGGGAATATTTGGAAGTAGTTGGAAACATTTGGAAGTACTTAGAAATATTTGAAAGTACTTGGGAATATTTGGAAGTAGTTGGAAACATTTGGAAGTACTTAGAAATATTTGGAAGTGCTTGGAAATATTTATAAGTACTTGGAAATATTTGGAAGTAGGTACTTGGAAATATTTGGAATTACTTGGAAATATCGGAAAGTACTTGGAAATATTTCGAAGTATTTGGAAATTTTTGGAAGTGCTTGAAAATATTTGGAAATACAAGTGGAAGTAGATGTACGGCATATTAGGTCGCGGTTCACCCCTCATTTTTCACAGAGGACACGAACTCCTGAAGATGGGCTTATACACCTAAATATATATAAAGTCGTGCTAAACAAGCATCTGATCTTTTATTTTTGTGAAACCTACCTAGTATTTTATATTTTAAATTTTAAAAAGTTTCTGAATTTTCTTTACTTTATATAAAATATTTCACGAAGAACCTTAACAAAAATAAATAATATACATTTGTGTGCGAAATTTCAGCTCATTGACTAGAGCAATTCAAGGTTTTTGCAATTCGATTTATTATAATTTTAATAAGAAATGGGGAAAATTTTATGCAAAGAAATGAGTGTCTATTTGAGAAAGAAAGATCGAATTTATTATCTAACGATATTTAATCGATTTATTAACAAAATGAATTTAGGACGAATCAAAGAATTTAATAGATATGTTTATATTGGATGTTTTAGGGTCCTGCCCCCTCAGGAGTTGAATCCAAGCACTAGTTTGCTTTCCAGGTAACTAGTCAATAAACATATCTATTAAAATCTTTCATTTGACCTAAATTCATTTTGGTAATTGTTTTAGTCATGTAGACGGGTATTTCTAGTTTAAAAAAATAATAATAATAAATATTTCTCATCAAATAAAATTTGTCTGGATTTGCTGGGGTCATTCTAGCAGATTCTAATTAATTAGTGATTATTTGGTGTTTCTCGTATAGAAGGTAAAATTGTACCACTTTTAAATCTGGGATTTTCAGATTTAAGTCATTTTTTCAAAAACAACTAAAGGTTATTTTATTAGTCAGGGGTGCCCACAGTGTGTGTGTGGGGGGGGGGGGGGTAAAGAAGCAGAGAGTTGATTGAATTATTTTTTTTGGGGGGGGGGGTGAAAAATTATATGCTAAAAATAAAATCGGTCAAGTTTATAACTTCAACAAAGGGTAATAAAAACCTCTTCTTTAGAAGTGAATAAAATATAATCTACAAGGGAGGAGGGGATTACTTTTCATGAAACTAAGGGGGATGGACACCCCTGTATTAGTTACGTGTAAGAGAAGTTATATAAGTTTGTTTGGAAAGAATTAGAAAACTAAATGGCCTGTGTTTGATTCCTAGGTTTCAATTATTTTTTTTAATACCTTTTAAATAACTTAAATGGGTGGCCAAGAGGGTTGGTTCTCTGCTCACGGAGAAGTAACTCAGAGTTTGAGCCTTGATATGAAAAATACCTTCGATAATTATTAGAGAGTCTGGTGTTGGTGCGAGGTGAAACATATTTTAATAAAAGAAAATATATTTTTTAAAACATTATTATTTACTGTGAGTTATTTACTAGGTCACTCTTACATGTGAAATAAGTGACCTAGTAAATAACTCATAGTAAATAATAATTTTTCAAAAATATTTTTAGTTTTTTCTTTTATTTAAATACCTTCGAGCCAAAACCTTGTTGTGATACCATGAGAAGATAATTAACTTAAGTTTTAAATTTTATTTCCTTTATTTAAACGATATTGAGTTATTGTGATAACAGATAGGCAAACAGACCAGAGATCAGTCAGTGAAAATGGACTTAATTTGATTAATCGGGTTAATATTCATATTATGGGATTAATACTCATATTATTCGAATTCAAATTTTCATAAATAAATACTTACATAAATAATTATTTATTTACAATTTTCTTATTCATTTAATCAATCTTACGTTATTCCAAAAAGAAAGAAAAATCTTCTAAATTTAAGAATTGTTTTTACTTTACCAAACAGGGTATGGTCAAGTATTGTAATCGTGCATGAAAAAAGTGGTTTTTCCTTCTTTTTTCAAAATATCTAAAAAACGGCTAAAACTATTTCGATTTAAAAAATTGAGCAAAACCATGGCATTTCGCTCTACAAAAAAGCTCTAATAAGTGAACATCGAAAAAATTATATTTTTCGAGATAATAATTGTTTTGTCAAAATGACTGTTAGTTAGTTAATCTGTGCGTTACCAAATTTGTGGACGAGCTATATCAAAAACTAGTGTGAATATCGAAACCAAATTTCACACGTAGTTTTGGTCCATTGAGATTAAGATCTGATTAGATTTTGGTGCATATCGACCCAAAATTAAGGGGGGTCGAGGGGAGGTTAAAAATTAAAAATCTAGGTCGTTTGAGCAAACTCAACCAAATTTTGTATACATAATCAGTGGACCCCCAGAAGTTTAAAAATGCAAAATCTAACCGCTCAAAATGGGGGGAGGGGGCGGAGGGTCAAAAATGAAAATCTTGGCCATTTGACCAAACTAAAACCAAATTTTGTATACATAATCAGCGGGTCTCAAGAAGTCTAAAAATGCAAAAACTAACCGCCCAAAATGGGGGGAGGGGAGGAGGGTCAAACAATGAAAATCTTTGCCATTTACCAAACTCAACCAAATTTTGTATACATAATCAGTGGGTCCCAGGATTCTAAAAATGCAAAAACTAACCCCCCCCCCTCCCCCTACATGATTATAAATAATTTTATTAAATATTAAATATAAGTGAGGGGCTAGGTTGTATGGTAAAGTCGAGTGGATGGCCACATCAGAACACGTCAGCTTATTTATTATTAATACATGTCTCAGGCCTAGTCGAACCTATCTTCAGTTAACACCATATTTTTCCTTTACATAATAATGAAGATGGGTTCGACTAGACCGGAAACATGTATTAATAATTATAAATTTTTTAAAAATTGAGAAAATTTTCTTTCTTTTTTTGAATAATGTAAGATTGAAAAGAAGAATAAGAAAATTGTGTTATATATGAATAATTTGAACATTAAAGAATATTTTAAGTTTGAATAATTATTTATAAGTAAAAGTTTTAAATTAGAATCACTTGGACAATTTACAAAAATTTAAATCATTGTCTGAATGTTTTTTGAATCGCGAATTAAAATTAGAAACTAGTGAGGTTTCTTTTCTATTAGCAAATAGATTTGTCAATTTTGATGGACAGTTTATTTATATTTTATTTGAAAGCGAGTAACTTTATTTTACATTCAAGAGCGAGCGAAGGTAATCTACAACTGACTGCCCTACTTGTCTCAATCGTGGGTTTTCAACAGTTCATTTTTATGATGGCAGACAGAAACAAAACCTCCGTCTTCTATTACAAACGTCATATTCAAAAACAATAGCCAAGAGAATCTAAAATTGCAAAACTTAAAAACTAAAAGGACTGATATTTTAATAATTGGATGTAAATTGATGTAATAGATACAAATTTAAGATTAATGATTAACCAAGGAGATTAAATATACAGTTAAACCCCTCTAATCCGAACCTCGAAAATCCGAACGCGAAAAGGAGAAACTTATTTATTTTGTCATAAAACAATTATATAAAGGTATATTCTACATGATAACCTTATATTACATAATTAGTTGAAAAATGAACAAAGAAGTGCAGTTAGCATACCTAACAAAGTGTAAATGTGTCTACATACTTATATCATCCAGGATTGAAAAACGATAAAAGCTGGTTATTGAAATTCTTTAGGTTAATCAATTTGCAAAAACAATGAAATAATAATAGAAACACACAAAATATCACTTAATATTTCACTTGAAATCAGTTATCTTCAATTTTTTTTTTAATGCAATCGAATGCAAGAAGGGGTGCACCAGTAAAGATGTAGCCCCTATGGATCTCGAAAGACCCTTGCATTACCGAAGAGAAGGGAAAGTTGATTAAGAGAGAGGATGTAGACGCAGGTGTCTATGCACCCTGGTTTTGAAGGTTTGAAGATCATAGGTGCTGGGAAAGATAGAGGCTGGGAGAGAGTTCCAGTTCCTTGAAGTCATGGGGATATATGTATTCGCGAATGAAGTGGTCCGGCACTTTTCCAATTTGACAGCGAAAGAGTGTTGGGAGTCGGCAAAACGTGTGCTGCGTGCAAAGCATGCTTTGGGGGGAATTATTGATTTTATCTCGTCAGAGCACCTGCCGTGATAGTATCTATAGAAGAGGGAAAGGGCAGAGACATCTCTTCGATGAGCTAGCGAGTCGAGGGAGTCGGTGAGGGTAGAATCGTCAATTAGCCTGACGGCTCGTTTCTGAATTGCATCAAGGGTAGCAAGAGAATATTTTGAGGCTCCTCTCCATAGATGAGAGCCGTATTCGAGACAGGGGCGGATTTGGGCCTTGTAGATGGTGAGAAGTTGTGGGGGTTTGTAAAATCGCTTGACCTGAATAAGAAGCCAATCTTCCTTGCTGCAGATTTCTGCCACAGAGGAGATGTGTTCATTCCAAGACAGGTCAGATGCGACAGAGACGCCCAACATGTTGAAGCTGCTTTCGGCTAATCCGAACAAATATAGATCCGAACAGGCTACAGCCCCAATTAGTTCTGATTTGAGGGGTTTCACTGTATTTTAAAATTTAGATTTTAGTTTAATTAAATTATACGATTTTATATAAGAATTCAGAGTAAAAGTTAAAAAGTTTTTCAAGACTCGGTAAGCCTTCACCATATAAAAAAATTTGGCAATGTTGTTAGCATGTTGTCAGCATCAAATGGATTCAGCTAGAAAGTCTAACTTTTGAGTAGAAATACCTACTGCTTATTTAAAATTTAACAAGATCTCCGTTTTGGAAATTTAAACATTTTAGCACCGGAACATATTTTCTGTGACCTCCAGTTCTCGAGTTATATGTTTCCTTTAAAAAACTAAATATTTTTTTTATTTCTTACCAGATTATAAAATAATTACAGTGAAACCCCTCAAATCCGAACGAGTTTTTTTGGCATATTTAAGAATGGGTAGGTGTTTTCTCGAACTCGAGGCTAGGCCAAAGCTTCTTCCAAGATCTCCGCAGTAAGTTCACACTTGTATTTTGCCACGATTCTGCAACCCAGTAAATAACGTCTTTTATTGTAACTTTCTTCAGCTTCTCAATGATAGAAAGAGAACCATTTTCTTCAATAAGATATCCAAACCACCAGCTTTTGGCTAATCCGAACAGGCTACAGCACCAATTAGTTCGGATTTGAGGAGTTTCACTGTATTTATTTATTTTTACTCTAAATTTTTGTTTATACATAAAATAAAATCTTATCTTTATTTTCTTCATCTCATCAGGATCTTATAATAATATAGAAAAATAAACTGATGTAGCCATCCACAAGACTTTACCATACACCTGGCATAAGAGAGAGGGATCTTGTATTTAATATTTAATAAAATACCAAAAATCTAACCTGGAAGACGCGTGGGTGAGAGAGCTATTTGTGGAACGTGCTGACTGGAGCGAATCCTTGCTGGAGAGTGTCACTTTTAGTTTGCCGGGGCACCTGCAGTGACACGGGCACAAGGAAGCATAGAATGTGGATTTGGACCCTGCAATAAATAATTGTAATATATACTTATTGTAGAAATACTTAATAGTTAAAAAGGAATTCTTCTTATAAGTATCGGATAGAAAAATCTAATAAATTTGATCAAACAAGCCTGAGATTGTTTTCGATTCCTCTTGCTAATAAAACTAAATCTATCATAATAAATGTAAGCTTGAACTAAAATACAAATAGATTTAAAAAATTACCTTTTAATAAATATTTTATATACGATAGCCGTTTTTTTTTCATTGGTATTGGACCTTTTTTGATGTGTTCGTTTAGGCATAACTTCTTTGATTATGAACCAATTTCGATGATTCTTTTTATATTGGAAAGAGGGTACTGTGGAGGTGGTCCCATATTAATTTGGTCAAGTTCTGATGATATGATCAATGACGAATTAACGTAAATTTCCAATTCTTATGAGCAAATAATCAAAATTATAATAAATAAAATCTTTTGTAAAAAAATCAATCTTAAAACGTTCATTTAAAACCCGCAAACGTTTCTAGAGAATTTCTATATTTATTAATTTTATTTTATTATCATTTTCTGATTCATTCGCCTGACGCTTTATCTTACGAGATGCATGCAAGGTATTATATTAAGTCACTATTAATAAACATCACTAAAAAGAGAAAATAAAAATAATTTTTATAAAAAAATATAAACCGACTTCAAAGAAATTAAATACAACAAATAAAATAATAAAACTCAAAAATAAAATAAAATACACTAAAAGGTATAAAATAATTATCTAATTTAGTTACAAGCTAAACGAAGAAATATTTACATGAAATCACTTTTTGAAGTCGGTGCTAAACAAACTATATAAGCGAGCGTACCTGCCAATCGTACTAAGTAAAATCCGTCGAGTTTGATTCATAAAATGTATATGTTTGGCACCGACTTCAAAAAGTGATTTCATGTAAATATTTCTTCGTTTACTTGTAACTAAATTAGATAATTATTTTATACCTTTTAGTGTATTTTATTTTATTTTTGAGTTTTATTATTTTATTTGTTGCATTTAATTTTTTTGAAGTCGGTTTTATTTTTTTTTTTTTATAAAAATTATTTTATTCATATAGAAGGTCTTGTGGTGAAAATTTTCGGAGGTCTTGGGGAACACATTAATTGTTTAATAATGAAATGAAACACTAAATTGATTTTAGAATTTTATTTTATTGTGTTTGCAGTTAACGGGTGGACAATATGTACATTTTGTTTCGCCTAAGACGGCATCATCAGAACCTGTTTTTGATAAAAAAAACTCATGTAAAAATTGAGAAAAAAGATAGTGCCAATAAACAACTGGCTATACTCAACAGACAATTCAAAGCAAAAGAAAAATCACATAAAACGAAATTAAATACATCAAAAATACATTATAGCTACCATTTTGCAAAGTCCAACCCTTTATATAACCGCAACACCTGTTATAGGCATTTCCAAAGTGTTCCCCAAGACCTCCGAAAATTTTCACCACAAGACCTTCTATATAAATATTTTTAATTGGAAATTGAGTTTAATAAAACCGACTTCAAAAAAAATTGAATTCACCAAATAAAAATAATAATAACTAATAAATAAAATAAAATACACTAAAAGGTATAAAATAATAATGTAATTTTAGTTACAACTACACGACGAAATTTTTACATAAAATCACTTTTTGAAGTCGGTGTCAAACATATACATTTTTATGAATCGAACTCGACGGATCTTACTTAGTACGTTTGGCGGATAAGCTCGAATATATAGTTTGCTTAGCACCGACTTCAAAAAGCAATTTCATGTAAAAATTTCGCCGTAAAGTTGTAACTAAATTAGATAATTATTTTATACCTTTTAGTGGAATTTTATTTGATTTATGAGCTTATTATTATTTTATTTGTTGAATTTAATTTTTTGAAGTCGGTTTTATTTTATTTTTATAAAATTATTTTTATTTTTCTCTTTTATAGTGATGTTATTAATAGTGACTTAAGATAATATTTTGTATGCATCTAGTAAGAGAATTCGTCTAGGCGAATAAATCAGAAAATGATAAAAATATAGAAATTATCTCGAAACGGTTGCGGGTTTTAAATGAACGTTTTAATATTGTTTTTTTTTATAAAAGATTTTATTTACTATAATTTCGATTATTTGCTCATAAGAATTGAAGATTTACGTTATTTCTTCATTGATTAATTATATCATCAGAACTTGACCAAATTAATATGGGACCACCCCTAAGGTATACCCTTTTCTAATAAAAAATAATCATCGAAATCAGTCCACGTGGTAAAAAGTTCTCGCTGAACATACATAAAATAAATAATTAAATTAATAGTAGAGTTCTTGACTACCTTGGAGCTATACTGATCCAAACACAGAAAGAATCATTCAAATCGGTTCATAAACAAAGAAGTTATGCGCGAACATATATAACAAAAAAGGTCCACTACCAATGAAATTTAAGTGGTACCAATTGGAAACTATACTGAACCTTAGACCATGAAAGCCTATAGATACGCCCTCTGCTACTCTCAATACAGAGTGAAGTGAGGCCAACATCATCTACAGATGACGTCACGTTCTCGCATAACTTCTTTGTTTATGGTCCGATGCTCGTACATATGTTCTTTGTATGCATCAAATATTCATCAATCAGAGCTCTTATATCGAACTTGGAGCAACATTTGATCAAATTCTCATTTCCAATTTTTTACCACAGTTGCTGGAGGAATGTTCTCCGAAAATAGCTGAAGAACGATGGTCAGATCTACATTTGCTCTATCGCCTAGTGAAATCTGTCGAAGGAGGACTTCCTCCTGTTATTAAACATTTGAAGAATATATGGAGCAGCATGAAGAAATTTTACTTCAAATTTCAGCTCCTGGTCCAGAAGGTCCAAAATCCCCAGAGGAATTTCTAAATAAACTGAAAAAAAAGTAAAATTCTGTACTTTCATGAAGATGGGCTTACAACCCGAAATATCTATATTGAAAAAAAAGCTTGTATTTTAAATGAATAATTATTTACTTGATTTACCATTCGAAATTAATAAATATTTTGGAAACCTACAATTGATTAAAATAATAAAAGACATTGTTGTATATATGGACATGGGAAGGGAGTGTTGCTCGATGGCCGAATTATTGTAAAAATAATAAATATGTAATTTAAATATGGAAAATACATATTTTGTTAAAAAAATAAATAAATATTTTGGTATGTTAATTTAATATTTATTTGCGATTATTGGAATCCAAAATAAATAATCTAAACTACGATAAATATATCTCAATGTATAATAATCCATATAGTGCCGATGCTATTTCTCGGTGATCCTACCTACAGATGACGTCACGTCCTCTAGGTGATGTTGGCCTCACCAAATCGCCACCAGGGCGTGTCTATAGTCTTTTATGGTCTAAGTACTGAACCCAATGCAAAAGAAATCATCAAAATCGGTTCACATTTGGCCAAGAAATCAGGTAGACACAAAAAAATAAGCTGACGTGTTCGGATGTGGGCATCCACTTGACTTTACCATACTCCTGACCCCTCTCTCTTATATTTAATATTTAATAAAATTATTTATAATCATGTAGGAGGGTTAGTTTTTGCATTTTTAGACTCCTGGGGGACCACTGATTATGTATGCAAAATTAGGTTGAGTTTGGTACAAGGGCCTAGATTTTTGGGCGGTTTGTTTTTGCATTTTTAGTATTCTGGGGTCCCACTGATTATGTATATGTACAAAATTTGATTGAGTTTGGTAAATGGCCAAGATTTTCATTTTTTGACCCTACCCCCCCCCCTCCCCCTTATTTTGAGCGGCTAGTTTTTGCATTTTTAGACTTCCCGGGTCCCACTGATTATGTATACAAAATTTGAGTTTGGTACAAGAGCCTATATTTTTAATTTTTAACCCCCCCTCCACCCCCCTTAATTTTAGGTCGATATGCACCAAAATCTAATCAGCTCTTAATCTCAATGGACCAAAACTACGTGTGAAATTTGGTTTCGATATTCACACTAGTTTCTGAGCTAGCTCGTCCACAAACAATTTGATAAGGCACAGACTATCGGACAACCAGACAACGGACGGACGGACAGACTAACAGACATTTTGACAAAACAATTATTATCTCGAAAAATATAATTTTTTCGATGTTCTCTTATTAGAGCTTTTTGTAGAGCGAAATGCCATGGTTTCGCTCAATTTTTCTAATCAAAATAGTTTCAGCCGTTTTTGAGATATTTCGAAAAAAGAAAGAAAAAACCACTTTTTCATGCACGATTACAATACTTGACCATACCCTGTATGGTAAAGTAAAAATTCATTCGAATTGAGGACCTCCTCCTATTTTTGAAGTCGGTTAATAATATTTTTTAATAAATATATTAGGTATGTCAAACGCAGCATCACCACTTCCAAAGTTGTACCTAGGTACCTAGATGCAGAGTAGAGCGATTGTCTGGAGAAGTCGGTCGCGCTTAATGAGTCTGTAAGCGGATCTGTCTGGAGCTGCTTATCGCTTCCGTCGCCCACACGTTGCCCATTAAGCCTCGAGCTCTCCCCTTACCTCTTTCGTTTTTTTATCACTCTCGGCGATGTCCAAAAGGCCGAAGAGCTTCTCCAAAACGTGACACGCGGGGAGACCCATTTGTTACATTTCTAACTTTGTTGAGCGCGACAATCTACTCCTTTGTTCTGTTTACTTTTTACTTTCAGTTATCTATACTAATATAATTATAGTATTTGGTGGAACGAGCGTTGATTAATGTGGTATATTAATATTATTTTTAATTTTATAGTACCTGGAGCCACCGATCGATGCTCGGTAACTTTTTGCTTAAGTTAAAACCTATATATTAATATTATTTTTAATTTGAAATTCTGATAAAAATACAAATATGTGCCCATAATTTTGAAAGTGGACTAAGTCAAAAAATTAAAAAATTTGTTTTTTCATATTTTATTTTCCATCCATTTAAAAAGTACAGTAATAAGATGTCGGTTTTGAAAAATCGCATAAAATTGAACCGTTAAGTGGATTTCTAGTTGTCTCATTATACAGAATTAGAATCTTGTTTATTTTATAAAACTTTAAATATCTCGAAACTAACGCAATCAATGACTTAGACCACTTTCATAATTATGGGCACATATATATAGTACACGGCCTCTGGAACCCCCGCCCCCAAATCCCCGCACTTCGCCCCATTCCGGACCCACCACATCCACCCCGGAACCCCTCCACTGCATTTAGCGAGTTTTTTAATTAATTAAATTAGCAAATTCTAATATATAATAATATTTCTTATGAACTATTTGTGGGATTCAAAACTCGCTTTATAATCAATTAAATTGCTTACTTTTATTATATAATTTTATTTGGTATAAAATCTTTGTGGGATTTAAAATTGAAAAACCAATTATTTATTAAAACGAAATTGAATAAAAATATAATTTTACATTTTTATCAAGACAACCACCTGTGAATAATTATTTCAATTAACAAAAAGTGAATCAAAAATAATTTAGCCGAAGATGAGAACGTGACAGATCGAATTGTCAACCCAAAAACCCCCTAGCCCGTGAATTTAATCAAAATCGGTAGTTCCGTTTTGAAAATAAAAAAATATACACATCTATATATTTTTCAAATAAATAAATAAATACTAAATGAATAATAATTACACTAGGAAAATAATTTAAAGGCATATCAAGGTTATTAGTTATTCGATATACTCTTAAAAAGGTCTTATATAATTTTACTATAAAAAATGGGAAGTCCGCCCTCAAATGATAATAATAAACCCAGTTGAACCCAGTGCCAAACTTGCAATTTGGGCAGTTGGCTTAACACTAGAGATGAATTCTTTCCAACATGCATATAATTATACAGAGCTAGAAAATTTCAATCGAATATTATTGGAAAATTCTGCTGGCGGCCGTATGAAGCTATTCAGTTCATGGCAGTATTTGATATTACAAGTATTTTTTAATTCATGTTCGATCTAATTCGAGAACATATACCCCATGGAAAAATGTTATCTCTAAAAGGTTAAAGCAAACTACACGGATAGCAAGTTTAGCACTTGGGTTCAACTGCCGGGAGTATGAGCCTTTCTCAAATGAAATACTACCACCTACTATGCCTTGATAGGTCCTTTAAATTGTTTTATAAAAAAATATTTCTTTAGCTTGTGAAGTTAACATTAGGGAAAGTTCGTCTAGTCAAAAAATCCTCTCTTGTAAAAATACTATTATATGAGAATTTATATATGGACAATTTTATCAAAGATCTTAGTAGATTATTATGTATATATTATACCATAATTCAGGTTTTGCGCCCTCAGGAGTCGAACCCGAGCGCTAGCTTGCTATTCGGGCAGTTAGCCTAAGCCTAGAGACAAATTTCCTCTGACATACATAAATAAACAAGGCAAGAAAATATGTATGTCAGAGAAAATGTGTCTCTAGGCTTAGGCTAACTGCCCGGATAGCAAGTTAGCGCTCGGGTTCGACTCCTGAGGGGGCGAAACCTTCTGACATATGATATAATATATACATAATAATCTACTAAGATCTTTGATAAAATTGTCCTTATATAAATTCTCATATAATTAAAATACAGGTATGAAACCCGGAAGTTGTTCTTTTTTTGAAAACAATTTTCCATCCACTTATTCAAAAATATAAGACACTCAAATCTTCATACTAAATAATACTATTATTAAAACTGTTATAGAGAAATAAGGACTATATTTTTGATGCAGATAATTTATATTTTATTGCCAACGTTTCGTCAACTTTGTTGACTTCTTCAGGGCTCAAATAGTTAACCTCTCTGAATATTTGTCATTTTTATCATTATTCTTTCTCTAGTAAACATATCAAGGCAAGTCAATATAATTTTTAAAAAGAATTTTTCAATCTGACTTATGTTGACTTGCCTTGATATCTATCTACTCTTATTAAACGAGCAAAAATTGTTTATATATTTATTTGTTTGTAGTATATTTGTATCTTAGTTCTATTTTGAAAACGGCTCTACCGAATTTGATGAAACAAAATCTTTTAACAAGTTTTGGGGATGAGAAAACGATTTGGCTAGTTCTGGACCTCTAGAATTTTCATCTTAATTGATCTTTTCTTAATTTAAGTAATTATTTATAGATAAAAATCTAAACAAAAAAGTCTTTTACATTTTTTTCAATTATCTTTTATTTTTTAATTAGTTTTTTAATTTTAAAACCTACTAATAGGTTATAGCAAATATTTATATATTATATTAAAATTAGTAATTTTTTGTTTTGAAATTGAGAGAGGAGAGGAAGGAAGATTAACCAATCGACTTGATTGGGGAATAATGGAATTAAATAATTATCGGAAAAGAGTTTTTTTTATCTAATTAGATTTTTCCTCTTATTAAAAACACGGACTAAATATGAATAAGGACACTCGATGGTGGAGAAGCAATCTCCGAAATCGAAGCTAAAATACAAGGTATACATTAATTAATGTAAAATAATTGGTTTAATAAAATTTATAAAAAAAAAAAAATTTTGTTTTGACGGGGATGGGAATTGGGGATTGGGAATTCCGATTGATTTGATCGGAAGGATTAATTTCCGCAATATGGTATTGGAATAATTATCGGAAAAGAGGTTTTTTATCTAATTAGATTTTTCCTCTTATTAAAAACAAGAACTAAAGATGAATAAGGACACTCGATGGTGGAGAAGTAATCTCCGGAATCGAAGCAAAAAATACAATGTATACATTAATTAATGTAAAATAATTGATTTAATAAAATTAAAAAAAAAAAAAATTTGTTTCGGACATTGTTGATATCAGGATTGGGAGATGAACAATATGAAATTGGAATAATTATCGGAAAAGAGGTTTTTTTTATTTAGTTTTTTCCTCTTATTAAAAACAAGGACTAAAAAAATGATCAAGTACAGTCGATGGTGGAGAAGTTATCTCCGAAGTCGAAGCTCAAATACAATGTATACATTAATTCATGTAAAATAATTGGTTTAATAAAATTAAAAAAAAATTGTTTCTTTTTAATTAACAGGTTAATACCTTTTTGTTTTTTGAGTTTTATTGTAAAGTGGTTTTATAATTTTTTTTATGTAATTTAAAGAAAATGGCCTCTGGTAACCTAATAAAAAAAAATAAAAAAAAAATTAACAGGTTCTAAATCATAACATTACAGGTGTGTTTACAAATAAAGTGGTTGAAGTGGCTTTTCTTTATATATAACTTGGAAACAAACCTTATTTAATTTTATGTTTTTATTTCAGATCCTATGCAATTATTTTTTACTATTATTTTCCTATTTATTTTTTTATAATGTTTATCAATATGATAACGAATGTGGGCAAATTGGTGTATGAGTAAACAAATATACACATAATATGTAGACCATTAGAAACCTAGAAAGGCAAAGACTGGGTGTGGGGTGGGGTGTATGTGAGAGGTGCAGGAGGTGGGGTGCAGTTGTGGGGGGTCTGGAGGTGGGAGGCGCGGTTGGGGTGGGGTGGGGCGAAATAAGTGTGCAGTGTGAAGGCGAGGTGTGTGGTTTCGGGAGAGGGGTCAGGGGTTACCGTGCATCGCTCGGTGGCTCCATGTACTGTTTACTAAGAAAGAATAATGATAAAAATGACAAATATGCAGGGAAGTTAACTATTTGAGCCCTGAAGAAGTCAACAAAGTTGATGAAACGTTGGCAATAAAATATACATTATCTATTATATAAAAAATATAGTTTAGTTTTATTTTCCATATAACAACTTTAATAATTTAATCGATGGACATAACTCAATCAAAATAATTAAATAATACTTTTAATATAACTTTTGATTATTTTATTTTAACGTTCTTTTGTTATTAATGCAGATTAATTGAAAATCATTTAAATTTCATTAATCACACTAAAAATTTTGTTTATAACGCCTCGATTTTGAAATCGAATTGTCCCCTATGCCCCTCCGGGTGAATACAATTGAATTTGATCAATTTTCCGCGTGGGCAGGTGCGATTTTTCCATTTTGGTCCCTTGACCCCGGGGGGCCCAATCTTCCCGATGTCCTGGCGCGAATTGCTCATAAATCTCACGCCTATAAAACGCAAATTCTCTCTATTTATTCGGTATTTGATTTTGCAAGGGTGAAGTCTGAGGGGGCCCATAATGGGCCACAGCGACCGACCGCGCATGCATGCATTCGTCTCGCCTGGTATCATAAAAAGCGAGGAAACCCATTTTTCATTAGCACGACATTATTATCATAACTATGTTGGCCAAGTTTTTTTTTCTTTCCGAAACGTTCCTCCATTAAAGGGGACAATGAAAGATAATTTTTTATTAATATGCCGAGAGTGACGTCCCGAATTTCTTAATACACCCACTTAATTTATATCAACATAAATCAATAAATAAGCCGCAATACTTTTTTTATTTACCATTCATTCACTTCATTTCGGATAATTTTTTTCCTCCTTTGAACTAATAAATAAATTCAATTTGATTCAACTTTTTTTTGGTAGGTATGTATCGGTTTGTAAAAAGAAAAAAATATAGGAATGATAAATAAACTCTTTGTTTAAATTCTTAATTTATTCTATAATAAAATATTAGCCAAAATTGGTTCCTATTGAATTTTTTTACAATACTGAAAAAAAACTGAATTAATTATATAATTATTTTCATGTTGGAGAGATTTAATTAATTAGCAATGAATGATTAGTATTCTGTAAATTACGAGAACAGGAATTTATGCCGGGTAAGATAAGAATTGAATAAATTTAAGGGTTAGGAATTATGAAAAAAAATTTGAAGATTGTAATTAATTATTTTATCAATCAGAGTATTTTCAATTTGATGCAAATAAATATACTTATATCATAAATAGAAAAACAAATTAATAGAAAAAAAGATGACTGGAGATGAAGATCAAGCCTTTGAAACTAGTATCGAACAATTTGATTTTTTCTTATAAAAGTCTATGTAAAGTACATCTCTTTATTAACCCATGTAAAATTTTCGGAACGGGTCGCCTGGGACATAGGCAACTTTGCATACAAATAAGAACTCAGCCCTCACTTATCACTAAGCCAGCGACTAAAGGGGTTCATTTTTTTTAATTCAATGGATGATTTTGTGACTTCAATTAATTTTTGTTTTATTATTAAAAATATTAGTGGCGGTTGGTGACTTTTCGTTCTGTCCAAAAAAGTAACCTTCATTTTTTGTATGTTATTTTAATCTTCGCTTTTTTTTGCAAATTTCATCGAATATGATATCATTTTCTTTATTTTTCAAATTTAACATTAGATTTTTTAAAAATATATTTCGGGACCTTCGACCCAAACGGATACTGCTTTGTGTGAGTGAGGGTAGGAGTCAGAAATTAATTATTGTGACTTAAACTCCACACTCCGTGAGATGGAAGTCGGTTATCTTACACAATGAATCAGCTTATCCTTAAAGAAAATCTTAAACCTCTTCTAATTTTATTGCAATAAGCAAGCTATGACTTGACTATAGAACTCTTAGTTATTTCCGATCTTATATATTGAGAGTTTTTAGAAATGGATTAGTCCAAAGATTCCCGAATCATCTTTATTTATTTCCTTTTTGTATTATTTCTATTTCAATAGTTCCTCAGTGAGAACAATTTTTATTCGACTAAACTCGTCTGGACTTGTCTTTGACATGCTTGAACTGGAAAATATATCAGGCAGAGACTTCAAATGTTCTATCCGCGCTCTTTTCGGAAAAATCATTCATTTTAATTACTACTTGAAACTATGCAACAATTTTTATTTCGAGAACCAATATATTACTTTTCAAAACAAAAAATGTTTTTTATTGAAATATTTGAAATAACAGATGATATTTTTAAAATTTAACGATTCTCATGAAATTTTGAAGTCAATATTTATGAATATATAAATATTTGAAATTTTAGGGATGCGCCGCATCCACAGTATCCATAAACCGCACGCCGCGCCGTTTATATAGATATACTTAAGAAATCAAGTTTGTTTTTGTTTCTATTTGATAAGGAGAAAATGAAGGAATTTGTAGATTTTTCATAATTTTAATTTAAGCCACTCTAGAAGGACATCATACACAAATCACCTAAAAATACTTAATTTTGGGGTCTCTTACATCGTCATTTTAAAATGAATTAAATTAAAAAAAATATATCGTAATTTTACTTAAGAAGATCATAACAAGAATGTCTCCAACACTTGATAATAAAAAAAAAAAAATACTTTTATTTTTAAGTTCACAAAATATTCGACTCTCCAAAATAATCATTCAATTAAAATTTCAATACGATTTTTAATTTCAAAGAAAATTAATAGATATACTTGAGTTGTAAATTTCAAGTTTGTATCTTTTTCTAGTTTGCGAGCTATTATGGTCTGACAAACGAACTTACAGATTGTATTGAAATTAATAGGGTTCCATTTTACTTATTAAAAAAAATGTCAAAAACTATAATATTTCCAAGGCCGGAAAATATATAATTAATAATCACCAATTTGAAAATAATGTATTTACTGGGTGATTTTCTGACACAATTTATTGAATTTGAAATAGGACAGTTAAAAAAAAGAAAAAGAGAATGTGGTAAGTAAATTAAAAAAAGTGATGTTTTCTTACTTTTGGTGAAATGTCGCAGAATTTATTATGTAGAACAAGGCAACATGGGTGTTTGTGTGGTCCACGACGACGTAGCAGGCAACAAACAGCAAACAGGTTGCGCCTCTGATGATGGCACCGGGTGATAAAAACTCTAGGTGCCACCCACGTGAGTCCAGTAAGAACCCGACCAGATCACTTGATCCAAATTTGAGCCAAACTGAACAAACAAGAAACAGATATATAAATTTAAAAATCGTTCCAATCTTTAATCAATTTAACTAATAAATTTTGATACAAGAAGAACAAAAGTTATAAAATATAAAGAAATGCTTCTTTACTAGCTTACTTGGAAAAATAAAATATTCACAGGTTATTTTTAGATTCCTTAGTTGGAAAAGAAATGTGTTATTTTCGTTAAAAATATTACTTTACCGAGAGTACCAGAATTGTTCATTTATAAGGAGAAATTTAGAGATTGTCAGGATACACCAGCTTACTATTACATCAAAGCGAATTTACCTGCACCTGGGTATTTAAAGTCATGAGAAATAACAGATTGAATATTTATAATTCAAAATACTGATGATGAAGGTCAAACCTCTAAAGATATAGTCTAAATTATTATATATGTATAAATGTATATTCATTATTATATCTTTATAGATATATGTTTATACAAATTAAGCAGAGGACAACATCAGTGATTTCTTCTTATGGATTACTTAATGATAAAATTTTGAGTAAATTTTCAATTTAATTGTAAGTGAAAACTTTTTTAATAATCGATTCACACTTCGGAAAAAGATAAAAGCCGAATTAAAATAAGACAGTAATTATTTTAGAATTCAGATAGAAGAACATTTTATTAGAACATGGCATTGTTAAAACTTCATTAAGCTAATGTTGTTAGGTTACGAGTCACAGAGGTGTTTTAATACACGCTTTCATTAAGCCTAGTTTTTATGGTCCCTTACAAAAGTAAAACAGAACCTTATTTTTTTATTTTTAAGTTTTGATGATTTTTGTCAAGAACACCAGTTTGCTGAAGAAAGCTGAAACTAGGTGGAGGAGAGGTCGCTTATTAATAATAATTGGTACGCCAAATTCAAGCTCAATAGCAAGAACCATTGGAGAGCTGCCTATATAAACAATTGGATTGTATTCCTGATTTTCTGCATATTTCAACAGACAATTCTAAAACTCCGACTCGAATATTAAAATTTAAAGTTATCACTTTATTTTTCGAAAACTTGACAATAGATTTTCAGATTTCTTAATTTAGAGAAAAAAATTATCATGCCAAATTGTTGTGTGTTTTCCATTATTTACATATAAATCTCAATGTTTTAAGACATTTTATGACTTTATACTGGGCCACGGGTTGGACAGTCTGGTTTAAATCGAATTGGATTGAAGAAGGAATAAGGAATGTATATTTATTTTTTAAAAGGGTCGCGGATATAATAATCCCTGACTATCCATTATCTATTGACATGTATGAACGTGCAAAGATCTAAAAGACAAGTTCTGACAATTTTTAGCCCAGGAGAGAAATAATCAATTAATTGGGATTGTTCTAGAAAACCCCAATTTCTTGTATTAAAATGATATAACTATAGACTTGGTAAGTGTCGTAGCATATAAATTACTGAAATAATAAATATTTTAGAAAATGAAAATATGAAAAGAATAATTTTTAAATATTCGAAACATCATTTTTTTTATCTTATTTGATTTTAGTGAATTTTTTCTTAAAAAATAAAAAAATTCAGTCGAAATGAGAACCTTCTATTTTGAAGTCGGTAAAAAGCTTCACGTATTGTACAAATGTACATATTTCGAAAATTTGGAATAAATATATCTCTACGCCTAAATCTTAATGTTTTAACGAAGTTTATGATTTTATGTTTGGCCACACTCATTGTAGTACTGGGCCACATGCATTTAGACAGCCCTGATTCCAATGAATGTAAAAACAACCTTGCTGATAAATAATTAAAAATAATCCATTTCATCTCAGATTTAATAGATGAAAACTTCTTGAGATTTTCTTAGAAAGTTTATTTCTATCAGCTATTTGAAGTCTTATATTTCTCCCCTCTGACGAATAATTTTGAACAATCCAGAAGAAAGATAGAACAAATCAAATTAATGAAATCGATTTTGTTTCGGTTTTCATTCAATCTATTCCCCAAGCCACCCTTCCGCTCTTTATCTCTTTTCGAAATTCCAACCTCCCCTTATAGTTCTAGGCGCCAGGTTGGAACCGATATATATTAATCAGGTTAAGGGCCGTCTTTTAGAAAATGATGGCCCCTTTATAAGTTAATGAAAGAAAGGCCGTAGGTGTGCTGCTCTGTATTTATTTAACGAGCCGCAGCTCGGGGCGCGTGCTTCAACTTTCTCAGGGTTGTTTTTTCAACGATTGAGGGGTGTAAAAAACGCCCTGAAGGCGCCCCGTGGTTGCGTAGGCGTCAAACAGCCTTTTATTCGAACCTGTTCGCTCGTTATTATATTTGCGTTTTGAATAAAAATCTCCGATTCTCCTTTTTGTTATGGACGGTTCTATCTGGAAACAACGATCTCGTCGATCGAAAACATATAATCATCCGAGAAGAGTCTGTTCTTCCGATACCGCCGCTTTAAAATTGTTTTTTTTTTCAGAGTGAAAAAAAACCCTCTGTTTTTGGACGGCGGATAAAAGTTAAATATTGGATCGAGATAGGGATATTTGTGTTCCTCGGGTGAATTGTAATATTCAGTAAAAAAATGCTGAGGAAAATAGAAGACGGTGGATTCAATTCGAGATGAAAGTAGTTTTTCAAAATTGTTTACTTCAAATCAAGCATTTGGATCAGAAAGAGAAGGCGTGCTCTCTTTACAGTCAGATTCTTAATATCTATAAAGAGAAAACAAAGAGGTTGTCCTCTGCTTGATCCAAATAAACATACATAGATAAATATCAAATATAAATATGGATACATATAAGTAATTAATTTTATTTATTTTCGTAGAAAGATGGACTGGTAAGCGAAATAAGTAGGTTATAATGAAAGGAATAAATTATTTAAATTTTATTCAATTTCCGACGTTTGGGAGATTTTTTCTCTCCTTCTTCAGGGTATTGAATAGTTATTCAATGGGGTGAGTATAACTCGGGTCCCATTTGTCTTTCCTTTTCGATAACCAAGTACACTTATGGTATAATGTTAATAAATATTGTAATATTGTTGTTATTAATGAAATAATTTATGGACTGCCTTTCATTATAACCTACTTACATATAAGTAATTTATAGTGGGTTGAAAGAGATATTAAGCCAAAACAAGGATGCTCATGGTTCAATAAAATTCCCAGAATAAAGACTTTTCGGCCTGAATTTATCTTCAGTTTATTGGGATGAATTATACACATATTACCATAAGTACATGACATCTCTGAATATTGGGCTCCAGCAAAACACTAAATATATGAAGTTAAATTTATTATTTGAAAAGTTTTTGTTTTGCCGAGAGTAGCAGAGTTGTTGATTCACAAAGAGAAACAAAGAGGTTGTCCTCTGCTTGATGCAAATAAACATATACACATATATATCAAGATGATATATCTGATATATATTATTTATTTGTTTGAGACTATAGTTTCGAAGACTTGGTTCATCATCAGTCTTTCTTCAATTATAAATGTTTTTCATGGAGTCAATATCATATGGATATTGAAACTTGATGTTCTTCTTCACTGCTGGAAGGCTAGGAACTAATCTAATAATAAGATTAGTTCCTAGCCTTCCAGCAGTGAAGAAAGAACATCAAGTTTTCAATATCCATATGATATTGACTCCATGAAAAACATTTATAATTGAAGAAAGACTGATGATGAAGACCAAGTCTTCGAAACTATAGTCTCAAACAAATAAATAATATATATACAGATATATCATCTTGATATATATGTGTATATGTTTATTTGCATCAAGCAGAGGACAACCTCTTTGTTTCTCTTTGTAAATTTATTATTGTTGACAAAACCAGAAACAATCACATGTACTTATGGTAATATGTGTATAATTCCCAATAATCTGAAGATGGTCTGATAAATTCAGGCCGAAACGTCTTTATTTTGGGAATTTTATTGGACCCGGTGCCTCATAGCTTTGCCTGATTAACTCCTTCAACCCACTACAAATGTATCAGAGCCACGATCTCCAACAACATATAAGTAATCTCCAAAGTGAGGTACGCGTACCCCGAGGAGTACGCAGAAAATTCTAAGGGATACTCCACATTTCTCTTCAAAATAGTTTATGTCTTCTTCTAATTTATCAATTGAGAGCACTGGTCTAGGCAAGCTAGCCACAAAAACAATTCAATGATTTCAATAACTCAGTTTGTAATCAAAAATTAATAATTACCTAAATTTATTAAAAAACAAAATTTGAGAGCTTTAGACATTGGATCGGATATCAAACCACCAGCATAAGGCAAAATCATTGATAGAATAGCGAAAAATTTGAGTTAGAAAGCTGGAACTTCGCACCAAAGTGAATCTTATCAATACAAATTTTGGGACAATAATACATAAATAATGACTAAAATGAGGACAATTTTTTTTCGTTTGTTTACTTCAGGAACTTTTATATTTTGTAATTTTCTTTAAAATGACTCCCATGATTTTTTTTAATTAAAGAAAATTGTTTAAGTATGATCTTACTAACAATTTTTTTGTTTTTTTGGGTCCCCCATGAACATATTTCTCAAATTTGGGTTGCGGCTTAAAAAGTTAAGAACCATTTTTGTAAGGGATGCACACCAGAGATTTTCTTTTCTATTGGCTAATTTTTTTTTTTTTTAATTTTATTAAACCAATTATTTTACATTAATTAATGTATACATTGTATTTTTGCTTCGATTCCGGAGATTACTTCTCCACCATCGAGTGTCCTTATTCATCTTTAGTCCTTGTTTTTAATAAGAGGAAAAATCTAATTAGATAAAAAAACCTCTTTTTCCGATAATTATTTTAATTCCATTATTCCTCAATCAAGTCGATTGGTTCATTTTTTTCCCCAATCCCCCATCATTGGCTAAATTTTTTTTTTTTTATAAATTTTATTAAACCAATTATTTTACATTAATTAATGTATACATTGTATTTTTGCTTCGATTCCGGAGATTTCTTCTCCACCATCGAGTGTCCTTATTCATCTTTAGTCCTTGTTTTTAATAAGAGGAAAAATTTAATTAGATAAAAAAACCTCTTTTCCGATAATTATTTCAATTCCATTATTCCCCAATCAAGTCGATTGTTTTTTTCCTCCAATCACCATCTCCATTGGCTAAAATTAATTTAATTTTCGTTAAATCGGGAAAGATGTTGTCATCCATCTGTGAGAGCAAGGACTATATAAAAGTTTAAGACTTTCTAATCAATTCGAAATTCATTGCACCCAAGTCATTGATTGTAATCTTTCCAAACCAAGCAACCGATATTTCATAATTAATTCAACAAAGTGAATAAATTAAAGTGAAGTATTTAAAAAGTGAAGAAATAAACCATACAGCAACTGTTGGATGGGATATAATTATCATTGAATGAAAATATAAATTCGATAATAAATACATCACTCTCTAGTGGGTTAGTTAGATATTCATCGATATGGATAAAGATTGATATTTCGTATTGTCGGTTGGCTTTTCCACTGTCGGCTTCCTACACACCGAAGAGTCGGCCACACCTTGCTCTCCGCTTCATCTGCAGAGATTTATAGCTTAATTATTAGTGTTAATCAAGATCAAAAGCTATTGAGTAATTAGCTAGAGATGGCAGAAAAAATTCCAATCTCTCCGTCACGTAGCAGCTCTAAGGAAATATCTTTTAATTTAGTCATTAAGGGATTGTTTATGGTTGACCGAAGAATCAGCTCACATAGAAGATTGATGCCATTTATTTTCAGTCATTTAAGATATAATAAGAGATGAGATACACAAGTATATTAACTTCAAGTAGTTGAAAAACATAATGAGATCTAATTGAAAGATTTTGTTTTGCTGAGAGTAGCAGAGTTGTTGATTCATAAAGAGAAATCAATGAGGTTGTTCTCTTTTTGATTCAAATAAAATAAAATCGACTTCAAAAAAATTAAATGCAATAAATAAAATAATAAGAACTTAAAAATCAAATAAAATGCACTAAAAGGTATTAAATAATTATCTAATTTAGTTACAACTAAACGACGAAATATTAATATGAAATCACTTTTTGAAGTCGTTGCCAAAAATATACATTTTATGAATCGAACTCGACGGATCTTACTTTAGTACGATTGGCGGGCACGCTAGCTTATATAGTTTGTTTAGCACCGACTTCAAAAAGTGAGTTCATGTTAATATTTCGTCGTTTAGTTGTAACTAAATTAGATAATTATTTTATACCTTTTAGTCCATTTTATTTGATTTTTGAGTTGTTATTATTTTATTTGTTCCATTTAATTTTTTTAAAGTAGGTTTTTTTTTTTTTTAAATTATGTTTATTTTTCTCTTTTTAGTGATGTTATTAATAGTGACTTAATATAATAGTTGCATGCATCTCGTAAGAGAAAGCGTCGGGCGAATGAATCAGAAAATGATAATAAAATTCAATTCATAAATATAGAAATTCTCTCTAAACGCTTGCGGGTTTTAAATGAATGTTTTAAAAAAATTCTATAAAAGATTTTATTTATTTTAATTTCGATTATTTCTTCATAAGAATTGGAGATTTACGTTATTTCGTGATTTATCATATGACCAGAGCTTGACTAAATCAATATGGAACCACCTTTAAGTTAGCTCCTTTCCAATAAAAAAAAAAAGAATCATCGAAATCGGTCCACAATGCAAAAAGTTCTCGTTGAACATACATACATAAAATAAATAAATAGTTAGGTATTTTGATTACCTTGGAGCTATACTGATCCAAACGCAGAAAGAATCATTAAAATCGGTTCATAAACAAAGAAGTTATGCCTGAACAAACATAACAAAAATAGCTCAATACCAATGAAATTTATATTTTTACCAATCGTAAACTAGACTGATCCCAATGCAAAAAATCATCAAAATAGATTCACAATTGGCGAAGATATCAGGTAACATAGACACAAAAAAATTTAGTCGAATTGAGAACCTCCTCCTTTTTTGAAGTCGGTTAAGTATATAGTACGTATTATACGTATATGCCAAATTTAAATAGATATATTATATAATTTATTTGTTTAATTTATATTAGTTTCCAGCGTTTGACCTTCATCAACAGCCTTTTAATTATAAATTTGTTATCTGTTATATCTCATGGGTTCACTTACCCGATTGTACATAGAAAAATTCATTCATTCGAAAATTCATTAGTCATTACTCATAAATAGAGACCGGATTTTTATGCGGTAAAAAGTGTCAAAATATGCAGTTAAAATACTGGAATATGCAAGAAATATGCAGTATACGCTGAAATATTCAAATATATGTAATAAAAGATGGCTAAATAAATTTTTTATGCACTAAAAATTTAAAATTGAAGACAAAAAGACTATATATTTGAAGGAGTGCTATGAAAAGAAAAAATGATAAAGTAAGCATGGACACCAAGTGTCAAATATATACTTTTATTGCATAAAAAATTGCTCAAAATTCTCATTACATTTAATAGAGGTATTAAAAAATCTTTAAACTCAAAGAAATAGTATCGTAAATTGGCTTATGGCTAGATGGGCCGAAAAGCAAAAAAAAACAGACACACACACGAACACAAAATGTTCAAAATATCCCGAAGTTGAAAAAAGAAAGAAATAATTAACAAAGGACCTCAATTTATTTTTCCTTTTCAAAAATAATAAAATAATTTTCTAATATGTAGAATTAACGTAAGAAATTATTGATTATATTATTTAACTTTCGCGGTTCAAATTGCTTTAATATACTTACTACTTTAGGTGGAAGGCACACTTGACAATTTGTTCCTTAGAAAATATTTTTTAAGATTAAAGACTGGAAACAATCTACCATATATTTGATGAGGCTTATCAGATGTTAGGAGTCTCTGGGTTGACCATTTCAACAGAATTGAGGATGAAATTCGTGGTAACGCGTCTGAATGTCACGGATTTCTAACAAATCTCCTGTCATCGTAAATAATCGATTCAGCTGGGGAATCCCCTGTTGTTGCAAAAAAACAATCCGAGTTAATTAATGATTTATTGTATATATAGGAAGAAAACAATTCGCAGTAAATAAAAAAAACTGTCGAGTATTAATTACTTTGACTGGTATTTCATCAGTAAAAATGAGCAAAGCGAACATATCATTTGAGCTATTCAATTGGGCGGCAATTAGAAGTTTTCCTGGGATTCATTCCGGTTAGAAAACGAACGGATACTTTAGAAAAACATCGAGAGTTATTTTTAGAATTTTAGAAATTTTCTAATATAATAATTAGTTCCGTTGGAGATAAGATTCTAGAATATTCTTAAGAATTTCGCAATTAAATCATTAATCGTTAAATAGTTATGGAAACTCTTCAAGAGGAATGATTATATAAAATAATACAGTTTATTGTATATAAGTATACGTGTTTGTATAATTAAATTATCTTATAAAATACAATTTCAATTTCAAGTACATAATTCTTTTGTGTATGCCTAGGAAAGGCTATCTAATTGGTAAGATTCTGTTTTCTGTTTAATTCGAGTTCATATAAATATTTTTATATATTTAAGATCAATTTTTCCTGCTGATTTCTTTCAATCAGAAGGTAGGATTCACTTAATTTAGCATGTATAATTTTTAAGTACCTGGAAGACCGAGCTTCGCTAGGAAATTTATTTGTTTTTAATTAATGTTTATGTAATCAACCATATGTTTTTTGTTTTGATTCAACCACATGATTAATTTTTATGTTAAAAATAATTAGTTTAATAAAATAACATTTAAAATATTTTTTCCCAAAACTGAGACCTGGTTATTATATAATACCTATATATTTTAAAATAAATTATTGCTTATTAATGAATACAGTTCTTGATAAAAACAATCATCAAACGTTGTTTATTAATAATTCAAACTTTTCGGGAGGTATATGTCATCAGAGATTTTACGGGTTTCTCTCGCGGGTTTGAGAGTTTTCTCGACGTTTCGGCTCTCCTTTTGGAGCCATTTTCAAGAGAGAGAGAGGTGGTCTACGTGGCCTTAGCCTCATTGTTCAGGGTTCTTTTTGGTGAGTATCTTCCGAGTGAATTTCTTCATTCGGAAGACTGGGTGGATTGGGAGATTTAGAAGGTTTTGGGTGTTTTGTAGTTGAGGGTGGATTACTTACAGTGTGGCGGCTGACGTCACTGCTTCGAGAACACTGGGCACTGTCAATACGTTCACTGTCACTGCTCGATGCAGTGACAGCAGAGACGTCAGCCGTCACACCGTAAGTAACACACCCTCAACTACAAAACACCCAAAACCTCCTAAATCTCCCAATCCACCCAGTCTTCCGAATGAAGAAATTCACTATGAAGATACTCACCAAAACAAACTCTGGACAACGAGGCTAAGACCACGTAGACCACCCGCTCCCTCTCTTGAAAATGGCTCCAAAAGGAGAGCCGAAACGTCGAGAAAAACTCTCAAACCCACGCGGAGAAACCCAAAAAATCTCTAACGACAAAGAACCCATCCGCGGAAAACTCAATGAACATATATATATATATATATTAACGTTAGATGAACGCGAAAGTTAAAACTTTTATCAGGTCACTGCATATATATATATATATATATATATATATATATATATATATATATATATATATATATATATATATATGTCATAAAATGATAAGTTGTTTAAAAATGATTTGGAGAACCAGCCCGTAAGTCCCCAAAGTCTTTGGGAAAAATCAAGCTAGATTCAATATATTTGATGAGCACCTTAAGAACTCATTGATAATTCTTTTGAATCAAATATCAATTACAGATTAATTAAGGTCTCAAAATAAAGAGAAACATCTCACTAATTTTATGTTACTATCTTGTCTTTTACATATATATAAAGTAATAAGCTTAAATTTCTTCAATGTGTCAACTATATATATTCTACTTTTTTTGCTCATCAACCATCATTTTAGCGTTAGTGTATTTTATGTGTGGCCCAAAACAACTCGAATTCTTCGAATGTGGTCCAGGGAAGCTAAAAGGTTGGACACCCCTGCTTTAATTAACCCTTCATTTTAGGAATACAAAAGTGTGGGTATTAGTATCCAGCCAGACAAAGACTAACACAGAGAGAGCCAAGTTTTAGGAAAATAATTTCAACTAAAAATTTGAATTCAATAAATATAAAATGAAAAACATCCGTTTTAATTGGAGTTCTTGACTCATTTATTAAATTGATGATATTGAATTTGGCAGCACTTTAGATCTCAATACTATTTTTGGCAAACGGTTTTTGTTAATCGAACTTGGCTTTTTTTTACAGAAGTGTTTTTGTTGAGATAGAAAATATTTGAACTTGTTTCAGACAATTTCAAACACATATTACCAAAAAATGTTTCAATAAATTGAAGAGACTGCAATAATGATGTAATCAAATTCAACAATTCCAAAATTGAGTTTTACAATTTTTTTTTTTTTTCATTTTGAAGCGAAACTGATTGAACGCTTCGATAGGATCTGTCGTGAATGAAAACTCGAAACCCCTCTTGCTAACAAGGAATTAAGAAATTCTTCTTCCTTGATATCAAAGCACTGATCCGGAGGTAGCCAGGTAGTTCTCATTATTTGAGCAGAGATCCTAGGATAACGCGAAACCTAACACTCCTTTCCATCTCACCAGCGATAACTAAATGAATTCTTTTAGTTGTGGTCTTCTATATTCTTGCCTGATTTAATTATTGTTAAGACAGAAATGAACATAAAGAATGTTTTTCTGTTTGAGCGAAACCAAGGAAACTTTCAATACTGGAGTGATACTCTACATGTCATACTTTATCTACTCTTATTAAACGATCAAAAATTGTTTTATATATATATATATATATATATATATATAATAGTAAATTGTATCTCCCGCTTATATAAATTATATTAAATTATCTGAGGTTGGTAGTATTGCATAGTGTCCTCGACTCAACTATGTTCACTCTTAATAGACCACATGTTATGACATCAATTGAGTGTGTATATTGATGAAAGGACTCTTATTCAATTCTACTATACTTTCAGGTAACTATCATTTATAACTTATCTTGTATATTATCTATTGCATTTATAAATAAACCTACTATACTTTCAGAATCGTCTAACGTTCAATTTACCCAATCCACACTCTTACAAATTGAATAAGTCGTTTGCAAACATGGACACCCAAAAATTCCACGTACACATAGTGAAAAAAGAAGAAAAAATTTTTGAATTGGCTGGAGTATCAATGGACAAAAAACAGTGGTATATTCTTCCAAGAGAGAACAGAGATATTCAAAACCATCAAGTATTAATGGCAAATAATATTGTTATAAATGCTATTAAAGCAATTAAACCAATAAATGGATTTAGAAAAGTAAGTCTTAAATTAAATAAGGATATAATAGACAATTATTTCGATGAAGGAGAGAATGTATGCTACCAAAATATTCCTTTAGAGGAGTACAATGAAATATCAGAAGAGAAGGATAACCTACAAAAAAAAATTAAAGAACTGGAAACGAGACTGGAAGAAAAATTCTATATTCATGAAAAAATTGAAAAGAACTTCATCTTGGAAAAATTTAATAATAAGAAAAATAATGCAAGTGAATGGATAGAAAAGTATGAAAAGGAATGCTCCAGACATAAAATCATGAAAGAAGAACAAAAAATAGAAATTTTGGAACAATTTTTGGAAGACACAGCAAAAATTTGGTATGAATTACATAGCAAGAACAAAAAAAATTCAACATGGATAGAATGGAAAAACTCATTTCTAAACCACTTCTCAAAAAAAGGTTGGTCAACTATTAGAAAAGCATATAATTACAAATACATAGAAGGATCTTTGATAGATTATCTATTGATTAAGGAAAAACTATGTACAGAAATAGAAGATAAGATGACTACAACTTCTAAAATCAATCTAATGGTAATGGGCCTTCCCATCCACATGCAAGAAAAATTAGATATTGAAGAAATAACATCGATCGAAAAACTTATGATAGAAATAAAGAAAATAAATAATTCGACATTCGAAAGAAGAAGATTGGAAGTTACAAAAAAAGAAGACTTCAAGAAATTAACTATACCGAACAAAAAACCATGTGCAATATGTGAAAAATTAGGATATAAAAACCGCTTCCATTCAACCCAAATATGTTGGAACAACACAGCTTCCATAAAGAAAAGCATAAATTTAAATGAGGAAGAAACGGAAAATGAATATTTACAAATATCAGAGGACGAACAAAAAAACGATTGAACCCGGGAAAATCCAATCCACAGCCACTTATCAAAATAAAGGTAATTATAGACAAAAATAAACTTATAAAAGCTATCTACGATAATGGGTCGACGTGCTCATTAATCAACGAGAAGCTAATAAGAACAATTAAAGCAAAATTATATAATAGCAAAAGCTTATTAAAGTCTATAAGTGGAATGGATTTTTATAAAACCCGGGCTACATTAAATCTAAAAATCGGAGAAATAGAAGATGAACTAGAATTTATAGTAATAAAAAATGACAAATTTAATTATGATATGTTACTAGGTCTTGATGCTATAAAAAAATTCAAATTAATTCAAGATGAAAACCTGAAAATAAAACAAAGAAAAATTGATAAAACAATAGAAATAAAAGATGATAATAACATTCAAAAAAAATAATCGAATCTCAAGAAGAAACGGAAACAAACACACATATTATGGAAAACAAAGAAATAAATATCGATCATTTAAATAAAGAAAGACAAGAAGAACTAAAGAACATGATCAACGAATATCAATCATGTTTTGCAAAAAACAAATTCGATGTCGGCAAGATTAAGGATTTTGAAGCACAAGTCAAACTTAAAGAAGATAAGTACATAGCAAAAAAACCTTATAAGTGTTCACCAAGAGACCAAGAAGAAATAGAATATCAAGTTACGGAGTTACTGAAGAATAAATTAATTGAAGAATCTGATTCCCCATATGCGTCCCCAGTTACACTAGCTTACAAGAGAGAAGAAGGAAAAAAACAAGGTTATGTGTTGATTATTCTGAATTGAACCGAATCGTAATCCCAGATGCACAACCATTTCCAAAGATTGATGATATAATTATGGAAGTAAACAGATGTAAATGGTACACATCAATAGATATGAACTCAGCATTTTGGTCCATACCTATAAGAGAAAAAGATCAAAAGAAGACAGCATTTGTGACCCAGAAAGGACATTGGCAATGGAGAGTGTTACCATTTGGATATAAAAACAGTAGTGCGATCTTCCAAAGAGTTTTGGCAAATACTATAAGAAGAAACAATATGGAAAAATTTTGTGTAAATTACATAGATGACATCCTAATATTCTCAGAAACGTTTGAAGAACATATGAAACATCTAAAACTATTATTTGAAGTTATAAAAAAACAAGGATATAAAATAAAAATGGAAAAATGCGAATTTGCAAAACATTCAATAAAATACCTTGGACATATTATAGAAAACGGAAAAATATACCCTATTAAGGACAACTTACAATCCATCAAAGATTTAGAAAGACCCAAGAATAAAAGAATGGTACGTAAACTAATTGGAAAGATAAATTTTTACAGAAAATTTATTGACCATTGTACACAAAGATTGAGCCCACTTTACAATCTATTAAAAAAAGACTCCAAATTCAAATGGACAGAAGAATGCGAAAAATGTTTTCTGGAAACAAAGCAATATCTAATAACACCACCGGTTCTGGCTATATTTGACAATAAAAAGGATATAGTATTAGAGGTGGATGCAAGCAGATTAGGAGTAGGAGCAGTGCTGAAGCAAGTCCAAGAAGATGGAAGCTTACATCCAGTGGGCTATTTCTCAAAAAAATTGACACCGGGTCAAATGAAGAAAGAAGTGATGTTTATAGAATGTTTAGCCATGAAAGAGGCAATCATATATTGGCAATACCTACTTATAGGAAAATCATTTACTGTCATTACCGATCATAAGCCGCTGGTAAACTTAAAAACAAAAGCAAGAACGGATGAAGCAATAGGTGATCTAATGCTTTATTTATCGCAATATAATTTTAAAGTGGTGTATAGAGAAGGTAAGGATAATGTAGAAGCAGATTTTCTTTCAAGAAACCCAATATTAGAAACTAACGAAAATAATGAAGATTGTATTCAAATAGTGAATATGATCGAAATAGATGAAATAATCAATGATCAAAATAGAATAAAAGAAGAAATTAAGAATACAAAAGGAACAATGAATAATGGAAACATAAAATTTAAAATCATGAAAAATAAGAGAAGAATATACATCTCTAAAGAATTTGGTATAAATCTGATAGATAAAATACATAAATCCTATGGACATACAGGTTACAAACAAATAGCAAATAAGATAAGACCTTTTTATTATTTTAAGAAGATGGATGCCATCATTAAGGATTACTGCAAAAAATGTGAAATATGTATAAAAAACAAATCCAGAAGTTGTAAACCTTTGGGTGAATTATCAAGATTGGGACCAGCAAAATATCCATATCATATAATGTCTATGGACACAATTGGAGGATTTAAAGGATATAATTCCACAAAAAAATACATGCATCTATTAATAGACCATTTTAGTAGATATGCGTGGATAATGACATCGAAAAGTCAAGTCCCAGAAGATTTTATAAAATTAATTAATTTAGTAACAAAGGAAAACAAAATTGAAACACTATTGGTAGATCAATATAGCTCATTAAAATCAAAAAATTCAAAGAATACATGAAAGAAAAGAAAATTAATTTAATCTTCACGGCCGTAGATAGTCCCCAATCAAATGGAATGAACGAAAGACTGAATCAAACAATAGTTAATCGGATCAGATGTAAAATAAATGAAAATAATAACAAGAGACCATGGACAAAAATTGCTGAGATATGCATCGAGGAATACAATAAGTCAATTCATAGCTCAACAAAATTTTCACCAGCAGAATTATTAATAGGAGAAACATCGGAAATAATTCCAAAAGAAATACAAAAAGAAAAACAAGACCTTGAGGAAATCAGAAAAGAAGCTTTCAAAAATTCAGAAATCAGTCACCAAAGAAACAAATTAAGAATTGATAAGAAGAGAAGAACATACAAATTAGAAAAGGGTGATTTAGTTTATGTCTCCAATGGAAATAAATTAAATAGAAATAAATTAGACGAAGTCAGAAGAGGACCATATGAAATAAAAGAGAAAATTTCTGATACGATTTATGAAATTAACAGCAAGAAAAGAGGGAAGGAAGCAAATCGATTCCATATATCAAAACTAATTCCTTACTCTTTTTCCTAGGAAAAAGACTCCCGAACGAAGGGAGGTGTAAATTGTATCTCCCGCTTATATAAATTATATTAAATTATCTGAGGTTGGTAGTATTGCATAGTGTCCTCGACTCAACTATGTTCACTCTTAATAGACCACATGTTATGACATCAATTGAGTGTGTATATTGATGAAAGGACTCTTATTCAATTCTACTATACTTTCAGGTAACTATCATTTATAACTTATCTTGTATATTATCTATTGCATTTATAAATAAACCTACTATACTTTCAGAATCGTCTAACGTTCAATTTACCCAATCCACACTCTTACATATATATATATATATATATATATATATATATATATATATATATATATATATGTGTTTGTATATATATTTGTTTGTATCTTAGTTCTATTTTGAAAACGGCTCTACCGATTTTGATGAAATTCAGGGCTTAGGAGGTTTTGGGGGTGACAATTCGATCTGTCACGGTCTCATCTTCGAAAAAATTGTTTTTGATGGGTTTTATCGTAATCAAATTAATTATTCTCAGGTAGACAAATCCCATTCTTAAGGTTTTAAATAAGGTTTCCTTTTACTATTGTACCCAGACGGACAATGGGTTGGGCTAATTGTTCTCAAAGGCTTTGAAGAAGTATTGTGATTGTGGTGTGTTGTTGTCAAGCAATAACTAAACCCGAACGAAGCTCGGTCTTCCAGGTATATATATATATTTTTAAAACGGCTTAACGATTTTGATGAAACAAACTCTATTAACAAGTTTTGAGGATGAGAAAGTGATTTTGATGCGTAGCGGGGGTGGATGTGGTGGATGTGGGGGGTGCAGAAGGTGTGGGGCAGTGGTGGGGGATCTGGGGGTAGGGCGAGGTTGCGGGGGTGGGGTAGAGCAGGGTGGAGGTGGGGGGTACAGTGGTCGAATAAATTATATATATTTGTATTTTTTTTTAATTTGAAAACGGCTCTCAAATAAAAATCGACCTTTTTATCAGAATTTTAAATTAAAAATAATATTAAAATAAAGCTTTTAACTGAAGGAAGAAGATACCGAGCATCGCTCAGTGCCTCCAGGTACTAATCATAACAAACGCTAATTGCCTTTTAAGTAGATTGTGGTACTCATTAAGAGTTAAATAAATAAATTAAAAAAATTACCCAACGTGGTTATTGTAATCCAGAGGTTACACAGGCAGAAAAAAGCATAGATGATTTTTCTCCACATTTCTGAAATTTTAAAACACAATAAGTAATAAAAAATGTAATATATGGTAATTGAGTCATGTTTACCAAAACTTACCAAAATATTTTTTTCTCAATCGGGACAATTTCGAGAGTTAATTTGAAATAAAAAAATGAGAAACTTCTATATCATTTTACAAAAAGAGAACAATAATTAAATCAGCAAAGTATTTATTATTCAAAAAGTTAGTCTTTTTTTATGAAGTGATTAACAAAGAAAAACAATTATATAGTAATGATTTTTAATTACTCTTAACTGAGTTTAACTATTAATATATCAATAGCATGAACTCATGTTAAATTACTCTCCTCACAGGCAGCCCTAATATTAAATCACGCATAAAAATAATAAAAAAATAATAAAAATATTTCCTCATTTGCTTTAAATTGTCTGAAATGCGGAGAAAAACATTTTTCAAATATAATTTTTTCTCTCTTTGTGTGTCTGAATTTCGATACACACGATCGCCCAAGTACGGAAAGTCAAAAAGATCGTTTGTATCAAAATACATAGTACTGATTAGATTTTGGAATATCTGGTTCAAAAGGCAGAACACATTTTTTTTTAATTATTCTATTGAGAAATGAACAATTTATATTAAAGTTTATTAATAATTACCAGAGTAGCTCTCGTGTACCGAGTCTTGAAAAAAATGTTCAATTTTTTATTATTTAATGTGCGGGTGAGCGATTCTTTTCATTAGAATCTGATCGATTAAATTAACTAGAAACAGCGCGGATATAATGATCTCTCTTTCTTTAGAGCCAAGGTGTATTGCAAGGATGCCCAATACAAATTCAGACCTGGCCAAATACAAGTACAGACATGTTTCAGACTATAAGAGATTAATTTCTTAATTTCTATTATTCTAGAAATGGCCAAAATGATACTCGTTATAGAGAGAGAGAATATTCAATTGGAATAATTAAAAATCATTCAAAAATGTATAAAAGAAAATACTTTTTTGCGGCTCTAACTAGCAATCTTATTACCGAGTCTTAAAAATTTTTTTACTTTTTCTTCTATTTCTTTGTATTTTTAATCGTGTTGAGAAATCAACTAAAATTTAGTCCATAATTAACTTTTACCGAGGCAACACTTAATTTTTTCCAAATAACCTGGAAAATACTTGCGGTCTTTTAATCATTCTATCTAATTCGTGTCTTTAGCATATAGAATGTTTGTCAAAAATTGGTTTGAAAAGAGACAAGTGAAAAATCAGAAAATTTAAATATTCGTAATTTTGGACGAAATAGTCTTGAAAAAAAAGTGTTCACTAAATTTTTATATTTCTAAATAAATGAATTATAATTTTCAATTTCTAAATAAAAATTTTGGCCGAAAAAATATGGATATATTTCATTAGTCAATTGATTATGATATATTAAAAGATAAATATATATTGAAGTCATTTGAAATAAAATAAATGAAATAAAAAATCAAGAGAGGTTGTCAACTGCTAAATCCAAAATGTTATGGAAAATTGTTATTACTATGTCAGAAAGAAATTGTATTAACCTCTTGTCAGATGGGATTACACCACGAAGGGGAAGCCATAAGTGTCAGGATTGCATTTTTGGCATTCAGGGTGAATGTGTTGCAGTAAAAACTCCGTTTTTAGTAAGAACGGGTTCTTACTAGTTAAAACGCGTTTCACTGAATACCCTTGTGGCAATTACAATTTACTGATTGTTGATTGAGTTTGGTCCAAAGGGCTAGAATCTTCATTTTTGACCTTCTGTCTCATTTTTGTTGTTTATTTTAAAAAATTCTAAACAAAAATGTCAAAAATTACATTCTCATTAGAAGCAAACCTGTAGAGCAGGGGTTCCCAACCGGTGGTACGCGGGAACGCTTCAGGTGGTACGCGTGAGTGATGTGAGCAACATGCTATTAATAGCTTCTGTTTTGTTCACAAATACAGGAGGAGAATTTATTTGCATTTCCCACTCTATCATCATTTTTTGAAGAAAATGAAATATCTCCAAAACCAGATGTGGTTGCAGATATCATTGTTCACTTGGAAGGCCTTCAAAAAAGCTTTAAGAAGTATTTCTCTGAAGATTATTCAAAAGTGGACTGGATCAGAAAACCTTTTTCGGGAACCTCACCAAATGAATTGGAACTAAAAGAAAGTTTTATCGATCTTACAGAAGATAGTTCCATGAAATATTATTTTAAAGAGAAATCTTTAATTAACTTCTGGATCGGATGTAAAACCGAGTACCCTTTTAATCTTCCGGCAAGCTCTGCAATTTTTGATGCTATTTGTTACGAGTTACTTGTGTGAGAGTGGATTTTCTGAACTCTTGTACATAAAAAATAAACATAGAAGCAGAATAAGTGTTGAAGAGGACTTAAGAGTGAAGATAAGTTCTATTACTCCTAATGTTGATATTTTAATCACAGACAAACAACAACAAGTTTCGCACTAAAGACTATAACAGTATATTTTGTTTGATGATTAATTTTTTGCTGAGTTTGTACTAATTTTTTATTTGTATGTTTTTAGACCTATGGGTAATAAATAAAACTGTAAATTAATACCTTTTTAATCTTTTTGAACACTTTTAGAAGAGTAAATATTATACGTTTATTAAAATATTTAGGTCTGATGGTACGCCAAAATTTCTCAAAAAGTCAAGTGGTACGTAAGTGCAAAAAGGTTGGGAACCCCTGCTGTAAAGGATGTAATTTTTTGAAAATTTTTGAAAATAAACACCCCAAATGAGGCGGAAGGTCAAAAATGAAGATTTTAGACTTTTGGACTAAACTCAACCACAAAGGTATTCAGTGAAACGCGTTTTAACTAGTAAGAACCCATTCGTACTAAAAAAAGGGTTTTTACTGAAACAAATATAACCGTTCTGACATAATACAAATTATCGATAATGGCAACTTGATTTTCTTAATAAATATTAACGCTACTACTATTGGCAATTTATCTTTTATATTCACAATCATTTCAAATTTCTTTCAGATTTTTTTAGGTATAGAGAGTGAGTTAAATAGAGAGATAAATATACAGAGGGTAGATCATTTTCAAGGTATTTTCCAATTTCATTCATTTCTAAAATTGAGGGCTAGAATAGTTATAAAAAGTGATGGATCCTAAATAGCGCAAAATGTCCTACAAACTGCTCCATTTAGCCCCCGTTGAGTGTTCGTTGTTAAATTAAGGGGGTGTTTTTTGTATTTTTTTCGGTCGCATTCCCAGACCTGCGCCTATGGTTAGGCAGCACAACGCACCTGCAGGCGCCGACCAGAGCCCGCCTTTTCATTAAGCGGCGGATGTCTAACGAGGCAGCGACCATTTGATTACAGGTGTCGGTGCTCGTGTTTGTTTTTGACCCTGGGTCTCTCCACTCTAATGTATTCATCGATAGGGAGCCTGTGTGGTCGCCACACGCCATGCAGAGTGTGAATCAGCCCCGTGCAAAAGTCCCACACCCACAGGTAGCCTGGTCCAGGACCCCCCCAAAGGCCCAAGCACCCCCGCAGAGGGGGGAAACGACTTTTCGAAAATGGCCTAACAAGCGAGAAGAAAGAAGCCGCCATCGCCTCGCTGTCCCACTCGAGGGTCGCCTCTCTAAAAAGAGGGACCTTCGCTCAGCCTATTCAATCGAGTTATTTATTTTCCAAAACGGAATAACATTGCAAATCATAGCTATTACAGTTAGATTTCAAACAGAAATTTCCACGCTACAAAACGAGAGTTAAACAAATAGAGATGTGAATGGGAAGAAAAAAGCCAAGTGTGTCAAAGCAACTAAAAAGGGCCTAAACAGATATTAATTTTGGAAGTTCGGACGCCCGCCTTTATTGGAGGGCGTTAGAGATATAATTGGACAAAATTTCCAACGCACTTTTTCAACATCACCAATTGGAAAGAAATTTATGATTCTATTGACAGCCATAAAGTTTTACATATATATATTATATTTTATATGTCAGATGTTTTTTACCTGAAACTTATTATAAATAGAATATTGCACGCCAAATCGGACGGGTTGAAAAAGTTTAATTTTTGATTACCTTCATTTTTTGACATTTTTTAGTACCCATCAAAAAACTCTTCGTGGTAAATTTTGAAATTTTTTGATCACCAGTTCAAAAGATATTGAATATCTGTTTTTCGCTCATAACTTCTTAAAAATGGTCCAAATTCAAAAAAAATTTTAATTTTTGTTTTTTACATACTTTTTATAAAAAAAAATACAAAAAAATTATTTAATGTATTTTTATATTCGATTTTTGAGTTTGAAAATTTTAAATCTTTTTTTTTGAAACTGTATGGTACTCTTCGATTTTTTTGATAATTTTATATTTTAAACTTCTATTTATTCTACAAATTTTAAGTCCGGCTTGAAAGTGGTCCTATGATAATTACTTTTTTCGATTTTTGATTTTGATTTTCTATCATACAAACTAAAATACTAATTATTTATTTTAAACACCTGTTAACGATAAAAATCAATTCAAAATAACTAAAAAAGAGAACTCATTACCAAAAAGTGGTTTTAATAGAGAATAATTTTTTTTTCGAAAAAAAATATTAATTATCATAGGACCACTATCAACCCGCTCTTAAAATTTGTGGAATGAATAGAAGTTTAAAATAAAAAAATTATAAAAAAAATCGAAAGTAGGTACATACAGTTTCAAAAACAAGTTTAAAATTTTCAAACTCAAAAATCGCATATAAAAACACTTTAAATTTGAATTTGGACCATTTTTGAAGAAGTTATGACCGAAAAACCGAAATTGGATATCTTTTAAACCGGCGATCAAAAAAATTTCAAAATTTACCAGGGAGAGTTTTTTGATGGGTACTAAAAAATTTCAAAAAATGAAGGAAATCAAAAATCAAAATTTTTCAAACCGTTCGATATGGTATGGAATGCCTCAATATAAAAACATTTAGATTGGTTTATTTCAAAAATTTGTACTTTTGTGTAAATATTAAATGAAGATACGATATTAAATTGAAAGTTTTTGCCGAGAGTAGCAGAATTTTTATATATTGAAGGAGACAATAAAAGAGTGTGTCTTCTGCTGGAATTATAAATTTTATTTATTTATAACGAGACTATAGTTTCGAAGGCTTTGCCTTCTTCATCAGTCTATTACAATGTATTCACAGGAATTAATTTATGAATGAAAGGTTAACATCTTTCATGTGGTTAGGTTAGAAATTACACAGGGTGCGCAAGTTAAGAATTGACATTTATACTTGTTTTATTATTTTGACTGTAGTTGGCGTTTATAATTCCAGCAGAAGACACACTCTTTTATTGTCTCCTTCGAAGATACGATAAGTGAGATAAAGAAACAGATAATTTGGAGAAAAATTAGACAATTACAAAACAGGTAGATTCACTTTTATGCTAAAATAAATTATTAGTCTTTTAAATAATAGTTAGATTTCAAGTAATCTCTTAATAAAAAATAAATATATAAGTATTTTTTATTTTTAATCATGCTCTTCCCTAATCTATAAAGCCTCTATGGTGGAGGAATATTTGTACGGTAGAGTATTTAAGAAAAAAGTATACCGCTCAGTTCTAAACTAGAAAGGGTTTGTGTTGGGGGAATATTGGGGCAATACAATGATTAGATACAAACCATATGCACTGTAAAATATATATTATCTATCTAGTGATTGAAACATCATGAATTTATGTTGTATATGTTTGTGTTAATAAATATAATTATTTATTATTATATATAAAAATTTCTTTCAATCAATCAGAAATATTTACAAATTAATTAATTATATATTTTTTATCTGCATAAATTTAACTATCTAGATATATTTAACATTGCATAATATAGTTCGGAGGGGTGCCCACCCCCTAGCTTCATCAGAAGCCCCTATTTTCATGAAGATTAACCCCCCACCTTGTAGATTATATTTTATTCACTTCTAAAGAATTAGAAGAGTTTTTTTTATTACCTCTTGTTAAAGTTATGAACTTGACCGTTTTTATTTTTAGCATATATTCCATTCGCGTTCTTTGTCGCTGGCGTCAAAATCGCAACTTTTAAAACGCCGGAACCAGTACTCGCATGTTTTTATTGATGGAGTATGTTTCCCATATGCTTCACACAGCAATCGGTGTCCATCAGTTGCACTTTTTTTCAAATGAAAACAAAAAAGCAGCGCTTTCCGCAAATTGAGTTTTGTCGGCACAAATGTTTACATGGTTAGAGCACAAAGAAAGTATGTATGTTGCTTAGACTTCAGCGAAATGATTGATAGATACTGATTTTTATAGGGAAACGATGACACTTTAACATGAATATAGTTACAAGATGATCCGATGCGATTTAATGCTAGTTAGGTCATCTTTTGTAAATCCCTTAAAATCTATTTGTACACCTAATAATGCTAATTATGCAACAAATTTGAACCCCCCCCCCCAGTGGGCACCCTTGTAGCTCTTATCAAAGCCTTCTATTAAATTATTCAACCACAAAAGTAATCATCAATTCATAAAATATGTGAGCAGTAAAAAGTCTATAATAGTATAATTTTCTGACTTAACCCGATGGTATAACATTTTAAATCATAACTACTACAGATAAATTTCTACATTACAAAGAGTAAAGCAAAATGGGAAGTCAATGGAATTAAATAAAAAAACAAATCCAACTTGTTAAAGCAATCAAAAGGGACACATGCTGGGATGGAAAGTACGAACTAATTATTTCAACTAGATTTTAAAAATCAACTACAAAATATGAAGATGGACTTGATTTAGGGTTTTTTTTAAATATATCAAAAGGCAAATTGATTATTTTTATTATTATCATACCAAACTTATTATTAATATGTTAGAGTGTACGTATATATAATAGGCTCACTGATCCATGGAATTTAAGGAATCACTAAATGGAAAAAAAATAATAATAGCCATGTACTGATCTGGAAAGTGTGGAGAAATATTCGGACGACAAAGTGGGGGTAAAATTTTCGGGCTCTTCCATACGATTGAGCTATAGTAACATACAATATGAAGAATTAAAAAATAGAAATGTGAATAGGGACAAAAATGCCAAGGGGTCAAGGCAAAGAAAAAGGGCCTTAATGGATATTATACTTTTGGAATTCAGACGGCCGGTTTTATTGGAGGGTGTTAACTATATAATTGGAGAAAATATCTAAAAAAACTTTTTTGACATTACCAATCGGTAGAAATTTATGAGTTTATATTGACATGCACCTCAAAAGGGACTTCTTTATTGTACTTATAATAGTTTTATATACATATTATTATATTTTATATTACAAATAATTTTATATAGCGCAATTACAGACCTCTTAGAGGAACTTATTTCGTACACGATGATCTATGAAAAAAACTACTTTACTTGAGAGTTTGTTTACTGTTACCGTAACAAAATATTAAAGGGATTAATTGTGAGTTTAGTTTACTGTATATTTCGCGAATTGAATAAAACTAAGATTTAGGTTTACGTTTGTGGTTTAATGATGCTTCAAGTTTGTGGACTTTTACGTAAGTAGATAAAAATTAAAATTGGAAGGCTCTGAAAGATTTTGTTTTTCGTATGGTATTATTATCCACGGGAGTCGGGTTGGCTCAGTCAGCTAACGCATTGGCCTCGCTTCGGCATCGATCGATTATGACGATGTTGAAGTGGGAGGCCGGGGTTCGATCCTAGCTGGCAAATAAAAATTTCTACCGGCTGAAAACTCGGCTCCCTCACTAACCCTACTAACACTTTACTTATGTGATGTCTAAATGGGCTTTGTTCCCGGTGACATTAAATAAAAAAAAAAAAATTATCCACAAATTATTTATGATGTGATTCGTGTCTGTCATTTTTAAATTCTAAATATGGGTTTGTAGATATTTTGACTTCAGGTAAATATAATAAATTATAGTTTAAAACTAAAAAACACGCTTTTGTCAGTAATGCACAAAAAAATACAAAATATTGTAATAAACTTGTTTATAGTAAAAAGTGTTGAGAGTAGAAGCATGTAGTTTTAATTAATTTCGACAAAGTGCTTTACGATTTTTGATTTAGTTATTGGACAAGCAATTTTTCATGTTTTTAGTGAGACTTCTCGAGCTCTCAAATTTATTGTTGCAGCTTGAAATAGATTCAATAAAGAGAATAAACAGTGATTTCAAATTAACTGTTATTAAATTAGGGAACGAAGAAAAGATTTTTATATTATAGACAAAAGGATCAGCCTGGATTCGATCCATAGATCTTCGCATGTGCGCTGCGACGCCTTTATAAGAACCTTAGCTCTTATCCTCTCGGCCACTGATCCCCGAATCCCGGCTGATCCTTTTGTTTATAATATAAAAATCTTTTATTCGTTCTCTAATTTAATTTAATTTATCATTGTCTTTCGACGCAGCCTCATTGTTGTTGAGCCCTGGAGTGAAGAAGAAAATTATTTTCGATCCTTGCCCTTTGGAGTAAACTAAACCAAATTTTGTATACATAATCTCTGGGCCTCTAGAGAGCTAGAAATGAAAAAGCTAACCACCCAAAATGGGGGGTGGGGTCAAAAATGAAAATTCTTTCTCTTGGGCCAAACTCAACTAAATTTTGTATACATAATCTGTGGGTCACTAGAACGATAGAAATGCAAAAACTGGATCATCATCATTAGCCTGTCGATAGCGACAATCCACTGCTGAATATAGGCCTCTTCCATCAAATGGAAGGGGGTTGGCATTAAGTCACCACGCTTGCCAGACGGATTGGTGACTAGGAATCAGATTATAGCCGGTCAAATATCAATGCAGGGACTCGGACTCGAACCCGGGACTCCTGCTTAGAAGGCTAGTGTCTTAAGCTCTCGGCTAATCCGATTCCCTCAAAAACTGGATGCGGGGGTGGGAATGGGGTGGGGTGAGGAGTGAGGCGGAGTAGGGTGGGGGTGCAGGGGGTGGTGCGGGGTGGAGTCCAGGGCGCTAGGCGGGGGTGTGGTGCGCAGGATTGGAGGGCACGGAGTGAGGTCCGGGGTGGATGGGGTGCGGGCGGGGGTTGGGAACGGGTGCATGGTGCGGGGGTGGGGGTGCTGGAGTGGTTTGAGGATGGGGGCATGGTGCGGGAGTGTGTGGGGGGGGGGGGGTTCGAGGGCTGGGGGTCCAGGGGGCGTGCCTTGCAGCTAGTTTAGAATAAAATACTAGATGCTAAAAGAAAGCTTATTGTAAAGAAATGGATAGGATTAATTTAGAAGATTACTTATCAGAAGGTTACAATTTTTTTTTTTAATTAAATAATATTTTAAAATGTTTTCTATTATAAGACACTTCCTTAAAATAATATACAAATTTCCAGCCAAATCGACTAATTTCATCTTTATTCGATTCAATTTCTATTGAAATAAATTCAAACCGCTCTAACGGCTAAACTATTGATACTATTGCTTCATGCAAAATAGGCTTTTTTGTTAGAAATTAAATACTTTTTGATATAGCTATCTGGAAAAAATTGAGAAACACCAATTTTCAGCATTAAACATGAAAATATTATGAATTTATCATTTTAATCCGCCTATTTGTAAAAGTATAGATCCTATCGAAAAAAGTTATATGGTACAAATATTTAGAATAAAATATACTAAAAGAAAGTCTATTATATAAAAAAAGATTAGATGAATATTTTAGAAAATAGAAGCTGATTCTCATCAGATATTTAAGAATTTTTTTCTTAAAAACTAAATAATATTTTGAAATTTTAATAATGACTTCTATTATAATACATTTGCTTTTAATAATCTACAAATTTCCAGCCAGATCGGAGTCATCGACTAATTTCATCTTTTTTCGAATATAAATCTTTTCCAACAGAATCTCTCGATATGGATATATCTATTGGAATATATGCAAACGCCTCTAACGACTAAACTATTGCTCCTATCGCTTCATGCAAAATAAGCTTTTTTTGTGTTTGAAATTGAATAATTTTTAATAAAGCTATCTCGAAAAAATTGAAAAACACCAATTTTTAGCACTAAACGTGAAAATATTATGAATTTATCATTTTAACCCGTCTATTTGCAAAAGAATACATTCTATGAAAAAAGTTATTTGACACGAATATTCAGAATAAAATATACTAAAAGAAAGCCTATTATAGAAAAACTGATCAGATCAATATTTTAGAAGATCGACCCTGTTTCTTATCAGATGTTTAACAATTTTTTTCTTAAAAACTAAATAATATTTTAAAATATTAATAATGGCTTCTATTATAAGACACTTCCTTTTAATAATCTACACATTTTCAGCCAAATCGGAGTAATCGGCAAATTTCATGTTTTTTCGAATCAAGATCTTTTCCAACAGAATCTCTCGATAGGAATAAATCTATTGGAAAATATTCAAGCCGCTCTAACGTCTAAACTAATGATCTCAATGACTCATACAATATAAGTTTTTTTTTTTGATTAAATACTTTTTAATAGAGCTATTTCGAAAAAAATTGAGAAACACCAATTTTCAGCACTTAGCATTCAACTTATATAAATTTTTCACTTTAACCCTTCTATTTATTTGCAAAGATTTACATCCTATCAAAAAAAGATATATAAGAACAAGTATTCAGAATTAAATATAGTAAAAGAAAGTCCATTATCGAAAAATTGATCAGATCAATATTTTAGAAAATTTAATCTGTTATTTATCAGGTGTGTTTAGGAATTTTTTTCTTAAAAACTAAATAATATTTAAAAATTTTAATATTTGCTTCTATTTAGGTCTATTCTCTAAAAACAGACGTTAAAATTTAACATACTAAATGGGTGTTAAAAAGTAGAGTAATAACACCAGCGTTAAAAAATGCTATTCTCTAAACCAAGTTTTAACAGCGAAGTTAGCATTTTACTTTTTAACACCAGTTGTTAACGATCCATATGAAGATAGTTAAGTTTTCTGCTTGTTCGAGATTTTACACCCCTCGATAGGCTCACGCGCATGCGCATTACTAACTTGATTTGTTATTCTCAATCTAGTATCTGAGAGCTCGCTTGGTTAATTTATTTTTTTAATAACAAATTTTATATTCTGAAATTATTATTATTTAGAAGAGGATAATTTTTTATGATGTCTCTAAACTGAAAGTATAAATATTACTCCTAAAATAAACAAATATATCCTAAAAATTGTAATACATCGTATTTTAACAGCAAAAGTTTTTGACTTTTTGGTTAAAGACGCCATGTTTGTGCATTAAATATGGTGTTAAAATATTAAAGGGACCCTTTGGCATGACTTTAATTTTTAACACTTTTGACTAAATATTAACGCTTTGGTGTTGGTTTTTTACTTACAGAATAGCAATTTGAGGCAAGGAGGTGTTAATATGAATTAACGGTGATTTCGGATGTTAAAAGTTAACGTTTTTGATTAGAGAATAGACCTGATTATAAGACACTTCATTTTAATAAATTGCAAATATTCTGCCAAATCGGAGTCATTGACTAATTTTTCGAGAGATTCTTTTGATGGGAAAATTTCTATTGGAAAATATTCAAACCGCTCTAACAACTAAACTATTGATCTCAGTGATTCATTCAGTATGAGCTTTCTTGTTTGGAATTAAATATTTTCTAATATAGCTATTTCGAAAAAATTGTAAACCACCAATTTTTAGCCCTTAACAGAAAATGCTCAAATGAATTTTTCATTTTAACGCTTCTATTACTTTACCATACAGGGTATGGTCAAATATTGTAATCGTGCATGAAAAAAGTGTTTTTTTTTCGTTCTTTTTTTCGAAATATCTCAAAAACTGCTAAAACTATTTTGATTAAAAAAATTGAGCGAAACAATGGCATTTCGCCCTACAAAAAAGCCCTTATAACTAAACATCGAAAAAATTATATTTTTCTAGATAATAATTATTTTGTCAAAATGTCTGTTAGTCTAGTCTGTGCGTTACCAAATTTTTGTGGACGAGCTAGCTCAAAAACTAGTGTGAATATCAAAACCAAATTTCACACTTAGTTTTGGTCCAATGAGATTAAGAGCTGATTAGATTTTGGTGCATATCGACCCAAAATTAAGGGAGGTGGAGGGGGGGGGGGGGGGGTTAAAAATTAAAAATCTAGGCCTTTGAGCAAACTCAACCAAATTTTGTATACATAATCAGTGAGACCCCAGAAGTCTAAAAATGCAAAAACTAACCCGCCCTACATGATTATAATTAATTTTAGGGACCAGGTTGTATGGTAAAGTCAAGTGGATGGCCACATCAGAACACGTCAGCTTATTTGCCAAGTTATCGTGAGAATCTCAATTTAGACAGCCAGCCAGAAATAAATCATGATTGAAAATTATTTTTCTCCGCATTTCAGACATTCCTAAACAAAATGAGCAATAATAATATATTTTTTTTTTTTTTTAATAATAATAGCTCACAGGGAAAGGAGAAATTTATGGACAATATGGAGCTACACTTCTCTTAAGCAAAAACTTATCTACATTACTGTTGTAATTTATTTAATTTTAATTCATCAGATATAATTTTCCAGGCCATTATTTTTATTGTCTCTTTTATAGATAATCTTAACATTTTGTTGCATATAAATTTCTATCTATATGAAGGATTTAAGTATGTCTAATGTTTTATAGCAAATAAAGATTTATTTTTCTATAAGTGATATATATATATATATTATTTGCAAGTCTGATTCCTCCGGGATAGCTCATAAATAAATAGTTTATTCTAAATCCTGCTGGATTCGCTTGTCTATAAAATAAAATATATAATATATTGAGCGCGGGAGAGTGAATAGCATATTATTATTTTATTTATGATAGCATAAAACCGGTAGTCCGGAAATGGCTCATGCTTGCTTGCTTGATATGCTATTAGAAGATGTCTTTCCATTTTTATCCCTTTCCCCCGAAGCCTGAATTGAATTCCCTTAAATTTTTTTTGTTGCTCATTGTTGAAAAATGTCTGGAACGTGGAGAAATATCGTTTTCAACGATGATTTTTGTCTGTTTGTATTCAAGAACAAAAATTCGTAGAAAGTTCGTTTCTGTGCTAAAATGTTTGTATTTCCAAAGCGGAGAGGTGATTCGATTTTGGGGCATGGTGCGGGAGTGTGGGAGGGGGGGTTCGAGGGCTGGGGGTCCAGGGGGCGTGCCTTGCAGCTAGTTTAGAATAAAATACTAGATGCTAAAAGAAAGCTTATTGTAAAGAAATGGATAGGATTAATTTAGAAGATTACTTATCAGAAGGTTACAATTTTTTTTTTTAATTAAATAATATTTTAAAATGTTTTCTATTATAAGACACTTCCTTAAAATAATATACAAATTTCCAGCCAAATCGGACTCATTGTTGAAAAATGTCTGGAACGTGGAGAAATATCGTTTTCAACGATGATTTTTGTCTGTTTGTATTCAAGAACAAAAATTCGTAGAAAGTTCGTTCCTGTGCTAAAATGTTTGTATTTCCAAAGCGGAGAGGTGATTCGATTTTGGGCTTTCTAGATTTAGAACTTCTGGTTCAAAAATGCAGAAAATATTTTTATTTTTTTTGAATGATTTTATTGAAATTTTAAGCCTTGTATTCATAATAAAATATTTGTGGTAAAATTAATATAAAGCAGACGATTCTAAAGGAAATTTATCTCCTACAAAATAAACCTAATTGGAATAGAGTAAAAAACCCAGTGAATGGGAATAATTTAATGAAAAAAATTCAATTGAAATTTTAATTGAATGTAATGGAAGGCAGCCCAGAGGTAGTGAGGAAAGAAAAAATTAACACATATCAAATAAGGTGTAATTTATCAGAATCCTTCCTCCTGTCCTTTCAAACCGACGTTTCGGAGGATTTTCCTCCTTCTTCAGGTTTTCAAAGGGTCAATGAATGAAACAAATAAAATGTTTTCTTCTTTCTCCACAGTAGTGTTCAAAAACTTTCCTCATTTTTAACAAAGGCATAGAAAAACAAATTTTTTTTTCTATGCGTTTGTTAAAAATGAAGAAAGTTTTTGAACACTACTGTGGAGAGAAGAAGAAAACATTTTATTTGTTTCATTCATTGACCCTTTGAAAACCCTGAAGAAGGAGGGAAAAATCCTCCGAAACGTCGGTTTGAAAGGAAAGGAGGAAGGATTCCAATAAATTACACCTTATTTTATATGTGTTAATTTTTTCTTTCCTCACTACCCCTGGGCTGCCTTCCATTACATTCAATTAAAATTTCTACCAGTCCGTCTTTCTCCAGAGAAAATTTCGTTGCAAAAAAATTCACTTGAAATGTTTTTATTTTGCCGAGAGTAGCAGAGTTGTTGAATCATAAAGAGAAACAAATCAATAAATAATTTATATATACATATCGTCGCTGATCTTACAAAACCTAGTAAGTCTTAAATTCAAAATTTGCCATAAAACAAGAAAAAACATTTTAAATACGAATACAAACAAATTCAATCCAATATTTATTATTTTTCCGCAGCGCGAAATTAAATTGGAATAGAATAATGAGGTTTCAATAGACAGATACCACGCGAAAAGTTGGTTCGATATAAACGTATAATACGTATTTGACCAACAATCGGACTTACGAGGTTTTGTAAGATCAGCGACGATATACATATTTAATGTATGTGTGTATGTTTAATTGCATCAAGCAGAGGACAACCTCTTTGTTTCTCTTTAAGAAAAAATTCATTTTTTTTTATTCATTCATTCCTGGCCCTTTAGCCATCAGATAAAAAAAATTCATTATTCCTGTCTTATTCAAATAAAAAATATTTATTGAGTGGCCTATTCATAAAAAATTATGATCTCTTTTTGGGTGCAATTTTTTTTCGACCTAAACTAAGTATAGTGAGAAAAAAAATGTTGCTCGAAAAATAAAAAAAAACACCCTAGGTATATATATATATATATATATATATATATATAGGTATCAGTGGCGTGCGGTCCATGGATGCTGTGAAAGTGGCGCATCTCTAAAATTTCAAATATTTAAAGTATTTTTAAAACTTTTAAATATATATAAGGTCGCGACTTCAAAATTTCAAGATCATTAAATTTTCAAACGATTATTTCAAATATTTCTATAAAAAAACATTTTTTTGTTTTGAAAAGTATGTATATTGGTTCTCGGAATGAAATGAAAGTTTCAAGGGGCAATTAAATTGAATGATTTTTCCTAAAAGGCCGCGGATAGAAGGTTTGAAGTCACTGCCTGGTATATCTTCGAGTTCAAGCTTGTCTGAGACAAGTTCAGACGAGTTTACCTAAGTAAGTCGAATAAAAATTGTTCTCTCTGAGGAACTATTAAAATAGAATTAACACAAAAAAGGAATAAATAAAGATGATTCGGGAATCTTTAGAATAATCCATTTCTAAGAACTCTCAATATATAAGATCGGAAATAACTAAAAGTTCTAGAGACAAGTCATAGCTTGCTTATGTAACAACGAGCTTCGAGGGCGTGCCTTCGGCACGCCCTCGAAGCTCGGCCCTCCAGGCTGATGCTCTGGCGGGCGGCGTCTCGGTCCAAAAATTTTATTCCTCTTAAAAAACCACACTCCAAATGTATACCTATAAACTCCCGAAAATACATAGTCTCTTAAAAGTTACGCCTCATTTTCGTCCTGACACAGCTACAGAAATGAGAATCTAGATATAAATCTGGGAGTATTTCTTATTTCTATAATCTACAGCATTGTGATATTTTTTGTGTGGAAATATGTAGATTTATTTAAATAAGTGGGATCGTGTGAGGAGGAGAATTATATTATATCATTTTTTTTAAATTTGGGATCGATAATCGATATAAGGTTCCAAATATTTAAAATAGATCAGGTGTTGTTTGTATGACAGGCTGCTCCAGTATTGCCATGAGAAACTCGGGCGTGCGCTCTTTCTGTGCTCAAAGAAAAGCAAATTGAATATTTAATTTTTGAGTGGTGAGGGGGGCGGGGAGGAGGAATAATTATCAATATATTTAATGTTTCAATTGGAGTGTTTCATTTCAAAATTCGAGTCCAAATTACGATTATATTTCAAATTTGCCGCAAATATGCCGACGGCGCTCCCTGTCGGCGGCATTACGTCAGCGTTGCGGCAAATTAATCTGGACTAATCTATATAGTATAGAATTAGAAGAAATTTAAGATTTTCTTATAGGGTAGGCTGATTCATTGTGAAAGATGTTCGATTTCCATCTCAGGGTCTGTGGAGTGACTTTAAGTCACAAGAATTAATTTTTGACGCCTCACTCACACAAAGCAGTATCCATTTTGGGGCGAAGGTCCCAAAATATATTTTTAAAAAATCTAATGTTAAATTTGATACTAACAAAAATGATGCCGATTTCGATGAAATTTGTAAAGAAACAGCCAAGATTAAAATAAAATTTCAAAAAATGAAGGGTACTTTTTTGGACAGCATCCCTTGGTTGAAAAGTCACCAACTACACTGATATGTATATATAATTTATTTGTTAGAAACTATCATTTCGAAGGTATGACCTTTATTATCAGTCTTTTAATTAGAAATATTTTATTTGTTATTTCTCATAGAATCAATTACCCCTTTTTTGTTGTTTTATCAAGCTAGCCACATAAACGTTTGCTATATCAACAAAACGAATTTATCTATATCCAACTGTGTAACTAATTGAGCCCATGAGAAATAACAGATAAAATAGAGTATTTCTATTAAAAAGACTAAATGATATATTCGTATACATATATTTATTTGCCTCAAGCAGAGGACAACCTCTCTTTATGTCCTATTTTAAATTTCAGCGCAACTAAGATTTTTTGCATTCTTAATTGGTTTGATTAATATTTTGTTATCATACCGGGTGAGTTTTTTTTTATCTTGAAACAGTCTTAAGACTCATAAACAGTGCATTATATGAAAAAAGTAAAGTAGTAAAGTAAACTACACTATTGTTTGTCGACCTAGAACAAGCTTTCAAGGGTATTTCGAGGTCAAGTTCTGTTTCTTTTTTAAATAGAAACCTTTATGTTTCTGTACATATTCTTAACATAGAAAATAAACTTAATAACTTTATAAGACGTATGAAAAATCCTCGATACAATTTAAATCAAATCACTCTTAACACATAAGCAATTTTCAACGTCTTAAACATAATAATTATATAGAAATAATATGCAACTTAATTCTACAAGAAGAGTCATTTTAACAAAAATGATGATCTCCACATCTATAAATTGTTTCATTCCTTCAATTCAAAAATTAAATTCTTCAACGTTTAATTTAAATTTAATTAATAATCATAATAATTTAAATCTAAATTCCTTTTCAAATGATCTCATTAAAATTTAGCGAATCAAATATAAAATTTCTCAAGATTCCCATCTTTAATTTTAAAATTTCTTCGAATTTAAATTTTGAATTGAATTGAATATCTCGTCTTCAAATTAAATTCTTTTATTAAAATCTACCTATTTAACTCTGAACTTAATTTCTCTCTTTCAAAATTTGAAATCTAAAATTAATCATTCAACGTTCAAAACAAAATTATACTTCATAAAAACAAACTAATTTTTTAAACAAAAACCAAAAAAATTTAAGAACGATTGATTGCTCAAACTTCAATCTTAATCAAAAATTTCGTCCTCATAATTTAAATTAAATTATAAATTTTAATCTAGCTACAATAATTATTCAAGAAAACCTTTATCCATTTTTCTACGTCTCGTATTGTTCAAACAACGGTGTCCTTTTCTTTCTCTTGGGTGGCGAGCTGCACGTTTTCACACATATACACTCACACTTCACTATGGGTGGGAATTTTTGGGGAAGGTCGCTGGGCTGCAAAAACACTTGTTTACACACACGTACGCACACACACACACCCGTGAACCCACGAACCGCGCACCTGGCGCAAAAATCGCGTGACATCTTTCCTCGATCAAAAATAAAATTATTTTCAGAACACCTCAAACGTATATATTCACCAATATTTTTCACAAAATAGCGTTTATTATAAATGATTTTTGAAATATCACTTACACTAGTATGCGTCACACCTTTTGTTGCTATACCTGGGCGGTTATTATTCATCCTTCGTTGCGTATCTTTTTCTTTATCTCTTGTTTCTAACAAAGAGCACTCTTTCATCTCTTTGTTGACTCTTCTTTCTTCTCGCAAATCCATAATTAAATTGTTTTTTTCTATTTCTCTGTCTTGGCTCTCATCCTCAAGCAATTCACCTTTTCCAAGTATTTTCCTCGGCGTTAATTCTTCAAATTCTTCTTTCAGCTCATCCGGCAAGTAGGCAATTTCTTTCACACCACTTTCACCCAAATCAACTACGTCCTCCTCGCCAGCATCCTCGTCTTCATCCAAATCGACATCGGCGATTTCTTCTTTGAACCTCTCCTCGTTGCCGTCGTCATCGGCGTCGTCCTCGTTGGCGTCCTGCTGCAGCCGGTGAAAGGGAACTTTCTCGCAAAATGAAACATCTTCTTCGTAGACCTCGCTATGGACAAAGCAATCCTCTTTGCTTTGTTCAACATCGTCGTCGTCGTCGTCGTGCTGTAATCGGCCTTGAAAGGGGGCTTTCTCGCAAAATGAAACATCTTCTTCGTAAACCTCGCTATGGACAAAGCAATCCTCTTTGCTTTGTTCAACATCTTCGTCGTCGTCCTCGTCGTCTTTTTCATCTTTTTGCGAGAATTCCTCTTTCAGAGCTGTTTCGAGCAAACTCCAAGAAGTCAAACCTCTTTCGCTTTGAATATAATCTTTCGCATAGCCTGCTAGCGACATCTTCACCAGAAAAAATAGTTCCGTCGAACCCCATCCGGATTCTTCAACTAAATCCTGAATCTCTTTGATCCACTGTTCGATTGAAATGCTCCCCGTTCCGTCGAACTTTTCAATCGAATTCCTGGCTTCGCAGAAGCTCCGAGAGAATTCATCTCCCCCAGCTGTTTAGCTGGTTGTCCGTCGTCCACGCGCGTGTCTTTTGGATGAAGTCCCGTGCACCCTTTTCAGATGGCCAAAATCGGACAAGCTTACCACGAGATTTCTGGCAAGACACTTCTTGTCGGAGTCTGTGGGCAAGCCTAATATCGAAGAGATAATTACCAGGTCCGATTGAGAGAAGTCACTGCAAACGGCTTTTGCTTTGCGCTCTCGACTAGCGGCGCCAAAATTAAAGCCTTCGAAGAGCTTCAATTTCCGCCTCGTGTGTCGATTGCCTTCTTCGTCAAAAATAAGTTTAAAAAAGCTTTTTGACGTCCTCAAAATCGAAGTCTGTCAAGTTTCTCTCGATATTGACATGCTGGCCAAGATTCTTCATTCTTCTAGGGCACAATTTTTTCACCAGAATATCAACAAGATTCCACGTCACGTTCCGTCATTTCGTCATCAAATCGTTCCCGGTAAGATGAACTTTTTATGATTCATCCCGGACGCGAGCACCCATTTGTAGGGGGCGGGGTGGTTTCACCCCCTACGATTTATCCTGGACAGGCCTCCACTTGTAGAAGGCGCGGGTTTCACCCTCTTCGCTCATAGGGGTGAAATAAACAATAACACACATTCACTTCTTTATATATATATTTATTTACAAAAAAGGGGTTATATACATATTCGTGTCTAGGGGTCGTCGTTAAAACATCGTAATACACGTAATTAATCAATACATCGTATCACTTGCTATCAAATCGACAAGCTAACGACTTCGATAAGCATGTCATCTTGACCAGGGCTCGTCTTCAACTAACTATAAACTAAACATATCGACAAACTTCACTTAACTTATATCTAAATCAAGGCGATATTAGGCGGGCTCTCATTGGCTCACAGAGCTCGAGCGTCTCAGTCTCTTTTCGCATAAATATTTCGTGAACGTGTAACATCTGTCACTCTTGCTCCGGCCTCTCGAACAAAGAACATCACTATGGGAAACCGCTCTCCCAGGCGACCCAGCGCCTACAAAAGCCTTGGCACAGACATCAGCCTTTGAAATGCTAGCAAGGCGGTCCTATTTTAAAGTAAGTGGATTTTTCATTATTTCATTGGCGAACACATATATATTGAGACATCATTCTTATTTTTAAAAAGCATTTTCATCAATTGTTCTTGTCAGAACTAAACTTATTATTTTAAAAAAGCATTTTCATCAATTGTTCTTGTCAGAACTAAACTTATTATTTTAAAAAGCATTTTCATCAATAGTCTTTTTAAAGACTAACCCTGTTTCAATATACTGTATGTGTTTGCAACTTCTTTTAATTTTAACTTCCTACATATATTTTTAAAAAATCTAATGTTAAATTTGATACTAACAAAAATGATGCCGATTTCGATGAAATTTGTAAAAAAACAGCCAAGATTAAAATAAAATTTCAAAAAATGAAGGGTACTTTTTTGGACAGCATCCCTTGGTTGAAAAGTCACCAACTACACTGATAGGTATATATAATTTATTTGTTAGAAACTATCATTTCGAAGGTATGACCTTTATTATCAGTCTTTTTAATTAGAAATATTTTTATTTGTTATTTCTCATAGAATCAATTACCCCTTTTTGTTGTTTTATCAAGCTAGCCACATAAACGTTTGCTATATCAACAAAACGAATTTATCTATATCCAACGGTGTAACTAATTGAGCCCACGAGAAATAACAGATAAAATAGAGTATTTCTATTAAAAAGACTAAATGATATATTCGTATACATATATTTATTTGCCTCAAGCAGAGGACAACCTCTCTTTATGTCCTATTTTAAATTTCAACGCAACTAAGATTTTTTGCATTCTTAATTGGTTTGATTAATATTTTGTTATTATACCGGGTGAGTTTTTTTTTTATCTTGAGACAGTCTTAAAACTCAAAAACAGTGCATTATATGAAAAAAGTAAAGTAGTAAAGTAAACTACACTATTATTTGTCGACCTAGAACAAGCTTTCAAGGGTATTTCGAGGTCAAGTTCTGTTTTTTAAATAGAAACCTATATGTTTCTGTACATATTCTTAACATAGAAAATAAACTTAATAACTTTTATAACTTCTTTGAAGTCTGGTGGGTAAACAAAAAGCTGTCTTGCGAATTTGAAGCTTTTTGGTAGGTTTTTATTAGTTCTTTTTTCGTCTCTTTTTGGGAGAGGGGTTTGTTAACTCTTCTTTCCATTTAGAGATAGGAAAAGCAAGGGTTGGTTTTGAAATTAGGCTGGAATAAGGAAATCTCTGCGTTGCTAAGGTAAATATTTTGTTTATTTTTAAAATATTTTTTCTTTTTTTTTTAGATAATATGGTTAAAAAGGATAGTCAATTCAGGGTTGGGACTATGGTAGAAGTATAGGTGTTAAAACCAGTGGTGGTTTTTTCTTATGAGAATGATTCAGATGGTTATATAGATTATAAGGATATAGGGAAGAATGGTATTAATTTAAATACAGTATGGTTCCTACAAGTTAGTTAATTCAGATATTAATATATAGGTTTGCATTCATGTGTAGGATCTGGCATTGATTTGTGGAAGTCTGTCTATTTATTACTAATTGGGATTATAGTATTCTGCCTCCTATGATTAAATCAATTATAAATTTTGTCAAGTCATAAAGTCCTAGAGTTGTACAAAATTTTATTTAGTTCTCACAAGCAGAGATTAGCTGAGGTAGAGTGAGGTCATACCATCCTTGTTAAGGTTTTGACCAGGTTTCCTTAACAACTTATGGCAAATGCCGGGATGGCTAATGCGTCGCTTGCTCCTGGTATCGGGTTTTTGCGCGGAATTTTTAAATTACTTTTTGTCTTTTGATGGAAATCTATGGTCATGTTATTTGTTAATGAGCATACATTTCTATTTTTTTTCTTTTTCTTTTTTTTTTTTTACTTGTTTATTAATTGTTAAATTGTTGTAATTAATTTGTATTGATGTTTGTTAATGTATTGTAGCTAGATTGTATTGATGTTTGGAGGACCTAGCCACCGAGGACTTGTGCCTCTAAGCAGGTCGAGGAATAAAGATTTATTTATTTATTTATTAACTATTTTTTTATATGATATTAAATAAAAAAATATTAAATGTTTTTTTTCATTTTCATTCTAGTTCAAATGAATACAATATTATCTAGACTCAAAGTCTAAATCAAAAATATATAGTTTTAGTAAAAGAAATCAAGGTATAAATATTAATGTGACATTGGTCTACTGGTTAGAGCTGATGACCATAGTTCAAGAGTTCCTCGGTTCGATTCTAGGCAAGAGGGTAATTTTTTAGAGAAATTTCTCTAAGCGTTGTTACAAATTAATCTAGATAAATATATATACTATTGAATAAATAATTTAATAATTTTGCGAATTGTTCTGAGACATTACAGTTCCAATTTCGTTATTTTGGCCTTTTAAGTTTCTTCGTAGCCTTTACAATTCATGTTTTTTACTTTTTTTTTTAAAAATAGATTCACAACACGATAAAATGAAGCGCCTGAGGACAAAATTATTAAATTATTTATTTAATAATAAAATATTTGATTCCTATTATTTGATAATTATGTTGAATGATAGTTAAAACTAATTATTAGGATTTTTTTGAGATCTAATTGATTTAATATTTTTTATTTGATGTCGTATAAAAAATAGTTCTAATAAAAGTTATTAAGTTTTTTTCTAGATTAAGAATATGTACAGAAACATATAGGTTACCGTTTAAAAAACAGAACTTGACCTCGAAATACCCTTGAAAGCTTGTTCTAGGTCAACAAACAATAACGTAGTTTAGTTTCCCTCCTGATATAAACAAACTTTTATTTTAAACTTTTTTTGATATAATGCATTGTTTTTGAGTTATAAGACTGTCTCAAGATAAAAAACTCGCCCGGTATATTTAATCGGTTTCTCAAAAACGGCTCTAACGATTTGGATGAAATTCACGGGTTAGGAGGGTTTTGTGTTGGACATTCGATCTGCCACGGTCTCATCTTCGGCTAAGTTGTTTTTGATGGGTTTTTTGTTAATTGAAATTTTTATTCACAGGTGGTTGTCTCGATAAAAATGTTTATTTACATTTTTATTCAATTTCCTTTTATAATTATTGGTTTTTAAATTTTAAATCCCACTAATAAATCATTACAAATATTATTATATATTAAAATTAGGGAATTTAATTAATTAAAGGTATTTTTCTATATAAAATAATTTATTAGATTATTAGATTATCAATTTCATACTCTTAAAAAATCCGACAATTCGATAGATCGTACCTCCTTATTCAGGATTTAAAACTGTCAACGAAAGAACCACCGTATATATTAATATTTTACATACTTATAGTGTATGGTCAAGTATTGTTTTTAATTACAATTACATTCAAAACTTTGTGCCCAGTGATATGTATTGATGATGCTCATAACGTTGACAAAACAAAAATTAAATTTTATTTTATTTTAGCTGCTAATAAAAATCGACCTTTTTACTTAAATTTAAAATTAAAACTAACATTAATTTATCGGTTTTAATTTAAGAAAAAAAATTAGCCACCATCGCTCGGCGTTCAAGGTACTATATAATGATAAAAAATAATAATAATAACAACAATAATTTACCTTGCTGATAAATGGAGTGCGAATTTTGGGTGAGAATATCGGATGACACACGGCGATATATCTGTCCGCCGACATGATCGTTAAAAAAATACTACTAGTAAATTGATTGATGCTCGTTGATGTCATGTACATCTTGCAGCCGACAATCCCGAAACACCATCGTTTCATGTAGGCGGTGACCATGAGGAAGGGAATGCCGATCAAGAAGAACTCGTCGGCGATGGCCAGGTTCACGATGTACATGTTGGTGACGGTTTGCATTTTGGAGTAGCGCAGCACCACGTAAATGACCAGGGTGTTGCCGGCCAGGCCCACCAGGCAGACCATCCCGTAGAGAAGCTGCGTGATGATCGAGACCGAGAACCCGATCTCGTCCATGGGCTGCGTGCTGTTGGTGCTGTTGGTGGTGTTGTTCTCCATGGCTGGTGCTGGGAGAAAGTGCAACGTTTTTTCTCTGACACCGAGCAGCTGACCCTCCTGCAGGAGCGAAACCAAATTCACTTCCCTTTCTCTTTGGATGGCTGACTGGATGGCTTCAGGACAGGTGTTTGGCGGCGTTCGCGATCAAGAGGCTGGTCTCCTTTTCCCTCGAAACGGGCATTCTCCTCAGGAGAATAACGTTAGGCTAGTAGCATCGTCCCCGATTTGGTCCCCGCATCTACAAACAAACCAAATAAATCAATTAATAATATTAACATCTTTTTTTTACACGCTTTATATTAGCTTCATCTGTATGTATGTATGTATGTTTTTATCTATCAATCAATTGTTCTGTTAAATTCCTCAAACATTTCTCTGTAAAAATAATCGTTTACCTAGTCAATTTAATATAATTGTGCCGCCAAATAGTTTTTCTTAGGATTTTTTTTTAATTTAGACAGATTATTATTTAAATACTTCTCCATCTCAAAACGAAATTTATGAACAATATAGTTCCGGAGATATTCAATTCCAAATATAGAGTTTTTCAGACTCTCATCTACTCTTATTAAACGAGCAAAAATTGTTTGTTTGTATATATATATATTTGTATCTTAGTTCTATTTTGAAAACGGCTCTACCGATTTTGATGAAACCAACTCTATTAACAAGTTTTGAGGATGAGAAAACGATCTGGACCTCGACAAATTTCATCTTAATTGATCTGTTCTTAATTAAAGTAATTATTGATAGATGAAAATCTCAATAAAAAAGTTTGTTTATATTTTTTTCAATTATCTTTTATTTTTAAATGATTTTTTAATTTTAAAACCCACTAATAGGTTATAACAAATATTAATATAACTAAATATTAAAATTAAACAATTTAATGGAAAAGGGAGAGGGAGGAGGAAGGATACCAATCGATTTGATTGGGGAATAATGGAATTTAAATAATTATCGGAAAAGAGGTTTTTTTATCTAATTAGATTTTTCCTCTTACTAAAAACAAGGACTAAAGATGATCAAGGACACTCGATGGTGGAGAAGTTATCTCCGGAATCGAAGCAAAAGATACAATGTATACATTAATTAATGTAAAATAATTGGTTAAATAAAATTTATAAAAAAAAAAAAAAAAAAACAATTTAATGAAGAGAGAATGGGAGATGGGAGAGGAGAGGATACCAATCGATTTGATTGGGGAATAATGGAATTTAAATAATTATCGGAAAAGAGGTTTTTTTATCTAATTAAATTTTTCCTCTTATTAAAAACAAGGACTAAAGATAAATAAGGACACTCGATGGTGGAGAAGCAATCTCCGGAATCGAAGCTAAAATACATGGTATACATTAATTAATGTAAAATAATTGGTTTAATAAAATTTATAAAAAAAAAAAAAAAAAAAAAAACAATTTAATTGGTGGGAGGAATTAATGGAAGGAGAAGACCAATCGACTTGATTGGGGAATAATGGAATTGAAATAATTATCGGAAAAGAGGTTTTTTTATCTAATTAGATTTTTCCTCTTATTAAAAACAAGGAATAAAGATGAATAAGGACACTCGATGGTGGAGAAGTAATCTCGGAATCGAAGCAAAAATACAATGTATACATTAATTAATGTAAAATAATTGGTTTAATAAAATTTAAAAAAAAAAGACAATTTAATTACTACAAACACGGACTAAAAACATTATCGGAAGCACGAGAAGATCAAGGACAGTCGATGGTGGGGATGTAATCTCCGAAGTCGGAGCTCAAATAAAATGTATACGCTAATGCATGTAAAATAATTGGTTCAATAAAAAATTTATTATTATTATTATTATTATTAAACAATTTAATTGAAATGAAAAAGGATGGAAATTAATTGGATGGTTTAATTTCCGCAATTTGGTATTGGAATAATTATCGGAAAAGAGGTTTTTTTCTTTAATTAGTTTTTTCCTCTTACTAAAAACAAGGACTAAAGATGATCAAGGACACTCGATGGTGGAGAAATAATCTCGGAGTCGAAGCTAAAATACAATGTATACATTAATTTATGTAAAATAATTGGTTTAATAAAATTTATAAAAAAAAAAAAACAATTTAATTGATTATAAATTTGCGTATTAAATCCCACAAAGAGTTAATAAGAAATATGATTATATACTAGAATTTGCCAATTTAATTGATTTTTATAAAACCCGATAAATTGTTATTTAATTTAAAAAATAATTATACGGAATTTATTTATATACCTCTATATATACATAATCTGTGGGCCACTAGAAAATTAGAAATGCAAAAACTGGGGGTGGGGGTGGGTGGTGCAAGAGATGGGGGCAGGGTTGGTAGAGTCGCGGGTTAGGGGTCCACGGGGGCGATACGGGCGTGGCTGTCCAGGGGGCGTGGCCGGGGTGCGGTATGTGGCGGGGGTCCAGGGGCATAACAAGGCTGGTATGGAAATGGAATCCAGGGGGTGGGGTGCCGAGTTGGTGTGCGGTGACGGGGTGGTTTTTATCAGAATTTTAAATTAAAAATAATATTAATATATTATAACTTTTAACTGAAGCAAAAAGTTGCCGAGCATCTCTCTGTGGGTCCAGGTACTAATATATTACACTATACGGGATCTCGGAAAGTTTACATACATATTTAATCATAAGTTTCCTGTATTTGATTCGATCGCGAATCGAATGCAGATGATTTTTGTCAAATATTAAGTGAAAATACTATCCGAATTTATATATTTCTAACTTTTTTTTTTATGATAATGATGAGAGAAGGAGTTACACCAAAAAAGGTGCAACCCCTAAAGGCCTGGGTTGGCCCCTCCATCGTGAAAAAGAAGAAGAAAGAATTTTATGGGTTGGGCGGGGGTCAAAGGTATCTGTGGATACGGGTCTTAAATAGCTGAAGGTTATAAGTCGCGGGAAAGATGGTGGCAGGGAGCGAGTTCCAGTCTCTGGAGGTCAAAGGGATAAAAGAGTTGGCGAAAGCGCTTGTTCGAATTTTATCCAATTTGACAGCGAAGGGGTGCTGAGCGTTAGAAAACCGCGTGTTTCGCGTAAAGAGGGCATTAGGGGGATAATTGATTTCATTTCGACTGAACAGACACCGTGATAGTATCTGTAGTACAGAGAAAGGGCAGAAACGGTTCTTCGGTGAGCCAGGGAGTCGAGTGAGTTGGTTAGAGCCGGTTCTCCTATTAGTTTAATTGCTCGCTTCTGAATTGCATCCAGTGTGGCAAGAGAATGCTTGGAGGCACCCCTCCACAGATGAGAGCCATATTCGAGACAGGGACGAATTTGAGCCTTATACAGCATAAGAAGTTGACTGGAAGTATAAAAGCGTCTAGACCTAAATAGGAGACCAAGCTTGCGCGCTGCAGCTTTAGCAGTGGTTGAGATATGGTCATTCCATGAAAGGTCAGAACTTGAAATAGTGAAGTTAATTTTCTCATTAATGTATCAAAGAATAAGATTGGAGTAATTTTTGGAGACGGACTGATAAGTGAATTAAGTGGATATTGATGAGGCAGTCCAAAAAAGAAGATAATTTACACTATCTTTTTATTCATAAAACCGACGTTTCGGAGGCTATTCCCTCCTTCTACATTATAATTCTGCTGAGAATGAAATACAAGATATTATTGTTACTGCCACTGAAAGAGGAGACAGAGGGGAATGCCTCATTGGATTTCCTTCACTGACTTTTCAAAACCCTGAAGAAGGAGGGAATAGCCTCCGAAACGTCGGTTTTATGAATAAAAAGATAGTGTAAATTATCTTCTTCTTTTTTTGGACAGCCTCATCAATATCCACTTGTATCAAAGAATAATTAACACATTAACGAGAATTGTTTTTGATCGCGCTATTTAAACAAGATATATCTCGCGAGACTACTGCTGGATGAGGCTATTGGAGTCTGCTGTGTCTTAAGTCTGGACCAAGAGAGAATGAAAAAGATATGGTCCATTTGGCTATAATCCAGTATCATTTAGCGATTGGCCCGCATGACACTTTTTATATCAAACACTGATATATATACATATTTAATTATTATTAAGAAACTCTTCTTACCAGTGTTATAAAAAACTAAACAAACATTAAACAATAACTAATAAATTTTTTAAGAAAATTGTAATTACAAGACAGTTTCTGAGATAATAATGAATAAATAATGAAAAATTTATAAACTAAAAACAAGCTGGTAACAAAGCATGTATTTAACCTAAAAAGTGGGTTAAATTATTTCGCTTATTTTTATTATTTTAAATTTAATATATTAGAGTATTTTTTATAAAAGATAGAAATCATTGCTGAATTTATGCAAAAGCATCCCAAGGATAATGAGCCAACCACAAATTCCGAATATAAAAATTAATTAGAAGGCTCAGGTACTACTAATAATAAACCCAAGTTGAGTATAAGTTCAATTCAGAAAAAAAAGCTAGGCTTATTCCATGGCACGTACCCGTGGTTGAGAAGCGCTGTATAAATAATACCTTAGTGAAATTAAAATTGTCATAATAGAAGTCTGTAATCAGATTCGTACTTGTGATAATGTTTTAGAAAATAAAAAATCTAATATGAATTAAAAAAAAATAATTAAATGAAATTGCGATAATTAATTAAATTAATTACTCGTGGAATATAATCCCTTAAATAAATTAAAAATAAACTTGGGACCTTAAACTCTATTTCTCTGTCTCATGTACAACACAATTTACAATTATTATACCCTTAAATTAACTTTACATATTATATACCTCTATCTATTTACCCTAATTATATAATATATACTTATACAGTGAAATTAACGATTCGAAAATGGAGGATGAGATGGATTAATTAAAACCAATCGACTTGATTGGGGAATAATGGAATTGAAATAATTATCGGAAAAGAGGTTTTTTTATCTAATTAGATTTTTCCTCTTATTAAAAACAAGGACTAAAGATGAATAAGGACACTCGATGGTGGAGAAGTAATCTCCGGAATCGAAGCAAAAATACAATGTATACATTAATTAATGTAAAATAATTGGTTTAATAAAATTTATAAAAAAAAAAAAAAATTTAACGATTCATGCCTTCGGCGGCCCTCTTGCTAGCCAGGAGGCACACCCCCTGGACCCCCAGCACTCGAACCCCACCCTCAACCCCCACTTCCACCAACCACTCCCCCGAAACCCACCCAGCACCCCCACCCCCGCACCATGCCCAACCCCGACCCCACACCACCACCCCAACACTCCATTCCGCACCCTAACCTACTAACCCCCCTCACCCCTACCCCTAAAACACCTCCAGCACCCCAACCCCCGCACCACTCCATGCACCTCCACCCTACTCCGCCTCACTCCTCATCCCACCCCCATTCCACCCCCGCACCCACCCTCCGCACCCAGTTTTTGCATTTCTAGCCTTCTAGTGACCCACAGATTATGTATACAAAATTTGGTTGAGTTTGCTCCAAGAGAAATTTTTTTCATTTTTTGACCTTCCCCCCATTTTGGGTGGTTAGTTTTTGCATTTCTAGCTCTCTAGAAGCCCAGAGATTATGTGTACAAAATTTGGTTGAGTTTGCTCCAAGGGCAAGAATTTATATTTTTTCACCCCCCCCCCCTTTTTGGGTGTTTTTTGGGAAAATTTTTTTAAACAAAAGTTGCCAGAAATCACATCCACTACAACTTTGTTTATCATAAAATTTGCCATGCCGCGCATACCTAGAAAAAACCCCGGCTAATAGAGCCGGGCCACTCACTAAGAAATGTCTAATAAATTTAGAAGCCTTCAGATTTTCCTAAAAAAGACAAAAAAAAAAAAAAAAAGAAAATTTCATTCGAATAAGTCGGTAAAAAATAAAATGAATCTACCTCCACGTGGTGAGACACGGGCAATGCTTCTGCAAGTTGAAATCCTGCAGAGGTAGCTAAACGATTCATATTAGATAGAAAACTTTTAACTTAATAACGAACTGGGGTAGTGATAAGCCGTGGGCTCCTCATGCTATCACATTAGAGTAAACAATAGAGTGAGTGAGTGTCCAAATGGGCTTTGTTCTCGGTGACATTAAATAAATAAAAAATAAAATAAACTGCAACGGATCGTTGCTAAACTTTATCCAAATTCATTTTAAATATTAATATGTTTGTTCCTTTATTATTAATCAGATATCACTTGCAATTTGTAGTTCATATTGACATTAATTCAAAAATAATTCTCATTTAATAGTCGAGGAATAACCATTCTACATTGGATTTTTGACATTTCGGTTATTATTCTAACCATTGCTGAAGACATGGAGGAATCGACTTAAAATCAAAAATAGCCATCGATTCTCATCTAATACTTGAGGAAAACTCAAGCTTGAGTTGTTTACCAAAAAAGAATTTAGTCTTTTTGATTTTAAGTCGATTCTTCCACGTTTTCAATAGATCTAAATTTGTGACTTTAATTGAGTCCATGGGTTCCGTAGTCTTTACCTGATCACCCTTTGAAGCCACGCTTGCCCCGAGAGCGATTACAATACTTTACCCATGCTTTGCATTGGATAAAGTAAAAAAAAAAATATTACGTATACATAAAATAGTACATATGTATTCCAACCTAAAGCATGCGTTTTGCCGATTCCCAACACTTTTTCGCGGTTAAATAGGAAAATTGCCGAACCACTTCATTCAATATGTTTGTCTCCATGACTTCAAGAAACTGGAACTCTCTCCCAGCCTCCATCTTTTCCAGCACTTATAATCTTCAAACCTTCAAAATCCGGGTGACAAACACCCTCCACCCTTTCACTTGATCAACTTTCCCTTCTCATCAGTAATGCAAGGTTCTTTCGTGATCCATAGGGGCTGCATCTTCTTGCATTCGATTGCATTTCTATTTTTTGCACCTTACCCCCGTTTTAGATGTGTACATTTCTATTCCCTATGGTTCCAGAGATTATGTATAAAAAATTTGGTTGAATTTGGTCCACAAGTTTAGAATTTTCATTTTTGACCCTGTCCCTAATTTTGGATGGTTGGTTTTTGCATTTCTATATAGTTTCCTAGGGGCCCACAGATTACGTATACACAATTTGGTTGAGTTATATATGTTTTTTTTTACGACAAAACAAGATTTATAAGGCCTTGAATTTTCATTTTCCCCCCCCCCCACCCCCATCCATTTTGGGCATTAGTTTTTGCATTTCTATCCCTTAGAGATCCAGAGATTATGTATACAAAATTTGATTGAGTTTGGTCCTAAGGTCTAGAATTTTCATTTTTGCCCCCCCGATTTTGGGTATTTGTTTTTGCATTTCTATAAAGTTCCCTAGGGGTCCACCGATTATGTCTACAAAATTTATTTGAGTTGTATGCGATTTTCAAACTTGCGTGCCGTGATAAATAGTTCTGGATTAGCTGGTAGGTAATAGTAAATATGGCTCAGAGTGCAAAGGTAAGGAGACCACACGTCCCGGTTTTTAACAATTTGTCCCGCGTCCCGCAGTGTTTTAAAAAGTCCCGATTTTTGGAAAGAATGCACAAGTTAGGGAACGGCGGGGGAATGGGAAGGAAATATACGGTTTTCGGCCGTCATGTTCCAATTTAGCCAGGATATGAGTTTTATATTATTTTTGTTAATTTTATAATGTTAAACTTTAATAATAAGAAATAATTTTTGAGAACTGCTTATCAAAGTTGGCATTGTTAGGGCCAGTTTCATAAAAAAAAACTAATCCTTGGCTTACTCAACTCTAGGTTGAGAATTACCCTGGAGTTTCAATCAATATGAATTTCGGCCATGGTAGCCATAAGCCATTTACGATACTATTTATTTTTATTTTTAAATTTGTCTCTACCTCGGGGGTCAGATTTTAGCCGGATACCTCGAGCCGGATTCGAACTCGGGTCCTCTTGGTTAGCTCGCTGACATGCTACCGCCTAGCCTACCCGACCCCCCCATAGAGTCGAGTTAGCTCACCCTGAGTCAAGGGTTGGAAAATAGGTTGACAACGGCCAAATTCCCTACATTTTAGTTATTTTTAGAAAAAAAAACAATTACGTTTAGATTTTTTTTTGTTTTGTATTCATTAAATAAATGAATGTCTTGTATTCTTTTATTATTTAAAAACAATCAAAATTTTTTTCTATTTAATAATCATATAAAAATAAAGTGGTAAAAAAGTAAATATATAGATACAACAAAACTGAGACAAATCATGTAATTTAAAAAAATTGAAATGTATTGAATAAGTGAATATTAAATTTTAGATAGAATATGGACCAATCTTCAATTAAGAGTAAAAGAAGTCCCAATTTCACAATAGAAGAAAAGAAACGTCTTGTTTTTCTCATTAATAAATATAAAGATGTGTTAGAATCTAAGCGTTCAGATTCCGATGCTAATTTAAAGAATAAAAAAATATGGGATGATTTGGCATCAGAATTTAATGCTGACTCCAATCGTTTCCGATCTAATTTTATTCTACGAAATAAATATAAAAATTTAACTATTTTATTAGAAATATCTGCTTTCTTCGATTTTAGTTTGAAATTTTTTTTAATTTAATTTATTAGATATTTACTTTTAAAAAATATACCTATATAATGAATTCATTTGTTTTATTCTAATTCCCTGTTAACATAAATAAAAATTCTATATACATTTATATAGGTATATTTGGCTATATTTAATATTATATAAAAAACAGGGCCGTGCCTGGGTATATGGCCGCCTGCGTGCCAGTCTGTATGGCCGCCCCCAGGATAACATTAAAAAAAACTACTTTAATTTTTAATGTTTATTATTATACACAGGGCATCAAACCGGGAAAAAAATCAGTTTTTGGTTAACCGAAATCGAGAACGAAAAAAAATATTGGTTTTGTTCCCAAAACCGGTTTCTGAAAAGAAAAACCGGCTAAAAACCGGTTTTATGAGATTTATATGTTTGGATGAAATTTAAGAAAAAAAATGCACAAAATAAACATTTTTTTATTTAAAATTTAAACAAAAATAATAACATGAAAAAAATTATGGTATTGGTTTTATAATCACAGACAAAATTATCAAACATAAAGAACAAGGAATAACCCTTAAATCTATACTAACATATTAGGATAACAAAGCTCAGTGGCCAATGGCAGATCTGGGCTGACTTGCAACTTGGGAGGTATACAAAATAGAATTAATTTACTTACTTTAATAATAACATGAAAAAAAGTAATTATGGTATTGGTATTATAATCACAGACAAAATTATCAAACATAAAGAACATAGGAATACGATAATTTAAAATCGATAAAATACGACTAATAAGACGAATAAGACCGCTTACGCGACGCCGGTCAATTGAAAAAACTATTTCGGCTCTTCGCTCGTGCAATGTTCGAAAAAATTCGGATTCGCTGCATGACTAGGTATATAAATACTACAACGACATAATCAGTTTTTATACATTTCTTATTTCTGAGAAACTCTTTTTAGATAGATTAGATTAGAGAAACTGTTTTTACTTCGTATCTTAATGAAAACAAACCGATTGTATTTTTGCCCAGTAAACAACTTGTAACGATTTGGCCGCCTCTTAATTTCGGCCGCCTGCGTGCGGTGCACGCAATGAACGCCCGTCAGGCACGGCCCTGTATAAAAATAGTAATAATATTATTATTATAAAAATAAATATTATAACGATTTGTTTTGAATTCTTTTGATCTGAAATTCTAACCTATAAAATGTTTTTCTAATGTAAATAAACACAGGGTTATCCCCGGGATAAAGGTTAAACCATCAAGTTCGGAGAGTTAAAGATGGAGGGGTTAAGTCTGCGATCACCCTATGTTTTTTTATGAAACATATTTCGAGAGCTAACCCCAGGGTCTTCCCTAGCATAGGGTCATCTTAGTTTTATGAAACTGGCCCTTAATCAGTTGTTAGAATTCGACCATCATTGTTTGTGCTTAATAAACAATGGGAGTTTTTGAATATATTGATAAGGAAAAGGTTGAATCTTGGGCATCAGCAAAAATCAAAATAGAGAACAAATGGTTAGAAATATTTCATTATTTTGAAACAAACCATGTTCCATACTATAATCCATTAAAAATTGTTAAATACGCGCTGACCTTACTTAGCAGGAACTAATGCTGCGACTGAACGCTTTTTTTCTGCGGTAAATAAAGTGTGGACAACAGAAAAATCACAATTAAGTGTTGAGAATTTGAAAACCATTATTTTATGTATGAAATATAATTAATTTAACAAATTCTTGTGAAAAATTTCATGACCTTTTAAACAACGACAGCAATCTATACTAATAAAAAATTCACTCAAATGAGAAATATGCCAAAGAATAAAATAATACTATACATAATTTTTTGACGTGACAACGTCTTATAATTCGATGAAGCCGGCTGCACACTCGAAAAAACATGACTCATCTGAGGCGTTCCATTTAAGGCTTGAAGTGCAAGCGAGAGCGCGGAACGAGCAAGGAGCTAAGGAGGAACAGCTAGGCTAGAAAAGCAGGAGTGGGGGTGTCTCCAGTCAGGACAGGCATTTCCCCTCCAGCCGCCATCGTGCTCAAAACCTTCTCTTCCCATCTGAACGTATGTTAATAGTATCCATCTTTAAGACAGTTCTTTTTATTATTAACAGTAATAAAAAAGTTTGATTTTCTTTATATATTTTTTGTTTTTTATTAAAAATGTGTGTAGGAAAGCCGAATCAATTATTAGAGAGGCGTTAAATGACAGTGGAGGAAAATTTATGAAAAAAAATACAATGAAATATATTTGACTAATTCTTTAATGATGGACTTTAATGAATCACACTCGAATATTTTCTCTTCATTAAATGACCATATTTTAAATAATCTCTCAATGGAAAACCATATAGTATTACTAATTAAAAGTATTTCACAATATTATTTTAAAATAAGATTACACTATATAACAAAAAGAGTTATGTAGACAAAAGTAAATCGAAAATAATATTTTTTAACGAGTTAACCCATTTTCAAGGATATTAAATATAATTAATCGTTTCAACTTTTTCTTACAATCCTACCTGATTTAAAAACTATATTTTTGGTATTTCTATAATATATATTAAAAATTTTTTATTTGTTTTATAACTTAATTAATTCTTAATCTTTGAATTGTGTAAAAAACATTGGTTTAATAAATAAATAAAAATGATTTGCTCATCCACATAACTTTACCATACACCTATATCCTCTCTTATATTTAGTATTTAATAAAAAAATGTTTAATCTTTTACGAAGGAACCCTCCCTTCAGTTTAGATTAGATTTCGAACCCTATTGTTCTACCCCCTTTAGATTGTTCTTATAAAAAAAAATCGGTTGTCTGTAAAGTCGGTTTACTGACGATAGTTGAACGTGACAACGTCATAAGAAAATACCATTCCATCAGTATTTTCTTATGACGTTGTCACGTTCAACTATCGTCAGTAAACCGACTTTACAGACAACCGATTTTTTTATTTAATATATTTGTAAATTGTACTTATGTAGAATTAAAAAAAAATATATATTACAATAATTATTTTGCGTTCTATATAAATTTTAGTTGCACCATATAGACCAAATTTTTAACCAAGAAACAAACCCGGGTCAATGGTGTCCCGCTTTACCAATGTTAAAATCTGGTCACCTTATGCAAAGGGTTAAAATATAAAAAATATCTCTGAGTATTTTGCTCTATTTGCCCCTGAAAGGGAGATATAGTCATTTTGGGGTAAATTTCTGAAATTTTCAAATTGTTCTATCTCCTGGGTTTTTTATGGTTTATTCGAGGGCCAAAGGCGGGCTTCGCAGCTAGTTAACTAATAATAATTTTTTCATCCTCGCGTCACTTATTCAACTAGTACTTATATCGAAAGTCATAATTCAAAATGAGAATAGATATAATTGAAAAGATTGACTGAAGGTTTTCTACATTTTATTCGATCGCGACTCTAATGTAGGGAATTTTTGTCAAATATTGAGTGAAAATAATATTTGAACTTATATATTTCTAACTTGAAATAATGATATTAAATAAATTTTAATTTTCTCATTAATATATCAAAGAATAATTGATACGTCAACAAGAATTATTTTGACCGCGCTGATTTGAAAAAATATTTTTATCTCGCGAGACTACTGCGGATTACGCTATTGGAGTCTGCGGAGTATTAAGTCTGGACCAAAGAGAAAAAGATGTGATCCACTTAGCTACAATCCAACGTCATTTCGCGTATAGCCCGCTAATAAATATCTTTTTCAAATCAGCGCGGTCAAAATAATTCTCGTTGACGTATCAATTATTTTTTGATATATTAATGAGAAAAATTATAAAATTTATTTAATATCATGAAGTTCAAATATTATTTTCACTCAATATTTGACAAAAATTCCCTAGCCCGCTAGACATTCGGATGGATCACCGAGTGAATTTGACCAGGGGTCCAGACTTAATACTCCGCAGACTCCAATAGCGTAATCCGCAGTAGTCTCGCGAGATAAAAATATCTTTTTTCAAATCAGCGCGGTCAAAATAATTATTGTTGACGTATCAATTATTCTTTGATATATTAATGAGAAAAATTATAATTTATGAAAAGATTGAGTTTGCCCAGAGTTGTTTTAATACAGTTTATTAAGAGAATTCCTTTCGAATTTGTATTTTGAAAGAGTTAACATGAATAAATAAATTCCTTTAGAAATAAAATTGTAAATTAAATTAGCTACATAGGTATATATTGTGAATACGTGTATTTTATGGTTACTTGTTCGGATGGTCGTGTTGTTGTTGTTGTTGCTGTTGTTTGTTTTTAACAGCGTGCTATTTGACCCGAACATTTCGTGACCAGAACATACATTTTTTATCAATTCACTCGCAGTCTATTGTTTTGATAATTTAATAAATTTTCCCATTAACTATTACAAAAAGGGAAATATTATTTAAAAATATATATAGGTAGGTAGGTATAATATATTTTTGAAAAATTTCATTGATCATTTTGATTATATAAATAAATACAATCCCTTTATATAAAAAACAATCTTCAAACGTTTAATAGAGTACAAAACGTTTCGGAAGAAATTATTCCGATATCAATAGAAATTTAAAAAATTTCATAAAATAATAATTCCTTTACTTAATAAAGTTTAGGGAAAGCGGTGTTGGTTTATAGTGAAACATATTAAACACAGGAATTATTTAACGGGTTGTAGTGGTGTTTCACAAAGTGGAAATAAAATTTAAAAAAAATTAAAAAATCTTTTAAATTATTTTGGAGATTTTTTATTTATCTCTATACATGTTTAGGGCTATGAACCCTTCATCAGGAAGTTTAACAGAAAGCTGAATATAAAATTTGTACATTGTATTATAGTACAGGGCGAGTGGAGGGGGTGAGCCAATGGGCGTTGAAAGAATTGACTGGTTGAAAACCTCCGGATGAAGGGTTCATAGCCCGAAATATGTATAGAGATAAATAAAAAAAAATCTCCAAAATAATTTAAAAGATTTTTAAATTTTTTTAATTTTATTTCCACTTTGTGAAACACCATTATAACCCGTTAAATAATTCCTGTCCTTTACCTAAGACTGAATATACGGTAAAGTAACTTTTACTAATAGTCCAGTCAACGAATGGGTTATAGAAAACATTTTATATGAGAGATATTTTTTCTTATAGCGAACTACAAATTCAAGAAACAATTGATATTTGATACTAACTATACATCCACCACTGGCTGGTACGGTTGCGCAACTAGTTGCGCGTGCATATACCTGAATAGTAGTTTACGTACGTAGTGCAAAATCTCTCTAATATAGGACTATCCCGATTAAATTCAATACATTTGACATGAACTTTTACGGGTATCAGTTTTCTATATTATAAAGTATATATTATATAACGAGCTTTTCGTGCGTGCCTTCGGCACGCCCTCGAAGCTAGGCCCTCCGGGCTGGTGCCCTGGCGGGCAGCGTCTCGGTCCAAAAATTTTATTCCTATTAAAAAACCACACTCCAAATGTATACCCGTAAACTACCGAAAATACATCGTCTCTTAAAAGTTTCGCATCTTTAATTTTTGAGTGGCGAGGGGGGGGGGGGGAACAATTATCAATATATTTAATGTTTCTTAATTTAAAATGAATTGGAGTCTTTCATTTCAAAATTCGAATATATATATATTTCAAATTTGCCTGGTTAATGAAAATCGATTGGAGCCATCAGTTTAAAATCCCAGCTGAGAATTATATTTCAAATTTGCCTCGTTAATTAATATATATTTAATGTTTCTTAATTTAAAATCTATTGGTGTTTTTTCATTTTCATTCGAGTTCAAATGAATACAATATTATCTAGACACAAAGTCTAAATCAAAAATATATAGTTTTAGTAAAAGAAATCAAGATATAAATATTAATGTGACATTGGTCTAGTGGTTAGAGCAGATGACCATAGTTCAAGAGTTCGTCGGTTCGATTCTAGGCAAGAGGGTAATTTTTTTAAAGAAATTTCTCTAAGCGTTGTTACAAATTAATCTAGATAAATATTATATAGTATAATAAACACATTAATAAATTTCATCCAGCAATGCGAATTTAAAATAAATATATTTTTAATTATTTGAATAATTCATAATTTATCCATTATCGTCAAAAGCAATTTGCTTTAAAATTCGAAAACAATTTTTGTTCATTTTGATGGTAACGCGGGACCCTTTCAAATGCGGGGCCCGATTGGGCCCAATCGGTCCAATCGCCCTTTATCCGGCCCTGATTCTCCTGAGTGCCAAAATATAATATTGTAGGACAGTAAGAGAAGCTAGGACTAATTATAGTTCTATACACCTTAATTCTAGTATTCATATTCAAATTATTACTAGCTCTACCAAAGTATTGCAATTTTCTGTTTACATTCTTCAAGAGCTCACTATGATGACTCTTGAAGTTCAACTTCGAGTCAACCACTACTCCGAGGTATTTAAATGAATCCACATATTCCAAATTTACACCATTCAGATAGATTGGACTTAACCCTTCTCCACCCACCCCTAAATGCATTACTTTCGATTTCGTACAATCTATAAACAGTTTATTCATATTTAGCCAGTCTTCCAACTTCCTAAGGGTTCCATTCATTTTCTGACAAGTCCTCTCAACATCACAATCCTCCACTGATATTAGTGTATCATCGGCAAACAGATTTATAAATACATTATCATTAATACACTTACAAATGTCATTGATATATAATACAAACAACAAAGGCCCAAGAATACTTCCTGGGGGACACCAACACTTTCAGTTTGAGAATTGGAAATCATATTATTAATTTTTGTAACAGTTTGAATTATATTAAGACTTAAAGAAACTATTTTTTATTTTATTTTATTTGAGATATCAAATAAGTTCTTATTTGTCATTGATAAGGAGAGAATAAGGAAATTCTGGATTTTTAATTTTCATAATTTTAAATTAAGCCATTTTTAAATGACAACAGGTACAAAATGAACTGAAAATTGCAAATTTGTGGCTCTGACACAGATTCATTTAAAAAGTAATTGCCTATTTTAGTTAACAAGATCGTTACAGGGATAAATCACATCTCTTGATAAAAAAAAATTTAGACCCCACATAAAATTCGGTCCTTTCCAAAATAAACCTTTATTAAAAATGCTTAATTTTAGGAAGAGTAAAATATATAGTACTTTGAACAAAAATTTTCAGAAATTTATTCAGAAAATCCAAAATATAAATTTATTAATCAAAATCGATATTGTCCCTTTCAAAGTACTCTTCATCGACTGTAATGCAGTCATGCCAGCGCTTGATTCAATCCTCAAAACATTTTTACTTTCACATTTCTATAGAATATAGTAATGTGAAGCATTGCGATTGCCTGTCTGGGTCCTGACTCTGAGAGCTTGTATCTCAGAGATGAAAAAAGTTAATTTCATTTTGTAACCTCTAGGTGGAAAGTATCGATGTCCTTAATAGTTAAAAATCAAATTTAGGACATCAAACCGCAAATTGGGGTCCCCAGGGCCAAAAATCCATTGGTCAGTGCCTACGTATGTATCCCCCCCCTGCGTTTTGCAACCATAAGTCTCAGAGCTACGAAATTCGAAACTTAAGCTTGATATAGGCTAGAAGGAGTATAATAAGCTTTTGGCTGAAATTGGAAGATCGGAAGTGGACATTTACGTGAAAGATTTTTCGTTTTTTTTTTATTTTCTCAAAAACGGCTCCTACGATTTTTTAAAAATTAGTTTATTTATCAAATGTCATGAGTTATTAGTTGTGTAAAAAATTTTAATCCGATTGAAATAAAGGAAGGGGGCTTAAAGTAGGAGTATCGCGCGCGGCGTGACACTCCTAAATACACTATTTTTAAAAAATCCTTAGACCCGTTTTTGAGAAAATCCAAAAAAACGAAATAAAGGAAGTGGGTGTAAATTATTAGTGTCGCGATGACTTCAAATAAATGAAAATGTGAAAGTCATGTGGTGAACACACCAGTTGATTTATACGCAGTTTTCGGTTTAGCCATCAGAGTCATATCCGATTTTTTCATTATCTCCACTTGGCTGCTAAAACGCGTTCCCGGCTTGGAATTTTTTGAATCGACTGAACAGGAAGAAGTCGCAGAGAGACAAATCAGTCGAATTCGGTGGTTGTTGGGTGCTATCCGTTCCGTACTTGGTTAAATAGTTGCGGATAACGATGGCATTGTTTGACCGCGCGTTACGTGATTCCCATAAATCCATTCTTTTTTTGTCGTCTCAAAGCCAAATCATTAAACATAAATTGTAAGGTATCTTGACTATCTTGGAGCTATACTGATCCAAACGTAGAAAGAATGATTAAAATCGGTTCATAAACAAAGAAGTTATGCCTGAAGAAACATAACAAAAATGGTCCAATACCAATGAAATTTATATTTTTACCAATCGGAAACTATACTGAACCCAATGCAAAAAAAATCATCAAAATCGGCTCACAATTGGCGAAGATTTCAGGTAATAGACACAAAAAAAATCAGCCGAATTGAGAACCCATATTAATAAAACTTGAGCAAGATGCGAGGTAGGTTTCACAGGTTTTTTTGTGAAACCTACCTTGCATCGTGCTCAAGTTTTATTATTATATTAAAATGTTTCACCTAGAACCAACACCTAACTCCTTAAAAGGAATTGAGAACCACCTCCTTTTTTGAAGTCGGTTAAAAATGTCTTGAACGGATTCATACTCGATGTCCAAGGTCGCTGCCATCTCTCCAATGGTCAATTTACAGTAGTCGGCCATCATTTCTTTGATTTTATCGACGTTTTCGTCGGTTTTCGATGCCAACTTAGTTCGTCATCATCGACAGACTCACCAATACTAGGACCACACATAAAAGTTTGTTTCCAATAGAGTAATACTTCATCAACATTTTCGCACCGTTTATAACTCAAAATTTAATACTAACTCGATTATGCAAAGACGATTTCATTAAAAAAAAAAAAACGGCTCTGATAGTCCATACCAAAAACCGAGTATAAAAAATGTTTCGAGGATTGGATCAAGCGCTGACATAAGTGTGCTGCAGCCGATGGCGAGTACTTTCAATGGGACAATATCGATTTTGATGAATAAATTTGAATTTTTAATTTTCTGAATAAATTCCTGAAACTTTTTGATCAAGCTAGTATAACAAGTTATTTATTTTACGAGCTCCTTTCATTAGACAGATAGCCAGTGTGTTAGTATCAATATAGGCAGGTTTAAAAGAATAAATCAAATCAACTGGTGTGTTCACCACACGACTGTCACATTTTCATTTATTTGAAGTCATCGCGACACTATAATTTACACCCACTTTTATTTCGTCATTATTTTTTCTCAAAAACGGCTATAACGATTTTTTTTAAAATTAGTGTATTCATCAAGTGTCATGAGTTATTAGTTGTCCCAAATTTTTAATCCGATTGAATTAAAGGAAGGGGCTGTAAATTAGGAGTGTTGTAAAATAAATATTTTAATCGTTCATATCTCGTTTCGGTGCGCGCCGCGGCGCTCCTAATTTACAACCCCTTCCTTTATTTCAATCGGATTAAAAATTTGCGACAACTATTAACTCATGACACTTGATAAATACACTAATTTTAAAAAAAATCGTAGGAGCAGTTTTTGAGATAATAAAAAAAAAAAAGGAAAAATATTTCATGTAAATGTCCACTTCCGGTCTTCCAATTTCAACCAAAAGCTTGCTGTACTCCTTCTAGCCTATATCAAGCTTAAGTTTCGAATTTCGTAGCTCTGAGAATTATGGTTGAGAAACGCAGGGGAGGTACATACGTACATACGAACGCACTGACCAATGGATTTTGGCCCCTTTTTGGCCCCTGTGGACCCTAATTTCCGGTTTGATGTCCTAAATCCGGTTTGCAACTATTAAGGCCATCGATTCCTTCCACCTAGAAGTTACAAAATGAATTTAACTTTTTTCATCTCTGAGATACAAGCTCTCAAAGAGTCAGGACCCAGACTGGCCATCGCAATACTCTCCCATTATATTCTATAGAATATAAATGTGAAAGTAAAAATTAGAAAAATCTCAATTATTTGTATTAAAAATTTTTTTAGGAAGTTCCCTGCGGTTAATTCCCGAATCTGTCTCGCATTTTTCAGCTTGTTTTAAATATAGTGGAGGCGATGCTCGGTAACTTCTTCCTTCATTTAAAATCTTTATTTTAATATTATTTTTAATTTAAAATTCTGATAAAAAGGTCGATTTTTATTTGAGAGCCGTTTTCAAATTAAAAAAATACAAATATATCTATATAGTATTCGACCACTGTACCCCTCTCCACCCTGCTCGACCCCACCCCCGAAACCTCGCCCTTCCCCCGGATCCCCCACTAATGCCCCGACCTTCTGCACCCCCCGCATCCACCACATCCACCCCCGCTCCGCATCAAGATCGCTTTCTCATCCTCAAAACTTGTTAATAGAGTTTGTTTCATCAAAATCGTTAGAGCCGTTTTTAAAATAAAAAAATACAAATACAAATACTTATATATATATATATACCTGGAAGAGCGAGCTTTGTTCGGGTTTATAGTTAATGGTTGACAACAACACACCACAATCACAAAGTTCTTCAAGGCCTTTGAGAACAAAAATTTAAACCAACCCATTGTCTGGCTGGGTACAAAAGAAAAGAGGAACCCTTTTTAAATCCCTAAGATAAAATTGGCATTTGTCTACCTGAAAATAATTAATTTGATTACGAAAAAAACCCATAAAAAACAATTTTGTCGAAGTTGAGACCGTGACAGATCGAATTGTCAAACCAAAAACCCCCTAACCCGTGAATTTCATCAAAATCGGTAGAGTCGTTTTCAAAATAGAACCAAGATACAAATATATTTATAAATAAATATATATATATATGTAAATAAATATACAATTTTTGCTCGTTTAAAAAGAGTAGATATGTTAAAATCCCTATTTGAAACTTCTTCACTTATACACCAACTATTTTATTACAATTTCTGTTCAAGTTCTGATTTAAATTCTAAAAGAGACAAAATTTATGTTAAGTAAAAGAAATGTAGGCGTCATGGTTAATCTTAAAATATTCATTGAATGTGGGAATAGAGATCTGGCCTAGATCTAGGAGAAATAAATGTCGGGATGCTGCTCTTTCTACTAGCCACCTATAAAATATTATTATTATTCCACGCGTTAGACTTTTAATATGTAAAATTTTTATTTCCTAGAGGAAAAATAATAATAATTCTTATTAAGTGATTGTAAAAGTATATATTAACTATATATACGTATATATTATGTACCTATATGTTTATTTGCATGAAGCAGATGACATCCTATTTGATTTCTCTTTATTAACCGACTTTGAAAAAAAGGAGGAGGTTATCAATTCAACGGAATGTCTGTTTTTTTTTTTGTGTTTGAACATTTATTTCTCTTTACCATGTGGACCGATTTCGATGATTTTTTTGTATTGTCACTCTCCTACCCGATTGGTCCCGTTTTTTTCATTGGTATTGGACCATTTTTGTTCACGCATAACTTCTTTGTTTATGGACCGATTTTGGTCATTCTTTTTTTGTTGGAAAGGGGATACCTTAGGGGTAGTCACCTATTAATTTGGATAAATTCTGATGATATGATCGACGACAAAATAACAGAAATCTTCAATTCTCATGAGCAAATAATCAACATTATAATAAATAAAATCTTTTATATAAAAAAAATAATCTTAAAACGTTCATTTAAAACCCACCAACGTTTAGAGATAATTTCTCTATTAATGAATTGAATTTTATTATCAATTTCTGATTCCATCGATCGAATCTTTCTCCTACGAGATGCATACAAGGTATAGGTACTCATAATTCGCTATACTTAACATCACTAAAAAGAGAAAAATAAAAATATTTTTAGAAAGAAAAATCGAATTCAATTTTGACTTGTGGGGTAGTGTCCAATCAACCTTAAAGCAACTAGTTTTTTATTTTATTTTATTTGAGATATCAAAAAATACGTTCTTATTTGTCATTAATAAGGAGAGAATAAGGGAATTTACGGTAATTTATTGTCTATTTTCGAAATATTTATTTGTTTATAGTTGGTTTAATTTCCTATTTAGAAGCACTTTTTTTTCAATGATAAAGGGAGAATTTTTCCTGAAATGTTTGGACTTCAAATAACCGTTTTCAGATTGTTTTTTTTTTAGATAGTTAGATATTTTATTTGGTCAGAACAGATCATTATAACAAATAAATGAAAAAATGTTCTTTGAAAAAACAAATTAATACAATACAAACCGTTATAAATTTTAAATAAACAAACATAATACAAAATGTACAGAAATTCGAAAAAGTAAATTAATATAATCCAAATGTGCAAAAAAAATAAAATAAAATACCGAAAAATAAATTAACATAATCCAAAATGTACTTACAGAAAGTCAAAAAACAAACTAATATAATACAAAGTGTACAAAAATCAAAAATAAATAAACATAATACAAAATGACAAAAAATTCGAAAAATAAATTAATGTACACTACGGTGCAAAAAAATCGATCCACCAATAAAAACTTGATTAAATAGAAAATCATTTTTAAAATTTTTACAAATATTCATATAATTTGTTCCATTAACTCTAAACTAACGTATTCAATAAATATTGTTGATAATTTTTGAATTTTATAAAAAAAAAATAAGTAAAATTAAATTAAAAGATACAATTACAAATTATCTTGCTTTCTTAAAATCACTTACATTTAAATAAAATTTTAATAAAAGATCAAATTCCATTTGAAATATCAATAAATTGAATAATTTTGAATTAAATAATCATTGATAGAAAAATAAAATATACAAAATTGATTGATATTTCTGAAGTTCAAGCAGTTCAAATTGTGTGCCTAATTAATCAAGGGCTAAGTCAACGACAAGTGGCAAGTACACTTGCAATAAGCAATAATTTCAATAATGTATGGTTACTTGTAAAAAAAAATTAAAAATGATTTACTATTTAATAAAGTTTTTATTGGTGGATCGATTTTTTTGCTTTTTAGCGTAATATAAGTGTGCAAACATCTAATATAAGTGTGCAAACAATCCAAAATAAATAATTATAAGTAACATAATATACGAAAAAAATAAACCAATAAATTAATAAACAAGTCCAATAGAAAATAACAAATAATAAACAAATTGAAAAATCAACCCTGGAATCAATATATTCACAAAAGAATGAAAAAGAAAAAGACAATCCTAAGATAGTTCTCCCATAATTATTATGGACAAATTTCGGAAAAATTAAAACAAAAAATAAAAAAATTAAGGTTCAAAACAGTATTCAAAACTCCAATTACTCTAGGAAAAGATTTAGGTTCAAATAAAAAAGACAAATTACGAAATATAGAAAAAAAAGGGGTTTATAGTTTGAAATGCAAAGATTGTGAAGCGATCTATGTAGGGAAAACCGAAAGAAATCTGAAAATTCGATTAAATGAACATATTAGAGATTTTAAAAATAAAAAGAATGAAAACTCTTTTGCGGAAGATTTAAATTCAAACAATCACTCTTTCCCAGAAGGAACAGGAATTAGATTAATAAAAGGAGAAAGAAACCCAAAATTAATTAGCGCAATTGAATCGTTAGAAATTTTGAAATCATTCAATAGAAATTCAAAACTTTGTTTGAACAACCAAATTGAATTATCAAATAGCAATTTGCTTAAGATGTTTGCTAACAAAAGATAAAAGAAAAAAGAAAAACAAACCCTTCCATTGTCAGCCTTTCTCTTTGTAAAACAAGGAGAAAGGGAAACATATGGTTATATTTGAATGTGAACCAAAAGAATGTCTTTAGTTCTAAGCTGACCACCAGTGAAGAAGGAACATCAAATTTTCAATATCCATACGATATTGACTCCATGAAAAACAACATTTATAATTAAAAAAGACTGATGATGAAGACCAAGTCTTCGAAACTATAGTCTCAAACAAATAAATAATATATATATACAGATATATCATCTCGATATATATGTGTGTATGTTTATTTGCATCAAGCAGAAGACAACCTCTTTGTTTCTCTTTGTGAATAAACAAATATACAGAATAAAGCTTAAATTAATCATTTCATCACAGGAAAGCAAGTCTTGTTTTTTATAAAAGATTTGTATTTATTTATGAATGGAAATAGTACTAGAATATGTGATAGTTGGATTATAGCTAGAGAGAGAATCGATTGCTTGGCTTAACAGGCTGTCTGCCCTCCAATCCATCCATCCATCCATATTCACTTATCTCGTTTATCTAATAGGATCTAAATATTTGTCCAAGTCTAAGCTATTGGCTCAGCTTGGGAATAAAAATTGAAAATAAATATTGATTTGCCAATTAAGGCGTCAGAGAATCACGTCATACAAACTCGATACCAAATTTGGAACTATTTATTTCATTTTTTCTCTTTCTCTCTCATAATATGGCTTTTGACTTTATTTGAATTGAAAATTTGGGTAACGATTACAAATAAAAAAAATTTATTATTCAACAACAACATCAACATAAAACTTGTTCTGACACTGATCTAATTTTATAACTCGGCTTGCCGGAAGGTCTTACAATAATTGAATAGACTCGCATTATATTATTTATTTAACTGATAATTTAATGGAAGACAGTTCAGGAACAATAAATAGATGAAAGTAATGGAAGGCAACCCAGGGGGGGTAGTGAGGAAAGAAAAAATTAACACATATCTAAATATGGTCTAATTTATTGGAATCCTTCCTCCTTTCCTTTCAAACCGAAGTTCCGGAGAATTCTTCTTCTCTCATTCTTCACACTGCTTACTTGACCCCTCAGGTGTCTATGTTTCAAATTTAAAATCAATCGGTTAAGCCGTTTAACCTGGAGGTCGGTGAACATAGAGATATAGAATCCTAAAAGTATTATATTGATGATACCCAATAAAAATGTATTTATTGTAAGATTTGCTTTTTACAGCTTTTGGGCCCACGTTCTTCATGGTTCAAAGGGTCGATGAAGCGTGAATAAGGAAGTAAGATCCTCCGAAACATTGCTTCAAAAGATATATAAAAAGAAAACCTTCCAATAAATACTATTTTATTTGAAATCATCTATTTTTATTTGCAACGAAATTTTCTCTGGAGAGAGACAGACTGGTAGAACTTTTAATTGAAAGTAATGGAAGGCAGCCCAGGTGTAGTGAGGAAAGAAAAACTTAACACATACCAATCTAATTAATAAGGTGTAATTTATTGGAATCCTTCCTCCTTTCCTTTCAAACCGACGTTTCGGAGTATTCTTCCCTCCTTCTTCAGAGTTTCAAGGGTTCAATGAAGGAAACAAATAAAATGCTTCCTTCCTCTCACCACAGCAGTGTTTAAAACTTTTTCTTCCTTAGCAGAAGCAATTAAGAAAATGAAGAAAAAAATTGTTTTTCTATGCTTTTGCTAAGGATCGAAGAATAAAGTTTTAAACACTGCTGTGGAGAGAGGAAGGAAGCATTTTATTTGTTTCCTTCATTGACCCCTTGAAACCCTGAAGAAAGGGGGAAGAATCCTCCGAAACGTCGGTTTGAAAGGAAAGGAGGAAGGAATCCAATAAATTACACCTTGTTAGGATATGTGTTAATTTTTTCTTTCCTCACTACCCCTGGGCTGCCTTCCATTACATTCAATTAAAAGATCTCCAGAGAAAATTTCGTTGCAAATAAATAGATGATTTCCAATAAAATAGTATTTATTGGAAGTTTTCTTTTTAAACAGCTTTTGAACCAACGTTTCGGTGGATCTTACTTCCTTCATCGACCCTTTGAACCATGAAGAACGTGGGCTCAAAAGCTGTAAAAAGCAAATCTTACAATAAATACTTTTTATTGGGTATCATCAATATAATATCTCTATGTTCACCGACCTCCAAGTTAAACGGCTTAACCGATTTAATTTAAATTTGAAACATAGACACCTGAGGGGTCAAGTAAGCGGTGTAATTCATAAAAAGTGAACTTTAGCATTTTTTTTCTATTTTATTCAAAGTTCTAATAAGAAAACGCTAATTGAATTTCTTCTACAAATTTAAATTTAATCTTTATAAAACCCTTAAACAGTTTAATATTTATTTATTCATTTTTTCAACGGCTAAAAGCCTTCATTTACAAAATTATAAAATTATACACCAACAATAATCATTATTATAGAATATAGCAGAAGTGGCCAACCTGCGGCTCGCGAGCCACATGCGGCTCTTTGAAGGATTATTTGTGGCTCTCGATATAAATTTCTAAGACTTGAAATATTTTAAATCGTCTCTAGATTTTTTCTGAATCCATTTGAAATTAACATACTTCAAGGTGAGTTTTCCATTTTCAGTATAATTATGACCCAAAAAGCATCTGGAGAATTATAATTAATAGAAGAAGATCAAGCTCTACAATTAAAATATAAGTCGACGTCGATTACCGAATTTTGGAAATGTGTACCAGAATCGAAGTATGCTGAATTAAAAAAGGGTGCTTGTCGAATTATTTCAATATTCGGAACAACGTACTTATGTGAATCATTTTATTCCACTTTAAACTTCGTGAAATCCAAACACCGATCAGTATTAACTAACCAGCATCTCAAAGAATTACTGAGAAGTGCTGTCACCAATTATTCACCAAATTTTAAAGAATTATCAAGAGAAGTGAAATAAATGTGTTTAATTTTTAATATTTAAATTCAATACACATATTTTGTACTTTTATTTATGCTTTCAATAAATATAATTTCTGTAAATTTTTTTTTTAATATCTTCTTTGCATACCTTTTAAATACGTATTTAATTGCGGCTCGCGAAACATTTCAAATTTTGAAAAATGGCTCGGACTATCAAGTAGCTTGGCCACCCCTGGCATATAGCATCATCAAAGTAGATAAAAATCTGAAACTTGCAGGATCAACGTTTTTTTTTTTTTTTTTTTTTTTAATGCAATCGAATGCAAGAAGGGGTGCACCAGTAAAGATGTAGCCCCTATGGATCTCGAAAGACCCTTGCATTACCGAAGAGAAGGGAAAGTTGATTAAGTGAGAGGGTGTAGACGTAGGTGTCTATGCACCCTGGTTTTGAAGGTTTGAAGATCATAGGTGCTGGGAAAGATAGAGGCTGGGAGAGAGTTCCAGTTCCTTGAAGTCATGGGGATATATGTATTCGCGAATGAAGTGGTCCGGCACTTTTCCAATTTGACCGCAAAAGAGTGTTGGGAGTCGGCAAAACGTGTGCTGCGTGCAAAGCATGCTTTGGGGGGAATTATTGATTTTATCTCATCAGAGCACCTGCCGTGATAGTATCTATAGAAAAGGGAAAGGGCAGAGACATCTCTTCGATGAGCCAGCGAGTCGAGGGAGTCGGTGAGGGTAGAATCGTCATCTTATTTGTACTAACATACTCTCAAATTATGATCCAGATTTCCTTCTGGGACCGATTCACTATGCTTATCGTCCTATGGCCTTTTCAAAAATGGTTATTTCTCCTTAAAAGTGATTGATTGGATGGGATTGGGAGTTAACATAGCTAGGTAGGTGTAGGTCGGCCGACTCACCCATTTCCGAGCCGGTTCTTAACCAACGGCAAGTGGAGGAGTACTCGGCTCTCATTCTATTTTATCGCAAGCAAATCATTGATCATTGATCAGTACTAGCTGCTGACATGCTACATGAGTCGAGAACTTGATCTATACTATGATTAATGAATGGCCAAAACAATTATCGTCATTATTTTTTATGTTTTTTTTTTCGTCGTCTTTCAACGATATTCATCTTGAGAGGATATCGGGTTTCGTTTGAGAGGAAACCATTGTTAGTCGATTGCTAGAAAAATCAATATACAGGGTGATCCATAAATAGTGTATAAAAACTTGTGAGGGAGAGTTCATTTTAAGCAAAAAAATGTTATATGAACATAAATCTTACTAAAATCTCTTCCAGGTAGATTGCCAAACTTCCCGCGAAAGGTGTGTGTGTTACATTAATTGTCCCGTTATACTCTTATAAGATGGCGAAGATTTAAATTCATTGTTGCAATTCGATCATTAAATAAAGACTTAAGATACCTTTATTTTAACTAACTTTGCTAATAAACCTTCCACTATGGGCCGGTTGTATGTCGCAAAGTAAACGCTTTTTGCCACTAACAAACGGTAGATGGTAAATGGAGCCACTGGGATGGCCAAATCAGATGACAGGAACTTTCAGTGCCTGTCATCTGATTGGCCATCCCAGTGGCTCCATTTACCATCTACCGTTTGTTAGTGGCAAAAAGCATTTACTTTGCGACATACAACCGGCCCTATGTCTGCAAATTTCATTCCTTCCTATACTTACGGCAAAATTTTGGTGGGCCCAATAATTTTTAGAAAAAAAACCGACTTCAAAAAAATTAAATGCAACAAATAAAATAATAACTCGAAAATAAAATAAAATGGGCTAAAAGGTATAAAATAATTATCTAATTTTGTTACAACTAAACGAGGAAATTTTTACATGAAATCACTTTTTGAAGTCGGTGCCAAACAAACTATATTAGTGAGGTTACGCGATGTTGTCTTCATTACTCGCCAAAGGTACTAAGTAAGTCCGATTCATAAAATGTATACGTTTGGCACCGACTTCAAAAAATGATTTCATGTAACAATTTCATCGTTTAGTTGTAACTAAATTAGATAATTATTTTATACCTTTTAGTACATTTTATTTGATTTTTAAGTTCTTTTATTTTATTTGTTGCATTTAATTTTTTAAAAATTTCTGATTTTTTCTGTCTTTAAAATCTTTAAACGTCTCTATCTCCGTTAATAATGTTCTGAGAGCCATTTTTTACTAAAAATTATTTAAATAACAATTCAAATTATTTGTGTCTTCTTTTCATTGTTAAATCAATATTAAATATACCTAATACACTGTCCATGTGTCCATATTTCTAAATAAAATTTTGATTATAGCAGTAAATTTTTTTAAGGATTCAAATAAGATTTATGTTCATATAAAATTGTTTGCTTAAAATGACCTTCCCATAAATTTCCCAAAGTTTTTTTACATTCGTTATGAATCACCCTATATAAAAAGACACCCATCTGCAAGTCGATTCACTTCCCTGCCAATGTTTCTGTAGTTTCCAAATATAAACCTAACTTTTGCTAGTATATCCCCCAAAATAATTTTTATAAATAAAAATAAAACCCGACTTCAAAAAAATTAAATTCAACAAATAAAATAATAATAACTGAAAAATCAAATAAAATGCACTAAAAAGGTATAAAATAATTATCTAATTTAGTTACAACTAAACGACGAAATATTTACATGAAACCACTTTTTGAAGTCGGTGCCAAAAATATACATTTTATGAATCGAACTCGACGGATCTTACTTACTAAGTACGTTTGGCGGGTAAGCTCGCTTATATAGTTTGTTTAACACCGACTTCAAAAAGTGATTTCATGTAAATATTTTATCGTTTAGTTGTAACTAAATTAGATAATTATTTTATACCTTTTAGTGCATTTTATTTGATTTTTGATATATTATTAGTTTATTTGTTGAATTTAATTTTTTTGAAGTCGGTTTTATTTTTATTTATAAAAATATTTTTATTTTTCACTTTTTATTAGTGATGTTATAAATAGTGACTTAAGATAATACATACCTTGCATGCATCTCGTTAGAGAAAGCGTCGGGCGAATGAATCAGAAATTGATAATAAAATTTGCGGGTTTTAGATGAACGTTTTAAAATTGTTTTTTACTTTATTTATAAAAGATTTATTTATTATAATTTCGATTATTTGCTCATAAGAATTGGAGATTTACGTTATTTAGTTATTGATCATATCTTCAGAACTTGACCATAGTAATATGGTACTACCCCTCCTGAAGAAGGTGGTACGATCCTTCAAATTGTCGGATTTTTCAAGAGAATGAAATTGATATTCTAATAAATTATTTTATAAAAAAATACCTTAAATTAATTAAAATGGCAAATTCTTATATATAACACTATTTCTAATGATCTATTAGTGGAATTTAAAATAAAATAAAAAACAATTAATTTTATTAAAAGAAAATTGAAAAAAATGTAATTATAAATTTTTATTCAAACAACCACCTGTGAATAATTATATCAATTAAAAGAAAACCCATCAAAAACAACTTAGCCGAAGATGAGACGGTGACAGATCGATTTGCCAACACAAACCATCCCTAACCCCTTTAATTTCATCAAAATCGTAAGATCGATCGATAGATAGATATAATAAGATAAGATAATAAATAAATATTCAATAAACATTGTTTTTACATTATCCAATGCGAAGCATGGGGAAAGTATTGTAATCGGACTTGCGGCAAGCGCGACTTCCAAGGGTCCTCAGGTAAAGACTACGGAACCCATGGACTCAATTAAAGTCAAGCTTGAGTTGTTTGGCATAAAAGAATTTAGTCTTTTTGATTTTAAGTCGATTCTTCCACGTTTTCAGTAGAGGTTGCCATTAATAGTCAAAACATCAAAAATGGAATGCAATAAGGTTATTCCTCTAGTATTAGATAAGAATCGATCGTTATTTTTTATTTTAAGTCGATTCCTACATGTCTTCAGCACTGGTTACCAATAATAACCGAAATGTCAAAAATCCAATGTAGAATTGTTATTCCTCGACTGTTAAATGAGAATCGATCATTATTTTTGAATTAAAGTCAACATGAACTGCAAATTGCAAGTGATATCTGATTAATAATAAAGGAATAAACATATTAATATTTCAAATCAATTTGGATAAAGTTTAGCAACGATCCGTTGCAGTTTATTTTCTTAGGTGTACCTCTAAAATTTCTTGATTTGGTAGGTGTACATTGAACACAAAAAGTTTGCGGAACACTGCTCTAAGAGACTATTCAGACATTCTAATCAACATTTTTAATTGTAACAAGGTTCCGTTGTACTTTTAAACGGAACCCTATAAATAGGTCCAATGAGAGTCGTTTATTATATATTGGCTTAGATAATTTAAAAAAATAATCCGTTCAAAAAAACAAATTAAATTTAATAGATAGTTTCCAATTTATATTTCTCGTTTAAATTGAGTTTTTATCTTTTTAAATTTAAATATTTGTTTTATATATATATATATATGTATATGCATATATACTATATATTTTGTTTGATTATATAAAGTCAGAAATTATGTGCGGACGGAGAGACAAACGAAAAGCAGCTTTCGAGCGCTTGATTCTATGCCAAAGGATTAAATTGATATTCCATATAAAAAATAAATAAAGTATGTGGATTCAAAAGGGGGAATCTTGCTAAAATGGACAAAGATCTCTTTATTTAATGTTTTAATCTTTTTTTTTAATTCTCTTAATAAAAACATAAAATTAATTAATTAAGCCGCTTAATATATACACATGGTATAAATTATTTGTATATCTCTTTTACGCATGCAAGCAGAATATACTTTCCCACTTGAGAGGGATTTGCAAAAATACATTCATCAGGAATTTTCCATAATATAGATAGATGACAGCTTCCTGTTCTCTTGAGTCATGTTTTCACGGTAGAGAGCACTGAGAATTATCCACAAGATACAAGATAAGAAATATAATCGGATCACTGAACAATATAGGCACAATTAAAAAAAAATTATTTTTTTATAGTGTTTTATATAAGGTGTCCCCTATCACAACAATAAACGGTGAACAGGAGATAGGAGAGTTTATGACGGTCCAGAAACTAAACTTTTTACTTTACCATACAGGGTATGGTCAAGTATTGTAATCGTGCATGAAAAAAGTGTTTTTTTCCTTCTTTTTTTCGAAATATCTCAAAAACGGCTGAAACTATTTCGATTAAAAAAATGGAGCAAAACTATCGCATTTCGTTCTACAAAAAAGCTCTAATAAGTGAACATCAAAAAAATTATATTTTTCGAGATAATAATTGTTTTGTCAAAATGTCTGTTAGTTAATCTGTTAGTCAAAACCAAATTTTATGGACGAGACTAGCTCAAAAACTAGTGTGAATATCGAAATCAAATTTCACACGCAGTTTTGGTCCATTGATTTATCGTTTATTGGGCCACGCAGGTGGGGGCCTCCACTAACAAGAAATATTTCCATAGTCGGGTTAATTTAATTATAGGAGTATTTACATAATTATAGGAACATTTACATAATATATTTACATTTTTTTTCTTTATACAATTTCTAGCGCATGGCGATTTCCCTATAAGTTCTCATGTTGAAGCTATAAAAATTCATCAAAGAACCCCTCATCGCCCTGAAGGTCATATCGCTATAGAGGGGGTTAAAATTAAAAATCTAGGCCATTTGAGAAAACTCAACCAAATTTTGTATACTACATATTCCGTGGGCCCCTAGAAGTCTAAAAATGCAAAAACCAACCGCACAAAAAGAGAGGGGGGGGGCAGAAAATGGAAATCTTGGCACTTGTACTAAACTCAACCAAATTTTGTATACATAATCAGTGCGCCCTTAGAAGTCTAAAAATGCAAAAAAACGGCCCAAAATGGGGAGGGGGGAGTATAGGGTCAAAAATTAAAAATCTAGGCCATTTGAGCAAACTCAACCAAATTTTGTATACATAATCAGTGGACCCCCAGAAGTCAGGAGATAGGCGAGTTTATGACGTTCCAGAAACTATTTTTTTTTTTTAATAAAAGTCTCCTAGTTTTCGAGTTATAGGCATTTTTTTGAAAATGGTGAAAATCGCTACCCTGCTCTAAATATCGAGATGCTGTGGGTACAAAATTTATATATTTTATTATTCTAATTTTTGCTACGCAATCTGGTTTCATTTTGACTTCTGATCAATAGCAAGATTATTCAGAATTGCGTAACAAAAATTAGAATAATAAAAATAGAAATATGTAGCCACAGCTTCTCATTATTTAGGCAGGATAGAGATTTTCACCATTTTCCAAAAAATGCCTATAACGTGAAAACTATGAGTCTTTTATTAAAATAACTTTTAGGTTCTGGACTCGTCATAAACCCACCCGCCTATCTCCTCTTCACGGTATATTTCACACCCTGTATAAAAAGAAGCTTTTTGTCTATTCTAATGTATTAATGTATAGTCACTTTTGTGGCTGATTTTTACTTTATCATACAGGGTGTATATAGAGTATAGTTAAATATTGTTTGTAATTTTGTATGAAAAAAGTTTATTTTTTTTTTCAAAATTCTCAAAAACGGCTTAAAGTATTATATTTTGAGAAAAAATATTGAGCGAAACAATGGAATTTTGGTCTCTATTTTATAAGAAAGCGTTATAGAACGAACATAGAAACAATTATATTTTACGAGATACTAATTATGATTCCGCAAAATTTCAGCCCCCGACAAAACATCCCCCGACAAAATATCCCCGACAAAACATCCCCGACAAAATATCCTCGACTACAAAAAACATCCCCCGACAAAATATCCTTCAGACAAAATATCTCATGACAAAATAACCCTTCCCCGCGTGAATCTTATGAGTAATGCAAATCGACTCCGGTTCGGTTAATATATATTCAGTTCGGCTCGCTGACGCCAACCGAACCGTCTAAAAACCAGCCCGAAAAGGAGCTATACGAACCCAACCGAGCCGAACTGAATATATATTAACCGAACCTCCGAAAGTTTAGTCCGGGCGGGGTGTGTTTCGGGCTCCCATTTTTTTTCTAATCAAACACACATTGAAAACCGAACCAGCCAATCGTCGGGCGGGGTGTGTTTGGGGCTCCCATTTTTCCTAATCAAACACACATTGAAAACCGAACAGCCAATCGTCGGGCAGGGTGTCTCTTTTGTATTCTCCCTTATACTGGGGAATATTTTGTCAGAAGATATTATGCCGGGGGATATTTTGTCGGGGGATGTTTTGTCGGGGATATTTTGTCGGGGGCTGAAATGTCGCGGTACCATTAATTATTTTGTCAAAGTGCCTGTTATTACTTTATCAAATTGGGTGTCAAAATCTGAAATATCCAAATTATAGAAATTTTAGTATATTTGAGATCAGATGGTTCTAGAGAATTGAAAAAATATATTTTATTTAAAATATCTAAAAAAAAATTGTCGAAAAACGAAAAAATGACAAGGCTATAACCTCTTGAACCAAATTTTGTACTGTTTTGTCGCCATAACTTGGGTCTGCTTTTGACGGTAGATAGAATTTAGCAACTCACAAACGTATAAACAGGCATCTTGAGAAAATTATTAATAACTAGTAAAATATTTTTTTTTTCGATGTTCAATCATGAAAGCTTTCTTGTAGGCTAAAACGGCATGGTTTTGCTAATTTTTTTTTTGAGATATTTAAAAAAAACAATTTTTCATGCACGATTACAATATTTGACGATTTCTGGTATGAGGCCATAAATAAAATACCTCACACAAAATTTCGCATTTTGGACCTCCCCTTCGTCAGCCTGCGTCATATTTTCTGGGACCCCACTAACAAATAAAACGTCACAAAAGCTAGACCTCTCCCTTATAACGATTTGTTGCTGACAAGTTAAAAATAAACTGCAACGGATCGTTGCTAAACTTTATCCAAATTCATTTGAAATATTAATTTGTTCTAGAGTAAAGTACTTTAAGAAATATAATTTTACTAAAAACTTTATTTAACCTTTTTTGTGGGGCCCAAGGTACTTAATTACGATATTAAATTTCATCAAAATTGGATTAAGTCATTTTCAAGATATTTAGAAAAAACTAAAGTAGTACTGAAATAAAGTACTAATGCTTGTAAACCGATATGTACCAAAAACTAATCAGCGCTTCATTTTGTTGAAATACTCGTTGGTTTTCAATTTCAATTCATTCGGTGCAACGGTGTGGAAAAATTCGTGGACGAAAAAAACGATAACACACACACACACATCCATCCATCCATCCGCACGCACTTCCAAAAAAATGGCCACTTTTTGGCCTCTCTCGGCGAGATCCCAGGTAATTTTTGGCAAAACCGTCACGTGCTAAAATTCAATCTCATTGAATACTTCAATTTGTGGCCTTAATTGAGTCCATGGGTTCCGTAGTCTTTACCTGAGGGACCCTTGCAGAAGTCGCGCTTGCCGCGAGAGCGATTCCACATACTTTCTCCCATGCTTCGCATTGGATAAAGTAAAAAAAATATGTGTAAGCCTCTACAGATAAGCTCACGGGAGAAGTGAAACTTCTTTAACCGTAGATGTTATAGAAATAATTTTTTTTTTTTTTTAATTTTATTAAACCAATTATTTTACATTAATTAATGTATACATTGTATTTTTGCTTCGATTCCGGAGATTACTTCTCCACCATCGATTGTCCTTATTCATCTTTAGTCCTTGTTTTTAATAAGAGGAAAAATCTAATTAGATAAAAAAACCTCTTTTTCCGATAATTATTTCAATTCCATTATTCCCCAATCAAGTCGATTGGTTCCCTCCAATTCTCCAATCTAGAAATAATTTAAATTTCCTAATTTTAATAAATTTTGTTTGTCATGAAATATTAGTGGGTCTTAAAATAATAATTTAAATTTCCTAAATAAATTTTATTTGTCATTAAATATTAGTAAGTTTTACAACAATTATTTCCCCTCTATTGAGTCATTTACCCTTTATTGTAACAAATAAGCTAACGTTCTCTGATGTGGCCATCCACTTGACTTTACCATACATGTATTGGGGGAGGGGGTTAGTTTTTTCATCTTTAGACTCCTGGGGGCCCACTGATTATGTATACAAAATTTGGTTGAGTTTGATACAAGAGGCTATATTTTCATTTTTTCTTCCTACACCCCCCCCCTCCATTTTGAGCGGTTAGTTTTTGCATTTTTAGATTACCATGTGCCCACTGATTTTGTATTCTAAATTTGGTTGAGTTTGGTACCTAGATTTTTATTTTTTGACCCTACACCCCCCTCCACTTTTGGGCGGTTAGTTTTTGCATTTATAGACTTCTGGGGCCCCACTGATTATATATACAAAATTTGATTGAGTTTGCTCAAATGGCCTAGATTTATAATTTTTAACCCCCCTCCACCCCCCTTAATTTTGGGTCGATATGGACCAAAATCTAAGCAGCTTTTAATCTCAATGGACCAAAACTACTTGTGAAATTTGGTTTCGATACTCAAACTAGTTTTTGAACTAGCTCGTCCACAAAAATTTGGTAACGCACAGACTAACAGACTAACTAACAGACATTTTGACAAAACAATTATTAATATTAAAATATAATTTTTTCGATGTTCACTTGTTAGAGCTTTTTTGTAGAGCGAAATGCCATGATTTTGCTCAATTTTTTTAATCAAAATAATTTTAACCATTTTTGAGATATTTTGAAAAAAAGAAGGAAAAAAACCACTTTTTCATGTAAGATTACAATACTTGACCATACCCTGTGTGGGAAAGTAAAAGTCAAATAAATATGTTTCTAAAGAAGTTTCACTTCAAAAATTAAAATAAAATTGATTAAGTGCGAATGATACCCCCCCCCCTGGTTGCGAACGTATTTTATGAATGGCCCCTATGGCCAAGTAAAATAAGAGCGAGCTAGATTCACCTCTATAATAAACTCGAACAGAAAAAATATAATTATCATGGGTGTGATTTACTCTGACCTTATTTCGCTCTATGATTCTCTAATTATAAAAAGAATGAACGGGGGATAATTTTCTTCCCTCTCGCTTTGATAAGAGAAATTGGTCGGATTTGCGGGGAAATTAATTAAAGAGAAAAGAGAACCATAACCCTTTGTTTTGATGAAACTTGCAAAAGAGATCCCAATGATAATGATGATGATAATAGGGATGATTAATAATTAACAATCAAAATGGAGGGTGAAAGAAGGGCCAAAAGAGAAGCCTAAAAAGATTCCATTTTGAACTTGGATAAAATGTTAAAAATAATAATTTATCTAAAACTATAGCTCTCTAAGGGGAGCAGAAACTTGAATTTTTAAAAAATATATTGGTAAAATTAACGCAATATTATTTAATTGAAATTATTTAGATTTCCGAGAGTATCCGAGTTGTTGGTCAATGAGGTTTTCCTTTGCTTGATTCTAATAAACATATCTTATTATCTACTCTTATTAAACGAGCAAAAATTGTATATTTATATATTTATTTGTTTATATATTTGTATCTTGGTTCTATTTTGAAAATGCCTTTACCGATTTTGATGAAATTCACGGGTTAGGGGGTTTTTGGGGTGACAATTCGATCTGTCACGGTCTCATCTTCGACAAAATTGTTTTTGATGGGTTTTTTTCGTAATCAAATTAATTATTCTCAGGTAGACAAATCCCATTCTTAGGGTTTTAAAAAAGTTTCCCTTTTCCTTTTGTGCTCAGGCAGACAATGGGTCGGGTAAATCCTTTATTCTCAAAGGCCTTGAAGAAGTATTGTGATTGTGGATTTTAACATATTTTGTTGTCCCTAAACGTTAGAAATATTAATAAACGTTTTATAATTGTTTTTATAATGAACTTTATTTTTTTAATAGAATAAAAAATAATCATAGAGCAGGTCTCAATTTTCTGAAAAAACAACACATTTTGATAGGTTTTATTTATTAACAATTGGATGAATAAAAATGAATCATATGGTTGTATCAAAACAGGTGCAGGAGGTGGGGTGCAGTGGTGGGGGATCCGGGGGTAGGGCGAGGTTTCGGGGGTGGGGTCGAGCGGGGTGGAGGTGGGGGGGGGGTACAGTGGGCGAATATTATATATTTTTGTATTTTTTTTAATTTGAAAGCGGCTCTCAAATAAAAATCGACCTTTTTATCAGAATTTTAAATTAATTTTAAAATAATATTAAAATAAAGCTTTTAACTGAAGGAAGAAGTTACCGAGCATCGCTCGGAGCCTCCAGGTACTATATATTAAACGAGAAATTCTTATATATATATATATATAGTATATATATATATATATATAGAATCGGTTTCTCGAAAACGGCTCTAACGATTTGGATAAAATTCACGGGATAGGGGTTAAATTTAAGTTTTTCAAACACTCACTTGATCCCACTTTTCTTTATAAGAAAAAAACAAACAAATAAATTTAAAGTGAATATTAGCTACTTACAGTATGTGACGTCATTAAGAGAGAAATAATGCGAAAACACTTACCTGAAAAAAAAAGAAAAAAGAAACATTAATTGAGATGTCAAATGACGAAGTATCTAAGTAAAATATAACTACTAACTACCATACAAGGTGCTATTAAATAATGTTTTCATTTATACTTTTCAAATAGGTACTTATTTTATTATCTAACTTATATATTAATTAGGGTCGACAATTTTACCCAGAGTTTTGCTTTTTGGAGTCTGACATAAAGATTTGTAAGTATTTCATTTTTTTAAGACCAATCTTCAAATTTTAGCTTTAGCGATAGCTTTAGACATCTCAAAAGCCTTCGATATGGTCTGGCACAAAAATCTTCTTGCGAAATTGACCTCCGTCGGCCTTGCGCCGAAACTTTGCAAGTTGTTAGAAAGTTTTCTTTCAGACCGTACAATTAAGGTTGTCATCGATCGAATATCATCTTCCTCCTTCCATACCAACGCTGGAATCCCTCAGGGATCGGTTATCTGCTCTACGCTCTTTCTTATCTAAATCAACGACCTTCTAAACTTGCCCTTCAATCCGGTACATTGTTACGCAGATGACAGCACCCTATATAACGCCCCTGCATCGCATAAAAACCGTGCAGACATTGCCTCCTCAATAAATTTAGACTTAAAAACTGGGGATCCCAATGCAGTGAAAACTCAGTGTTGCCTTATTTCTAGGCGCGTCGACAGAAACATCCCAAACATATCATTCGACTCAAACTTCCTAGAATTCAGGGATAAAATTTCAATGCTAGGCGTAACTCTAGGGTCTGATCTTTCATGGAATGACCATATCTCAACCACTGCTAAAGCTGAAGCTTGGTCTCCTATTTAGGTCTAGACCCTGTTATACTCCTGGTCAACTTCTTACACTGTATAAGGCTCAAATTAGTCCCTGTCTCGAATATGGCTCTCATATGTGGAGAGGGGCCTCCAAGCATTGCCACACTGGATGCAATTCAGAAGCGAGGAATTAAACTAATAGGAGACCCGGCTCTAACCAACTCACTCGACTCCCTGGCTCACCGAAGAACCGTTTCTGCCCTTTTCCTGTACTACAGATACTATCACGGTGTCTGTTCAGTCGAGCTGAAATCAATTATCCCCCCTAAAGCCCTCTTTACGAGAAACACGCGGTTTTCGAAAAATGGAATATTGTCTTTTTATTAGAATTGTATAGTTGTTTTTATAAAAGAACTGTACTTTTAATTATATTAAGTTAAAACTCTGCTAATTGTTTCTCATGAACCTAGCTAGTACCTAAATATAGAAGAGTACAAAAACCCATTTTTGTCTATTACTTATAGGTTTCTCGGAGTTAACTGTTTGATAATTCTGTAAATTCGAATTCCAATGTAATTCGATGTAATGTAAGTAGTGGATACGAGTAAAATTGTCAACTCTAATATTGTTCCTAGTCTTACTCTTAACAGAGAGGTAACAATGAATGGTATAACCTAATAAAGCTTTTATGAGCGATAAATGTTGGAAGTATAAGCTGACGCCGCCTGTTGTTAAATGAGAGATAACCCTCTGTTAATGTGCCATTTCTTGTTTAATTATACTCAAATGAAATACCTTGCAAGGAAAGATCGACGATAAAACAAAGAGGCAGTGGAAATTTTTAATTATGTTATTTTTAAAGCATATAGGTAACTCGAAATATCGAGATAATGTGTTCTATATAGAAATATTTTAATTTTAGAAATATTTATGATTTGTTCTATAATAGCCCAGTCATATTAGGTAAAAAATGGGTCAACCTCGGAATGAAAGATAATAAGCTGTAAATTGGTATAAACCTTTGTTTTGTAGTCCAAAATGTTGTCTCAAAAGTCACAAATGCTATCGTGTCCGCGTCTTGAGATATTGAAAGTCAAAGGTCATAAAAATCGGGTTTTCGCAAATATCTGGCTTCCTATTTCTTAAATGAGATTTGCACTTATTATAAAAGTTGTAGTGTATAAAATTCTCTACAACTTTTGTTTGAACTTATTTTTCATACGATCAACCGTTTTTGGGGTAGAGCGCGAAGAGTGCGCAGCGTACAGTCATATATGGCCCAATGCAAGGTCAACCGTGAGTTACGGTTATCAGTACGTTGTATAAAGTCAATTATATACTAAAAAATTTTAATTATTAAACAATGCCGATTATTTATGTACTAATTATTAATTATTTATATTTAACTATTTAACTATAGTATATTATTAATTCTGGATTATATATTTTAGTTAAATTTTAAGTTAAAACGACATTATATATGTTTTCTTTAAAACGTGTAAATTTTTTAATACTTATATACCTGGAAATACTTGTCCCTACCCTATGCAATGGACAAGCTTGCCTCAACGCTTCACTAAATCCAAGTAATTCCGATGAAGAAAGCACATACGATCCTGAAATTCTGGAAGGTTTGGAGATGAATATGACCGATAATGAGGATGATGACAATGAATTGAACATTTTTGAGCGACAACAAGAAGACGACGACGAAGAAGAAGAAGATAACTAGCTTCCATTCACAATTTTATTATAATTAAAATCAACAAAAATTCTTTTAATATTTAAACTCACATTTTAATAAATGTATAATATGCCATATTTAATGATAAATAAAGATATGTGTAAAATATATTCCCTTACTGTCTTTTTAATTTAAAATATAATTAAAATATATAATCCAGAATTAATAATATAGTTAAATAGTTAAATATAAATAATTAAATGATTAATGTAAAGATTTAAGCATCTTTTTTGAGTTTCATTTTTTGAAAAAAAATTGAATTTTTCAAAAATCAACCCAATTATATAATATTGAAAAGTGAATTTATTTTTATTTAGGAAACAAATCAAAGATTCTAGTAGAAATATTTTTACATTGCATATCAGAGGGTTTCGTCCCCTTGGGAATCGAACCCAAGCGCTAACTAAGCTTGCCGGGCTGTTAGCCAAACCCTTAAGACAAATCTCTCTCCGATATGCAACATATATAAGAAATAAAGCTACAAATTTTTCAGTTTAGCCTGATTTTTTACTATTCTATTCGAGTTGAAGGGATTGAAAAATTTGTAGCTTTATTTCTTATATATGTTGCATATCGGAGAGAGATTTGTCTTAAGGGTTTGGCTAACAGCCCGGCAAGCTTAGTTAGCGCTTGGGTTCGATTCCCAAGGAGACGAAACCCTCTGATATGCAATGTAAAAATATTTCTACTAAAATCTTTGATTTGTTTCCTAAATAAAAATAAATTCACTTTTCAATAAATAATTAAGTTACTTATTTTAATTAAATATAAATAATTAATAATTAGTACATAAATAATGGGCATTGTTTAATAATTAAATTTTTTTAGTAAATAATTGACTTTATACAACGTACTGATAACCGTAACTCACGCTTGACCTTGCATTAGGCCATATATGACTGTACGCTGCGCACTCTTCGCGCTCTACCCCAAAAACGGTTGATCGTATGAAAAATAAGTTCAAACAAAAGTTGTATAGAATTTTATACTCTACAACTTTTCATAATAAATGCAAATCTCATTTAAGCAATAGGAAGCCAGATATTTGCGAAAAACCTATTTTTATGACATTTGACCTTCAATATCTTAAGACGCGGACACGATAGCATTTGTGACTTTTGAGACAACATTTAGAACGACAAAACAAAGGTTTGTACCAATTTACAGCTTATTATCTTTTATTCCGAGGTGAAACCCCTAATATGACTGGGCTATAAATTTATTTTTAGTTCTTTAATTCAAGTTTAATTTATCTGAACAAATAATATATTTAATTGCAACGAAATTTTTTTAAAAGATTTTCTTTAACTTATAATAAGGTAAAATTATATTTTAAAAACATACACACAGACAGAAAAATAATCATAATTGAAAATTAATTTTGAATTCCGCGGAGTAAACTCGCGAGCAAATCCACTCAACGGAATTTTTAACAAATTATAAGTAAATTTGTTTTTCTAGTATATTTATAAAATAAAAACATCTTTGAATTTCTCTTTGAATTTCTTAAGATTAATTTAATTAATTTGATAATTTTCTATATTTGTATAAATATACTAGAAAAACAAATTTACTTATAATTTGTTAAAAATTCCGTTGAGTGGATTTGCTCGCGAGTTTACTCCGCGGAATTCTAAATTAATTTGTATCATCTCTCTATGTAAGAATAGACTTGTAAAAGGCGTCTGAATCGAGAGAGTAATATATAAGAACTTGAGATGCCATGTCCCTCTGGATGGTCCGGGGTGGGGTATCATGCGGGCTATACGCGGATTGATACCGGGTAACATCTAGATGGACCATATCTTTTTTCGCTCTCTTGGTTCAGGATGGAGAATCAGCTGGACCTCAATGGTTCTTATAAAACGGTAGTCTCGCTAAGTATTCTCTAAATTTCGCTTTATAAAAACATCTTTGAATTTCTCTTTGAATTTCTTAAGATTAATTTAATTAATTTGATAATTGAAAATGGTTTTTCTTCACGTTCCAGATATTTTTCAACACAATTAGCAAAATAAAATTTTTCGAAAATTTTTGCATGAATTCAACCACTCCCTCGGGCATCGCGAATAATTAAAAAACCCACAAACAAAATTATGTACAGGGTAAAACTAAATTTCCGCAATTTGTATGAGTAATGCAAATAATATTGCGTGTATTTTTTTGTTAAATAAATGTCTCTTTGATTTTATATTAATAATTTTAAACCGTATACCTCTTATTTTATTTTTTTCTTATTTTATATATTTTCAAAATGGATGTTTTTCTATTTAAATTTCTCCCCTTCTTTTTTCGTTGTTTGATGTCGTGTCTTTTTAAACAGCTGCTTTTAAGATATAAATTCATATAAAAGATAGGTAAAAAAAATATATTATATGGCATATACATTATACATATATAATTTAATATAGGTATACATGAATTGAATGGCCTTTTAGATAATCATTTTTTTCTTTTTATTTCTTAAAATATTGTTTGTTAAATTTACGATTTATAAAAAGGAGCAATTTGTGATTCTTCTGCATATTAGATAAGATCCTATTATTAATGTGAAATTAAATGAAAATTTATTTTTGTATATTAAGAAAATTACGTATTATAACGGAACGAAAAAAAAGAAGAAAATAGTAATTTCGAAATTAAACTTCCCGTTGTAGACATTTTAAATTAAAAGATAAATTAATTTCCATCACGTACGTCTTTTATTGTTATTTCTATTCACACATCCACTTTAAAAACATTTTTAAATCTTTTTTTACTTTACCATACAGTGTTTGGTGAAGTATAGTAGGTATCATGGATAAAAAAAGTGTTTGTTATTTTTTTGGTTTATATTTTCGAAATAGATATCTCAAAAATGAATAAAAATATTTTGATAAAAACTTTTCCTGCATTTTTGATCTACGAAAAAAAATCTTTTGTAACTTTTATCTAATCGTGAGCATTAAAAAATATATACACTGTACGTCAAATAAAAAAATATAAATCAAACATTAAATTTTCGCGTTGATTTAAAAAAAAATATCAATGAATCGGTCCTCTACTTGATGCAAATAAACAAATAGGGACATACCAAATATATATATCTGGGGGCACGGCAGTGCCCCAAGCCAAGTTCGATTCGAGCGGGGATGTGTGCACTGCCAGACTACCCTTTACAGGAAACAACTCAGGCCATTTTGACGCCTCTGTAACTTCGTAATGGAAACCTCTACATGGCTGAAATTTTTTTCCAGAATACTGGTCCATAAGCTTAACTAAATTACAAAATTTCATATTTCTACTGTTTATACCATCCATGTTACAAGAAGCCAAAGATAGGCTTTTTCGTCACTCACTCACTCACTCACTGACTTACTCACTCATCAAAATTCTAGAGTACTTCCGCTGATCCTAGAATGCTGAAATTTGGCAGGCAGGTAGAGTTTGGGATACAATTAATGGGAAAAATCCAAAAATCGAAACTTTCCCTTCATCAGGACCTAAAATGAAGGGGTGAAATTTATAAACTTAATTAACATATACTAAAAATTCAATGAACCTAGAATGCTGAAATTTGGCATACTGGTAAAGCTCGACACATTAATAAAGGACGAAATTGAAAAATCGAAACTTTTCCTTCTTCAGGGCCCGAAATGAAGGGGTTAAATTTATAGGATAAATCCAACTTACAAAAAGAAGTGAAATCTCAACAAAAACACTTGTGTAAAAAAAGGCCAAGTTCGATTAATAAAATCCGTTTGCCAAAAAAAGTAGTGAGATCTAATGTGCTGCCAAGTTCACATCATCAATTTATTAAATGAGTCGAGAATATATTAGTAACTTCAATTAAAACGCATGTTTTTCATTTCACTTGTCCTTCTATATTTTTTATTGATTTCACATTTTTAGTTGAAATTATTTTCATAAAACTTGGCTTTTACGCATTATTATGTATGTCACGAATTACTAGTTACCATATCATGGGATCTTAATAAGAGGGGAGTGGTGGAGACCCTATCAAACAATAATAATAATAATTTAAAAGACAAGTTTTAGGAAAATAATTTCAACCAAAAATGTGAAATCAATAAAAAATATAGAGGGACATGTGAAATGAAAAACATGCGTTTTAATTGAAGTTACTAATATATTCTCTACTCATTTAATAAATTGATGATGTTGAACTTGGCAGCGCATTAGATCTCACTACTTTTTTTGGCAAACGGATTTTATTAATCGAACTTGGCCTTTTTTTACACAAGTGTTTTTGTTGATTTATATATACCTATATAGTAGGGTGGTCCTTATTTTGAGTATTTTCGAATTTTTACGCGGACAAGGGCTCATATGGTCCGAAATAAATAAAAAAAATATCCCCCAAGTTTCAAGTCTCTATCTAAATTATAACCTAAGTTTTTCGTCTAAATAACATGGGGGTTTTGCTATTAAATTGTCAATTTTTTATTCCTGTCAAACTAATAGTTCAAAAAATTTGAAACTCTAGAATTTATCCTTATAATACTAACTATACATCAGAATTATTACAGATTTTTAGCTATTATTTGGAGTTACAGCTAGATAAAATACTGCTATATCTTAGTGTTACTACTCCAAAATTATAATAACTAAAGTTCTGTAAAAATTCTGAGGGATAGCTACTATTATAAGGATAAAGTCTAGAGAGTTTCTAATTTTTTGAACCGTTACTTTGGTCGAAATAAAAAATTGATCTTTCAATGCCAAAAACCCCATGTTATTTAGATGAGAAACTTACATCGCTGGGGGCCAAGGGAGGATCCAGGGGGGGCGGAGAGGGCGACCTCCCCCCCCATACAGGCACGTGCCTGGTGGGAGTGCAACACGTGCGTCGCACGCAGAGGCCAAAAAACGGCGGCCAAATCGACAGGGAATTTATAACAATTTTTTTTATTTTAATGAACTTAAAATATGAGATATGAAATTTGTAAAAAAAAAAATATAATTTATTTTTTCAAAATTTTTTAAAATTGAAAATAAAGTTCTATGTGTGTGTGGGGGGGCGTCTCTGACCCCCCCCCCTCCCGCTTGGATAATTCGATCGCGACACACTTTCGAGATAAAAAGTAGATCTTATATACATCGGGCACCTTATATACATTCTCCCCCCCCCCCATAAAAAATTCCTGGATCCGCCCTTGCTGGGGGCACAGGTTATAATTGAGATATAGAATTGAAACTTGGGGGGTATTTTTTTTTATTTATTTCGAACCATATGAGCCCTTGTCCGCATAAAAATTCGAAAATACCCAAAATAAGGACCACCCTGCTATATATTTAAGAAACTATAGTTTCGAGAATATAGCATTAATCAAGAGTCTTTTTTAATTATAAATATTTTATAGGTTATTTCTCATGGGGTCAATTACCCGATTATATATAGAAAAATTCGTTTTGTTGTTATAGCAAACTAGCCACATAAACTATTCTTCTTGCTTTCTATAACAGCAAAACGATTTTTTCTATATCCAATCATATAACGTATAAAATATTTCTAATTAAAAAAGACTCATGATTAAGGTTCTTCCCTCGAAACTATAGTCTCTTAAATATATAGGTATATATAAATATTTATATTTGGTATATATATATGGTACAGTGTGTTAATTTGATAACTAACCATCCATAGTATCGCTAATCAGGCAAATTATTTCAAAAATCGCTGAGATACGTCAAATTTGTATTCGAGGGAGAAGAATATTGATGTATAAATTAGATCACACTCTGCCCCCAAGAGCCCCCCCAAATCTTAAATGAGAAAGGGGGTCGAGTGAGACATCAATTTGAAGGACTTTTTATTCTCTACATTTTGTTATGCGATTTTTTAAATTTGAGTGCTGCGTTGCCAAGTTAGGCGTCTTTGAATATTGCAAAATTGAATTCTTGTAATTATTTGTGTGTTACATTAAACTTATAAATTCTCATTAAAACAGGTTTTGACGGTGGTACGTTGATTTAATAAATCAATTTTTACAGATAAAGTAGCATCATACCTACTAGATTAACGTAAATCACAAACAAATTAGAACGCGTTTTTATTTTTGTACATTTATTTTGCAAATGATTAACAAAACAAAATTGAAAACACCAAAACTAAGTAAACAAAATATATTTCGAATTTTGCCAAATAAATGTACAAAGCGTTCTAATTTGTTTCTGGTTTATGTTAATCTGGTAGGTATGATGGTACCTTCTCTGTAAAAATTGATTTATTAAAACAACGTACCACCGTCAAAGTCTGTTTTAATGAGAATTTATAAGTTTAATGTATCACACAAATAATTACAAAAATTCAAATTTTGCAATATTCAAAGGCGCCTAACTTGGCAACGCAGCACTCAAATTTAAAAAATGGCATACTAAAATGTGGAGAATAACAAAGTCCTTCAAAGTGATGTCACACTCGACCCCTTTCCTCATTTAAGATTTTTTTGGGGAATGGGTGGCTTTGGGGGCAGGGGGGTCAAGGGGGTGATCGAATGTATACGTCAAAATTCCTCCCCTTGAATTTGACGTATCTCAGCGATTTTTGAAATAATTTCCCAGTTTAGCGATACTAGGGGTGGTTAGTTTTCAAATTGACACACTGTATGTACAATGTAAATATTTATTTGCATAAAGCAGAGGACAACCTCAGTGATTTCCTTTTATCAATCAACAGGCCTTCTCTGCACTCGGAAAAACAATTAGTTCCTGTGTATTGTATTGCCTTTCATTTTCGCTTCATTTGAAGCCTTTCCCTTTAAAGTGTTTTAATTTTATTTAATATAGAATGACTGCGTTTTCAAGGGCGGGCGTTGGCTAATTTATTAATAATATAATTAAATAGATTAAATAATTCATGAAATAAAAAAAAAAAATATCTAAAATACTCAGGGGATTTGTATTAAAGTTAGCCCGCCTTTGTTGGAATTTAAAACTGCTTGTATTCCCAGTCGAAAAGTTCCATTCATCTCTTTGAATTTTATTTATTCTCCAAATTTATAGTTAGGAGTTTGTCTTTCTCTAGACTAGACTTTAGGAGATGCTTTGATGGTATTTATCCCTTGATATCGACGGCCTTTGAAGTAGGTGGAATTATGCAAAACTATCTATATAATATATAATATAAAATACAGGGTGAGGCAAAAGTAATCACCCTATTGGAAAACGCTATAACTTTTGCAAATGGCGCCAAATGTCAATTCGTTTTTGACATTTGTGAAGTAAACAAACGCAGAATACAAATCGACAAGCCATGAATCGGTTTACTCCGCATGAACGAGGAATAATTGTTTCCATTCCAGGAGGACGATTTTTCATCGAAAATTATCATGAGCGATGAGACTCATTTCCATCTTAGCGGTTACGTGAATAAACAAAATAATCGTTTCTGGGGCACCGAAAATCCGTGTATCACCCACGAAGAGCCATTACACCCGCTCAAAGTTACTGCATGGTGTGCTGTTTACGCTGGAGGAGTCATCGGGCCATTTTTCTTTGAGAACGTCGCGGGCCAAACGACGACTGTGGACGGCGCCCGCTACAGAGCCATGATTACCGAATTTTTCTTCCTCAATTGGATGAATTGGGACTGGAGAACATGTGGTTCCAACAGGACGGTGAAACGGCGCACACTGCTTGAGCTACAACCAATATTCTGAAGGAAGCATTTCCGGGTCGCTTAATGTCTCGTTTTGGTGATTTGCACTGGCCGGCCAGATCACCCGATTTAACCGTTCCAGACTTCTTTTATGGGGTTTTTTGAAGTCGCGGGTTTACGTCAACAAGCCTCAGACTATTGAAGCCCTTAAGGAGAATATTCGCCAGGAATGCGAGAGCCTGTCGCCCGAAGTTCTGGCAAGAGTGATGGAAAATGCCATAAAACGGGCCCGTATGGTCATCAACTCTGGCGGCGGCCACTTGGCCGATATCATTTTCTCGACTTGAAGGAATAAATTCTAATGGATTAAATAAACAAATTTCACAAGCAGAATCAAAGTTTATCATTAAAAAAAAAAATACAACAAAAGAACATCGGGTGATTACTTTTGGCCCACCCATATATATATGTTATATAAAATGGAAAGGTATGTATATATGTTTGTATGATCCAAACCATCTGATTGGTTGGTGCATGGCCAATGGCAACGCGTTAAATTATTAGAACGATTCTGACTGGTCAGATAGTGATAGTGCTTAGCCAATGTGTTAAATAAATATTTCCTTATTGTTCCTTATTGTTGAATCAATTTCATTCAGCACATTATTTCAATACTTACAGTATCATTTTAAATTTCAATTATTAAATTGGTATGAACGAGACGCTCCCCGCCAGGGGCTAAAAGGCCCAAGGCCCGGTCGTCAGCTAGTGTATATATATATATATATATATAATCTTACCTGGAATATTTTCTAATCTGAGAAAAAAACATTTTTAATGGCAAATATGCCACCCAGGTATGAGTCAGGCACCCATAACGATGGTTAGGTGCCCTAATATTATATTACTTAGAAAACTGTATGACCCGTGGGTTCACTACTACAACCCAGTGACGTAATAGGTGATAAATCACACCAAATATAAAAAATCTCATAGTAAAAATAATAAAAAAACATTAAATTTCTGATTATTAGTATTATTAGTAAATACTTTTAATTATGAAATTATGCTCTGATAAAAAATACTTTGTTTTATTGATATTGAATTATTAGGTACCTGGAACACCGAGGGGTGTTTGTTTTTTATTTAATCAACGATTTGTTTTATTTTGATTCAACCACCTGTTAATAATTATTTTCATTAAAAAACTTGTCAAAATTTTTTTTCCCAAAAGTGAGACCTGGTATTAAATCGATTTTTCCATGTCTTCAGCAATTGTTACCTTTAATAATCGAAACGTCAAAAATTCAATACCAATTCAATTCAATGTAATCGGAATTAGTAGTTTTCTTTATCTTTGGGCAGCCTTTCCATCAATTCAGCATTAAATTCTACCTCTCCATCTTCAATACCTCTAATTATTATTTTTTCTTATTTAAATGACAATTTTTTGAACCAGCTATCTAATTAATTAAATTGAATAATTTTAATATATAATAATATTTCTAATGATTTATTAGTGGGATTTAAAATTTAAAAACCAATTAATTATTAAAAGGAAACTGAATAAAAATGTAATTATACATTTTTATCGAGACAACCACCTGTGAATAATTATTTTAATTAACAAAAAAAACCATCAAAAACAACTTAGCCGAAGATGAGACCGTGGCAGATCGAATCGACAGCCCAAAAACCCTCTAACCCGTGAATTACATCCAAATCTTTAGAGGGCGATTTCGAGAAACTGAATATATATATATATATATATATATATATATATATATATACAGGGTGTCCCAAAAGTCAAGGATCAAACGTAAACACGAGATAGGTGAGTTCAGGATTGTCCAAAATAAAATTTTTTTTTAAATAAAACTCTCTTAGTTTTCGAGTTATGGGCATTTTTTTGAAAACCGTGAAAATCGCTACCCTGCTCTAAATATTTGAATGCTGTGGCTACGAATTTTCATATTTTATAATTCTAATTTTTGTTACGGAATCCTGAATAATACTGCTATCGATCACAAAACAGAAAATAACTAAGAGTATTATACTTTTTGAGAAAAAAAATATTTTTGTCAGATTCATGTGTCAAAAAATTTTAATCAGCTAACTTTGACTCTTGATATCTTAAAAAAAACTGTGTCAAACAATAATGGCAAATTATCTAAAAAATTGACGCATTTAATCAAGATTTCAAAATGGTATAAAACATTCCACTTTTTTAAAAAACAAAAAATAATATTTGCATTTTTATGCGAAAGAAACTAATTTCAAAACACAATTCGTAATTGGCTAAAGGGTAGAATTTAACATGAAAACTAATTTAATTTATTAAAATATTTTTATTCAATTAAAGATTTTTGAAAAAATCTTAAATAGTTGAATAAAATATTTATTTATTTATTTATTCAATTAAAGTAAATGTTCAAAATGTCCGCCACGAGCACGAATGCACATTTTACATCGTCTAAGAAAGGACCGCCTCACGAGTAAAAGAAAAGTTTATTCAAAGCTAAGAATCTCTGAAGCAAAAGAAGAAATAAATTGTCGAAGAAATGCTAGACTCGCGCGAGGCGGTGTCCTTTTCTAGACGATGCAAAATGTGCATTCGTGCTCGTCTAAGAAAGGACCGCCTCACACGAGTCTTGCATTTCTTCGACAATTTATTTCTTCTTTGCTTCAGAGATTCTTTGTTTAAGTTGGGCTAGGTTATCTATTCGCTTTGAATAAACATTTTCTTTTACTAGTGAGGCGGTCCTTTCTTAGACGCTGTAAAATGAAGCTGCATTCGTTGCTCGATGGCGAGACATTTTGAACATTTACTTGTAACCGAATAAAATGATAAATAATGTATTTTATTCAACTATTTAAGATTTTTTTCAAAAATCTTGAATTGAATAAAAAAATATTTTAATAAAATATAAATTGAGTTTTCACGTTAGAATTCTGCCCTTTAGCCAATTACGAATTGTGTTTTGAAATTGGTTTCTTTCGCATAAAAACGCAAATATTATTCTTTGTTTTTTTAAAAAAAGTGGAATGTTTTATACCATTTTTGAAATCTTTGATTAAATGCGTCAATTTTTTAGATAATTTGCCATTATTGTTTGACATACAGTTTTTTTTAGTATTATCAAGAGTCAAAGTTTAGTGGATTAAAATTTTTTGACACATGAATCTGGCAAAAATATTATTTTTCTCAAAAAGTATAATACTCTTAGTTATTTTCTGTTTTGTGATCGATAGCAGTATTGTTCAGGAATTCCGTAACAAGAATTAGAATTATAAAATATGAAAATTCCGTAGCCACAGCATTCAAATATTTAGAGCTAGGGTAGCGATGCCTGCGGTTTTCACTGAACTGCTCTTAACTTCGAAAAACTAAGAAGTTTTATTTAAAAAAAAATTTTATTTTGGACAATCGTGGTCTCACCTATCAATCGTGTTCACGTTTGATCCTTGACTTGGAACACTATATATACGCGTATATGGTACAAGAATTGCTCGTTTAATATAATAAGATAAGATTTCAAAAATGGAAGGCCAGAAATTAACATCAATCACAGTGCCCTTTAACAGCCAGTTAGGGCGCAGCTTAGGCAGGCCTAGTACGCATACAGGCATCATAAAAATGATTATATTTCCCCAAATAGTTGAGAGTCTGGTTATAGTATGAGCTAGATTTTAGGTAGAGGGCAGTATATTCAATCCTAGTCTATTAGAATGTTAGGAGAACCAACTTAGGAGATAAGAGAGGGTAGCTAAATGGGTCAATTTTCCTCACAAAGAGATGCAAATCTTAGGAGCAGCAGGAGTTGAGTTGCATAATCGAGCTCGGGGCGTCGATTACCGATCGGAGTCCTCACGTGTTTTAGGGGTGTGCTCAGTCAAGGGGACGAGGGGTCGAAAGGGAAGGTCCCTGCTGGGGATAATCTACATTTCCGAACCTTCATAGAAATATTTCAATATGCATTTAAAGAAATTAAATTATATCTAACCTGGGCCATATGTTGCAAAGCATTAAGGGAGGGTGGGGTAATTGAGAACGGCGGGTAATTTGGAACAGCTAGATAAGTAATACATCCACCCGCACTACACCGTTCCTAACCTATTCAACCGCTGTACAGTGAGAGTGAAAGATTGCACACGTACTGTCACTAAGTCGAACAAGTTTTGTTGTATTTTTGATATAACTTTTGTCGTCTTTTATCATTATCATCATTGAGTATACAGTCCTAAGACTGGTTTGATGCAACAATCCGTCTCCACTCGACTCTGTCCCCCGCCAGCTGTTTGACCTCTCTAAATGTCTGGCATCCCATATCCCCAATTATTTGGTTGAAATATTCTAATCTGGGCCTTCCCCTTTTCTTTTCCACGCCCCCTCCAAGATATCATCACCTAAACAGTCCCCTATGTCTCAATATGTGCCCCATCATCTGACCTCTTCTTTTCTTCAGACTCTTCCACAAGGTTCTTCTTTCTCCAATTCTTCCAAGAACTTCTTCATTTGCAATTTTATCCATCCATTTGATATTCATCATTCTTCTGTAGCACCACATTTCGAAAGCCTCTAATCTCTTTCTCTCCGCTTCTCCACTTGTCCAGGTTTCACACCCGTACATGGCTATGCTCCATACATATGTCTTCAATAGCAACTTCCTGTTTTCTAAGCTGATTGAGGAGGAGCATAGTAGTTTTTGTTTTGAATTAAACCCCATTTTTGCTTGGGCAATTCTTGATTTAATTTCGTTTTCGCTCCTCCCATCCCATGTTATTTCACTTCCTAGGTAGCGGAATTCCTTAACTCCTTCTAGGTTTTCTTGGCTAATTTTGATGCATTCCTGTCTCGTTTGGTCTTTTTTGTACATACTAGGACCTTGGTTTTATTCTTGTTTATTTTCTTTTTGATTTGTCTGTTATAATAGATGTAAGTATCATATTTTTGGGTTCAAAGACACCATATTTTGTTACTATCATGCACGCACTATCTGTTTTCAAATCCTACTTAAATTGAGGTTAACCAAAAATGCTGTTGAGAGTGGTAGTAATTTTGATGTGTATTGATTACTTCAAGCAATTGAGAACGGCGTCAGGCAGGTAATTGGGAACGCTCCCAATTACTCCTTACTTTCTTAATTACCCATAGTGCTGCTGGTTGATTGAGTAAAATACAAATAAAAGAGAACGAAGAAGCGTTTTAATGAATAATTTGCTACGAAGAATATCAATCCCCACCGAAAGTAGATTGGATCCAGTGCGCCGTTTGCCAACTCTGGGCACTTTTTTTTTAAAATTGGTATACTTATCAAGTATCATGAGTTATTAGTCCTATATATATTTTAATCCGATTGAAATCAAGGAAGGGGTTTAAATTAGGAGTGTGGTAAAACAAATATTTTAATCATTCATATATCGTCTTCGTTAAGTCGCAGAGCATTGAAAATTTGAAACTTAAGCTATTTAGAGGCAAAAAGTTACCGAGCATCGTTCCAGGCACTAAACATTATCCATTTCAACTCGGATTTATGGAAAAACTAGATTGGATTAAACCACTTAATTTATACATTTTTAATGAGAAAATCTTATCCAAATGTATAACTTTTAGATACTATTTCTGCAGTCGTTTTCAAGTGCTGTGGAAGAAATCCGTTCAAAAACTAGAAAGTACTTATGCCACAGCAAATGAAGACGACTAAAAAAATGGTATCTAAAAGTTATACATTGAATTGATCGTTATTTTTGAGTCGATTCCTCCATGTTTTCAGCATTGGTTACCAATAATAACCGAAACGTTTAAAATCCAATGTAGAATTGTTATTCCTCGAGTATTAAATGAGAATCGATCACTAATTTTGAATTAAAGTCAACATGGAATGCAAATAGCAAGTGATATCTGATTAATAATAAAGGAATAAACATATTAATATTTCAAAAGAATTTGGATAAAGTTTAGCAACGATATCGTTGCAGTTTATTTGGATATTTAAATATAAACAGGTGTAATATTGTAATATTCATAATTGAAAAATTATATTCAATATTGAATTAAAAATAAATTCTATTTTGAATGACCTTTTAATAGAATTATAATTTGTTCGGAATCGTCCCCCATTTTCCCCGTAAACGCTGTTTCTCTCCCTCACGGGACGCGTGGTGCGCACCTTCCCTTCCTTCAATTCAGGTTGCCTACCCTACAGGCGTGCCCACAGTTCACATGCAAGTCGCTTATAAAAAAAAAATAAGCTGACGTGTTCTGATGTGGCCATCCACTTGAATTTACCATTTTTGAACCTCCACCCCCCCCCCCATTTTGGGTGATTAGTTTTTTGCATTTTTAGACTTCTAGGGACCCACGGATCATGTAGTATACAAAATTTGGTTGAGTTTTCTCAAATGGCGTAGATTTTTAATTTTTAACCCCCTCTAAACCCACTTTAATTTTGGGTCGATATTCACCAAAATCTAATCAGCTCTTAATCTTAATGAACCAAAACTACGTGTGAAATTTGGTTTTGATATTCACACTAGTTTTTGAGCTAGCTCGTCCACAAAAAATTGGTAATGTCAGACTAACAGACAGTAACAGACTAACAGACATTTTTTTTTTTAATGATATTGATGTGATAAGGAGATACACCAGAAGGTGGATCCCCTGAAGGCCTGTATGGGCTGGCCCCTCCATCGTGAAAAGAACAGAGTAGAAGGAAAAGAAGCCAAAACTTCAAAAAAATTAAATCCAACAAATAAAATAATAATAACTTAAAAATAAAATAAAATACACTAAAAAGGTATAAAATAATTATTGTCTTATTTAGTTACAACTAAACGACGAAATATTACCATGAAATTACTTTTTTTAAGTCGGTGCCAAACAAACTATATAAGCGGGCGTACCTGTCGAACGTACTAAATAAGATCCGTCGAGTGCAATTCACATAATGTATATGTTTGAGTTTTGCCGACTTCAAAAAGTAAATTCATGTTAATATTTCGTCGTTTAGTTGTAACTAACGCAAGCTAAACAATTATTTTATACCTTTTTTAGTGTATTTTATTTGGATAGCCATTTAATTTTTTTGAAGTCCGGTTTTATTTTTTCTTAAAAATTATTTTTATTTTTCTCTTTTTAGTGATGTTATTAATAGTGATCATATCATCAGAACTTGACCAAATTAATATGACACCATCCCTAAGAGACCCCTTTCCAATAAAAAAAGAATCATCGAAATCGGTTGATAAACAAAGAAGTTAGGCCTGAACAAACGTAACAAAAAAGGTCTAATACCAATAAAAAAAACGGGACCAATCGGAAGCTAGACTGAACCCAATGCAATTTTTTTTTAAAATCTGTTCACAATTGGCGGAGATATGGGGTAACATAGACAAAAAAAAATTCATTCGAATAGAGAACCTCCTCCTTTTTTGAAGTCGGTTAAAAACATATATAAATATATATATTGCTGAGTTTTCTGAACCGAAATTAATAATACTTTCTTTTGTATGTGCTATAATATTGTCTACTATAGCCTTTTTTAAAATACAGAGATTTTGAATATCTTAAATAAAAATTGTTTTATTTCAAAATGTTAATTTTTGTTTTCTTTCCCAGGGCAAGAAATATTTTAATTATCGTGTGATGGTTGTGACCAAGATGTCTTAGGCTTCATCGAGCCTCACTTCTATGTAAGTTTCATTCTATAACATTATTTTAATAAAATTTGATTAGTCTAATTTAGATTTAAGACTGTTTCTCAGTTTACCTTTGCCATTGCGGATCTATATCTATTCTAAAACTAATATTACAGTTTAAAAGTTAGTATCTGGAACACCGAGCGATGCTCGGTAATTTTTTGATTCAGTTAAAAGTGATATATTAATATTATTTTTAATTCAGGGGAAAAAGATTGATTTTTTATCGCAGCCAAAATAAAATAAAATTTAATTTATATTTTTACCAATGTTTAGTTACACTCGCTATGGCTATCATCAAGACGTTTCACTGGCCACAAAGTTTTAAATGGAATTGCAATTAAAAATAATATCAATATATTTATTTATTTATTTAAAACAATGCTCTGAGGTGGCTACCTCGTAGAGCAGAAACAGAAAAATATATACAAAAAGTAACATTTAAGTTTTTTTTTTTTTTTTTTTTTTTTTTATTATAGGCAATCAGAAATTACATATTTACAGGATTTCTATGAGCCAATTTTCTATGTGAAATATTTTTTTTTTTTTTTTAATGATATTGATGTGAGAAGGAGATACACCAGAAGGTGGATCCCCTAAAGAGCCTGTATGGGCTGGCCCCTCCATCGTGAAAAGAACAGAGTAGAAGGAAAAGAAGCCGGGATCACGAGCCAATCTCAGAAACTTAGATACAATTCAATATCCAATTTACTAAGGTTTTAGGGGCTTCGAGCAGTGGTAAATTCTCCGCGCGATAAATTCAGTTAAATTTATCTCCCACTTAATTTTTATTACCAGACCCTATACTTACAGAAAAAATGTCTGGGTATAGCCGGGAATCGAACCCGAGACCTCCGGGTTGCCAGTCAGTTATTCTGACCATTACACCACGGAGGCGGACAATAGTTACAAGGTAGTCTCCTATGAGACTAGACAAGATAATGAAAAAAAAAAAAAATTATATAAATTTGTTATTATTCAGGATTGTGGAGATCCTGGGGCCATCTTCTTTTCAGACGTCTTCTTTCGGGGATCCGGACAAATGAGTGGAGGGTCTGATTAGGGTGTGATGCCAATTTTCCAACGTGGATGTTGGCTCTTTTTCTAACGACTTCTTCCACATAGGGCACTCGGAGATCTTCGTGGATTATCTTATTTGAAATAAACCACGGTGCATCAGTACTTATTCTAAGGAATTTTGACTGGAATTTTTGTATTATATTTATATTGGACTTACATGAGCAGCCCCATAGCTCAATTCCGTATGTCCAAATAGGCTTTATAATCACTTTATAAATTAAAAGTTTATTTTCCAGTGAGGTAGGAGATTTTCTGCCAATGAGCCAGTGCATTTGCCTAACTTTAAGGTCCATTTCTTTTCTTTTTTTTTTAATGTGTTCCCTCCAAGTAAGCTTTGAGTCTAGGTGAAGTCCTAGATACTTAATGCAGGAACTTTGAGGAACGGTTTTATTGTTGATCTTGATCGGGGGACTTGTTTTTCTGTTTAATGAGAAGGTTATATGCTGTGATTTACTCTCATTTGTCTTCATTCGTCATTTCTCGAACCATATGTTTACTTTATCAAGATGATTTTGAAGAAGATAGCAAGCTTTCATTGGATCTTTGTCCGAGGTTAGTATGGCTGTGTCATCTGCAAAGGTGGCGACATGGCATTCTTGAGAATAATAAGTGAGCAAACAGAAAGAATACAGGTAGGTATATAGTAAGATTTAAATGAGCAAGACTCTCCCAACCCAGTGCGCAACCCCGAGTCAGCACAAGCAGGCTATACACCGAGGTTCTTTCGTTGACCCTTTTAAATCCTGAAGATATTCTAATAAATAACAATATTTTATAGAAAAATAACTTTAATTAATTAAATTGGCAAATTCTAATATATAATAATATTTGTAATGATCTATTAGTGGGATTTAAAATTTAAAAACCAATTAATTATTAAAAGGAAATTGAATACAGTAAGGGCCCCCGCAGACTGCAGACTTTTTATCGGCCGATAGTTTAGTCGGGTTGGGTTGAAAGTGCGCACACCGAGCCAACTAAACAGTTTGGTTGGTGAACAGGGCGCAGACTATCCAACAGCCGGCCGACTATTCTCGAACTAGTTTGTAACTGACTGTTGAGTTCCTACCTTTGTTTGTTTTTTCCTCAGCGCTAAGCCGATTCCAATCAAGAACTGCTTCGCAAACTTCCTCCCACAGTTTTTTCTTCACATTTGCGTCGGAGTACTCTTTTAAACTTTTTTTATAAAGCGCAGGTCTTTTCTCGACTTCTTCAATCAACTTTTCGACGGAACTTTCTACAATCAAGAATTGTGATTTGGTCGACGCCATATTCAAAATACACGCATACGACGCCAAATCACAGAGCGAACTGAACTATCGGCCCACTAAACAATCGTCATGTATGCGCAGGCGTGTATGCGCCAATACTGATTAAACAGTCGGCCGATAGTTGGCCGACAGATTAGTTTGAATGCAATCGGGTAGCCCATCAAACTTTTTTATCGGCCGATACTGAATCGCTGTAGTGTGCGCATATGCATTCCTCTCCATACTGATTAAGAAGCCGACCAAACTATCGGCCGATAAAAAGTCTGCAGTCTGCGGGGGCTCTAAAAGCTCCTTATTCGCGCTTCCTTCATTCGCGTTTTCACTATTCGCGGATTAAAAAAATGCGACCCAATTCCTATATTTGCGGCTAAAAATTTCTTTATTCTCGGATCTAATAAGTACATACATAATAAAAGGATTCCAATAGGTATCCAACCCAATATTCTTTGTAAATGCCGTCAAATGGACTAATATATTACAAAAAGTAAAAATTTTTAAGAAAAAATAAAAACCGACTTCAAAAAATTAAGTGCAACAAATATAAAAATACACTAAAAGGTATAAAATAATTATTATCTTATTTAGTTACAACTAAACGACGAAATATTAACACGAAATTACTTTTTAAAGTCGGTGCCAAACAAACTATACCTATAAGCGAGCGTACCCGCCAAACGTACTAAGTAAGATCCGTCGAGTGCGATTCATAAAAGGTATATGTTTGGCACCAACTTCAAAAAGTAATTTCGTGTTAATATTTCGTCGTTTAGTTGTAACTAAATAAGATAATAATTATTTTATACCTTTTAGTGTATTTTTATATTTGTTGCACTTAATTTTTTGAAGTCGGTTTTATTTTTTTCTTAAAAAATTTTATTTTTCTCTTTTAGTGATGTTATTAATAGTGATTATATCATCAGAACTTGACCAAATTAATATGACACCATCCCTAAGACACCCCCTTTCGGATAAAAAAACCCATCGAAATCGGTTCATAAACAAAGAGGTTAGGTCTAAACAAACCTAAACAAACCTAATAAAAAAGGTCTAATACCTATGAAAAAAAATCGAAAAAAAAATGGGACCAATCGGAAGCTAGACTGGACCCAATGCAAAAAAATTTTTCAAAATCGGTTGAAAATTGGCGGAGAAATGAGGTAACATAGGCACAAAAAAAAAAAAAAAAAAAAAATTCAATCGAATAGAGAACCTCCTCCTTTTTTGAAGTCGGTTAAAAATAGATCTTATTACAACTTTGTCTAAAGTATGTTGTTAAATGATATCGCCGCCTTCGCCGCGATCGGTGTTTTTGAGAATGTAAGCTAACAGAATGAAAGCAACCTTATTACTCAAAATGAAGATTTGACTGAAACCGACTTGGAGGAAATGTTAAATTCACAGCCCATTGAAGAAGAGGCTTCAACAAGCACTGAAAACGTGACATTTAATTTGAAAAATCTTAGTGAAGATTTAAGAATGGCAAATGAGTTTTGCGATTTCTTTATGAACATTGATCCGATCTATGGAACGAAGTCTTATTTTTAAGAGGCAAATTGCTAATGCGACTGCTGCGTATCAGTCTGAATTGAAGGAGCTTTTAAAAACTGTCAAGCAAGAGAAAATTACAAAATTCTTCAAACCATTGCCTAAGCCTTAAGATAATTAATCAAAATATTCAAAAACTTCAATTAAATTGATTTTTTTATATTTGTTTTTTATTTTGTTATCTAGGAACGTATCCCCTATAATCCCATATAAATTACCATTCCGTATTCACGGCATATTTATGGAACATATACCCCGCGAATAAAGAGCTTTTACTGTAATTGCTTAATAAAACACTTTCACACGATACATTCGGAATACAAAGCCCGCTGAGCGGCCTGAGTATCGAACTCAATTATTTTTTTTTTTAATTTAAGGTTAGATTTTTATAATAATGAACACCAAAGAAAATTTTCACAAACAAAAGCACTCTTTTTACTATATTCAAAAAATTTTTAAGAAAAAAATAAAAACCGACTTCAAAAAATCAAATGCAACAAATATAAAAATACACTAAAAGGTATAAAATAATTATTATCTTATTTAGTTACAACTAAACGACGAAATATTAACACGAAATTACTTTTTAAAGTCGGTGCCAAACAAACTATACCTATAAGCGAGCGTACCCGCCAAACGTACTAAGTAAGATCCGTCGAGTGCGATTCATAAAAGGTATATGTTTGGCACCGACTTCAAAAGTAATTTCATGTTAATATTTCGTCGTTTAGTTGTAACTAAATAAGATAATAATTATTTTATACCTTTTAGTGTATTTTTATATTTGTTGCATTTAATTTTTTGAAGTCATTTTTATTTTTTCTTAAAAATTTTTATTTTTCTCTTTTTAGTGATGTTATTAATAGTGATTATATCATCAGAACTTGACCAAATTAATATGACACCATCCCTAAGACACCCCCTTTCGGAGAAAAAAAGAACCATCGAAATCGGTTCATAAACAAAGAGGTTAGGTCTAAACAAACCTAATAAAAAAGGTCTAATACCTATGAAAAAAAATCGAAAAAAAATGGGACCAATCGGAAGCTAGACTGGACCCAATGAAAAAAAAATTTTCAAAATCGGTTGACAATTGGCGGAGATATGAGGTAACATAGGCACAAAAAAAAAAAAAAAAAAAAAATCAATCGAATAGAGAACCTCCTCCTTTTTTGAAGTCGGTTAAAAAGAGCCAAAATAACGCCGCATTTTTTTTTATTTGACATTTTCAAGTTTATTTATTGTTAAAAAAATAAAATAGAATCCAACTCTATTTCTAAATATATTTATTTGCTGAATTTTCTGAACCGAAATTAATAATCATTTCTTTTGTATGTGAAATCAACCCTAAAAATTTTATATTGTTTTGCTGTTAGCTGAAGCAGAACATTTCTATTAATTTTAGAATATCCGCCTTTCCAGTAATAATAAAAAAAACATGGCGATAAATGTCATATAAATTGTCTTTTTCTAATTTGTATTCAAAATGGTATTGCGCAATTTCTAATCATTTTTTTTTCTTTTAAATAATTTATTAACTGATTAGAATAGACCCCGACCCCCCTAGGCCTACTCCTATGCTGGTTAGTGAAATGAAAGTATTGATTTGAAAGGCTTTAATTCTAATTTAAAACCATTATCCTAATTAAATTTCCGTTCTCAGGATAAAGATCTTTAAAAGGACAGACATATATTTCGTTTTGAAATCATATAGACATTTCGTGGAATTCCTAAGAACATCCTCATCTCAAGGTAATGAATCTTGAAGTTAGCTTTTATGTCTAAGGCAAGACTCGTATTTACATAATTTCACTATATCGAGAAATAAATATTTAAAATGAAATACCTTAGACAAATATACCCTTTTCTCTTTGTTAATTAAGGGATATTTACAAAGCAAATAAATTAGTAGTTTGTACACAAAGATGGCAGTTGCAGTCAAAGGGTCTTGGGGTTTGCTTATTAACTACATTTCAAGAGCACCTTGTATAACGATTCGATATTTTGAGTACTGAATTTTTCGTCCGAAAATTCTGTTCCTAGAAAGTCTAAAATTCAGGGTGTCCAAGACAAAATGCCCTAATTTGGACTATTTTTTAGTTAAGTTTTAAATCAATCTATCTAATCTAATCTTATTAAACGAGCAAACATTTTATATTTATAAATATATTTGTATATTTTTTCTATTTTGAAAAGGGCTCTAACGATTTGGATGCAATTCTCGGGTTAGGGCGTTTTTGTGTTGACAATTCGATCTGTCACGGTCTCATCTTCGGCTAAATTATTTTTGATATATTTTTTGTTAATTCAAATAATTATTCACAGGTGGTTGTCTCGATAAAAATTGATAATTACATTTTTATTCAATTTCCTTTTAATAATTAATTGGTTTTTAAATTTTAAATCTCACAAAGATTTTATACCAAATGAAATTACTATAGATATTAAAAGTAAGCAATGTAATTGTTTATAAAGGGAGTTTTAAATCCCACAAACAGTTCATAAGAAATATGAATATATATTAGAATTTTCCAATTTAATTAATTTAAAATTCGATAAATTGTGGAGTGGTCCAGGGGACATGTACTATATATATATATATATATATATATATATATATATATATATATATATGTATATATTTGTATTTTTATCAGAATATTAAATTCAAAATAATATTAATATATAGCTTTTAACTGAAGCAAAAAGTTACCGAGCATCGCTCGGTGGCTCAAGGCACTCTTTATTATATTAAACGAGCAATTCTTGTGTATGTATATATATAGAATCAGTTTCTAGAAAACGGCTATAATGATTTGGATGAAATTCACGGGTTAGGAGGTTTTCGGGTTGACATTTCGATCTGTTAGGGTCTCATCTTCGTGCTTTTGATGGGTTTTTTGTTAATTTAAGTAATTATTCAAAGGTGGTTGTCTCGATAAAAATGTATAATTACATTTTTTTCAATTTTCCTTTTAATAAAATTATTTTTTTTATATTTTAAATTCCACAAATAGATCATTACAAATATTTTATATATTTTAATTTGCTAATTCAATTAATTAAAGGTATTTTTCTATAAAATAATTTATTAGAATATCAATTTCATTCTCTTAAAAAATTCAACAATTCGTAGGATCGTGCCTCCTTTTTCAGGATTTAAAAAGGTCAACGAAAGTACCTCCGTGTACCATATATTAATATTAATTTTAATTGCAATTACATTCAAAACTTTGTGCCCAGAGATAATACGTCTTGATCATGGCCATAGCGGGTCTAAAGGTAGGCAAAATTAAATTTTATTTCAATTTTATTTTGGTTGCGAATAAAAATCAACCTTTTTAGCTGAATTAAAAATTAAAAATAATATTATATATTAACTTTAACTAAATCACAAAATTCCAGGATGTTTATTAAGCTAGAAAATAAATAAATACAAGTGGAAAAAAGTTCTCGCTGAACATAGATAAAATAAATAAATAAATAAATAGTTAGCTATCCTTAGTTTTTAAGGAATTTGGTGTTGGTACTTGGTGAAACATTTTTTAAAATTATTGGATAAAAATACTTGGTAGGTTTCACATTAATCTTAATGTGAAACCTACCAAGTGTTTTTATCCAATAATTTTAAGTTAGCTATCCTGACTACCTTGGAGCTACACTGATCCAAACGCAGAAAGAATTATTAAAATCAGTTCATAAACAAAGAAGTTATGCCTGAACAAACATAACAAAAAAGGTCCAATACCAATGAAATTTATCTGGTACCAATCAAAAACTATACTGAACCCAATGCAAAAATCATCAAAATCGGTTCAGACACAAAAAAAAATTCAATCGAATTGAGAACCTCCTCCTTTTTTGAAGTCGGTTAAAAATTAAAAATAATATCCACCAAGTTTCAATACTCTATCTCAATTGTCAACTTAATATTTATATGTAAAAATCTAAAGGAGAATAAGATCTAGTAAATCTTTAATGAGATAAATCGACGCCTGCAACTCTTAGGGTAGGCATTCAGTGAACAGAGGTGCTAAATATATTGTCTAGTTGTCAGGGATTAACGAGAAGTCCTAGAACTTCCAAAATACTTAAGATAACAAATTCGTTCATAATCCATCATATTATATCAATTGCGAACCAATTTCGGAAATTTTTTTTCTCCCTTGTTTTTGCGATAGAAAGGTAACCCAGGAATTGCAGTTTTTTGGTCATTTATCTACCTCATTTAAATTCCCATACATTAAAAATTGCAGTTAAAGTTTTTTTTTCTCCAATTTTCAGAAAAAAAAAATATATATATAAAACCGACTTCAACAAATAAAAGTATAAGAACTCAAAAATCAAACAAAATTCACTAAAACGTATAAAATAATTAAATAAATTAAATCATTATTTAATTTTTGAGATTAATTAAATGAAAATTTCTAAATGTCAAGTAATAAAGTTTCAAATGTTTTAAAAAATAAATAAGCACTCGCCAGGGATGGAACCTGTCATGTTGCGTTTATTTATATATCTATCTATCTATCTATCTATCTATCTATCTATCTATCTATCTATCTATCTATCTATCTATCTATCTATCTATCTATCTATCTATCTATATATATAAAATAGAAAAGTATGTGGATATATATGTATGTGGAAACGATCTGATTGGCCAGTGCATAGCCAATGCCAAAGCGTTAAATTATTAGAACGATTCTGATTGGTCAGATAGTGATCGTGCTTAGGCAATGTGTTAAATAAATCTTTCCTTATTCTTCCTTATTTTTGAATCAATTTCATTCAGCACATTCTTTCGATACTTACAGTAAGATTTTAAATTTCAATTATTAAATTGGTATGAACGAGACGCTCCCCGCCAGGGGCTAGGTGACGCCGGGCCGAAGGCCCGGTCGTCAACAGTAGTATAATATAATAATAATATTTTTTCGATTAATTTTTCAATGTCAATTTTAAAATCCGAGCCTAAAAAATGTTTGAATGATGTTGCCCTTTTTCACCACCGAGATATTGACGCCGCCACCTATTTACACCACTTTCTGCCATAGTTTATATAATTATCACTTTACCTTAGAGAAATAAAATGATAAATATTAAAATTCCACAATAATTCCGATAGAACATTGGGGACAACGAGGTATGGTACAACCATTGATGCGGTATTTTCAAGATTTGTGAACTATATCTATCAAAGTTCATGTGTCTTATTTCAGTTACTGTCGAATTACTTATTCAATATTAGATTAAGGTATGGGGATTCGAATTTGAATCCTGCTCGAAGGTTAACGAGGGAAATAAATGGGTTAATAAATTTGTTTTAACAATTAATATTTAATAACAACTTGAAGATTATATATATATATAACAAAACTTTTCTTATTCCAAACAATAACTCAGCAATAACTTGACTATATAATAACAATTATTTAACAACTTTCATCTATGAACTTAAAACTAACTTCTTTGTTCCAAAAACATGTCATCTCATCTCCTCGAAGTTCAGAGGTGCCAACACACAGATTGGCTCATTCAAAAACCCTACACCAAACTCATGGCGCGAATTTGAAGCCATTCTACTTGACAGTTACCATAAGCCTCTAGTCACAGTAATTAATAACGACAGCGCTATTGATCTAATTAATATTTGAAATTTTATTTAGGTATTTTCACTGATTCGTTTATTTATCATTTGATATGGTATTAATCTTTTTCTTAGACTAGTAAAGCCTTTTTTGTGCCAATTTAGACAGTCGATCTGAATGAGTAAACTCCAGTCGTGCGTCGGAGCTGACACACACATTTTATACCTATCTTTTGTATTATATTTACTCCTTTTATTCTAAAAAAAATAATAGTTTTTATTATAATTTCGATTATTTGTTCATTCTGGCACCAACTTCAAAAAGTAATTTCATGTTAATATTTCGTCGTTTAGTTGTAACTAAATAAGATAATAATTATTTTATACCTTTTAGTGTATTTTATTTGTTGCATTTAATTTTTTGAAGTCGGTTTTTATTTTTTCTTAAAAATTATTTTATTTTTCTCTTTTTAGTGATGTTATTAATAGTGATCGTATCATCAGAACTTGATCAAATTAATATGGCACCATCCCTAAAACACCCCTATCGGATAAAAAAAGAACCATCGAAATCGGTTCATAAACAAAGAGGTTAGGTCTAAACAAACCTAATAAAAAAGGTCTAATACCTATGAAAAAAAAACGAAAAAAAATGGGACCAATCGGAAGCTAGACTGGACCCAATGCAAAAAAAAATTTCAAAATCGGTTGAGAATTGGCGGAGATATGAGGTAACATAGGCACAAAAAAAAAAAAAAAATCAGTCGAATAGAGAACCTCCTCCTTTTTTGAAGTCGGTTAAAAATAATAGTTTTTATGATAATTTCGATTATTTGTTCATATGATTTGGAGATTTCCGTTATTTTGTCATTGATCATATGATCAGAACTTGACCAAATTAATATTGTACCACCCCTAAAGTACCCCCTTTCCAATAAAAGAAGAATCACCGAAATCATTCGATAAACAAAGAAGTCATGCGCGTGAACATACATAACAAAAAAGGTCCAATACCAATGAAATTTAAACGGGACCAATCGGGAACTAGACTGAATCCAATGCAAAAAAATGAATGTCCTCCTTTTTTAAAGTCGTTAAAACTCTTAAAGGGCATTTAACACCTTTTATAACTATTTCAAGTTTGTTCCAGTAATTTCAAAAAGAAATCGTGATATGTTAAAACGAAACCATGTGTGTTTAATTTTCGAGTTCTTTTCTATCTTTTGATAAAATTTTCCCACAGGAATAACGTATAAGTAGATTTTATTTTTTTATACCTATCTTTTGTATTATATTTACACCTTATATTCTAAAATGAATAGGAAAAAAAATCAAATGAAAATTTTACCTTTGAATTTACTAAATTTAACAAAGAAAATAACAGACCCTATATATCGTATATATACTATATAATATTGTGTGATTCTAATATATACATATTACTCGTTTCCCCGGGAAATTAAATTCCACATTCGCCAATTTAAATAAAATATCTTAAATTATAAATATTTTTATCTTTGTAAAAATTATTATATATATGGTATTCTTACCTAGTACAAACAAGAATAAATTATATACGTTATTAAATAAATAGCCTAATAAAGTTTTATATATATAAATATACAAATTTTCATTGAGATCAGAGGATATCAAATTTAACATCGCTCTCTTTCTACCTTAGAGGCTTAGCTAAAGGTCCCTTGCTACTTTGTTAGGGAACGCCCTCAAATAGGCCTGCGTCCATTTTGTCATTTTTATTTATTTTTTTATTAGATAAGAGTAGGTAATATAAACGAATAAAAGTTTTTCAAAAGTCAAAAGAGATAATCCTTCATATATTTATATATCTACTCTTATTAAACGAGCAAAAATTATATATTTATTTGTTTGTATATATATTTGTTTATATATTTGTATCTTAGTTCTATTTTGAAAACGACTTTACCGATTTTGATGAAATTCACGGGTTAGGGGGTTTTTGGGGTGACAATTCGATCTGTCACGGTCTCATCTTCGACAAAATTGTTTTTGATGGGTTTTTTTGGTAATCAAATTAATCATTCTCAGGTAGACAAATCCCATTCTTAGGGTTTTAAAAAACGTTTCCCTTTTCCTTTTATACCCAGGCAGACAATGGGTTGTTTGTTTGATTGTTCTAAAAGGCCTTGAAGAAGTATTGTGATTATGGATTTTAACATATTTTGTTCTCCCTAAACGTTAAAAATATTAATAAACGTTTTATAATTGTTTTTATAAAGAACTTTATTTATTTAATAGAATAAAAAATAATCAAGAATTTATTTAAAAATACATTTCGCATAAGCAGGTCTCAATTTTCTGAAAAAACAACACATTTTGATAGGTTTTATTTATTAACAATTGGATGAATAAAAATGAATCATATGGTTGAATCAAAACAGGTGCAGAAGGTGGGGCGCAGTGGTGGGGAATCCGGGGGTAGGGAGAGGTTTCGGGGGTGGGGTCGAGCGGGCTGGAGGTGGGGAAGGGGGCTACACTGGGCGACTAGTATATATTTTTGTATTTTTTTAATTTGAAAGCGGCTCTCAAATAAAAATCGACCTTTTTTATAAGAATTTTAAATTAAAAATAATATTAAAATAAAGCTTTTAACTGAAGGAAGAAGTTACCGAGCATCGCTCGGTGCCTCCAGGTACTATACATAAATGAGTGGGGTGCGGTCCATGGATGCTGTGCATGCGGTGCATCCCTAAAATTTCAAATATTTATAGTATTTTCATAAATATTGACTTCAAAATTTCAGGAGGATCTTTAAATTTTCAAATTATGATTCAAATATTTCTATAAAAAACATTTTTTGTTTTGAAAAGTATGTGTATTGGTTCTCGAAATGAAATAAAATTGTTGCATAGTTTGAAGGGGCAATGAATGATTTTTTCCGAAAAGGGTGCGGATAGAATGTTTGAAGTCCCTCCCTGGTATATCTTCCAGTTCATGCATGTCAAAGACAAGTTCAGACGAGTTTTGGTCGAATAAAAATTGTTCTCGTTATTCAAATAGTAAGAATACAAAAAAGGAATAAATAAATTCGAGAATTTCTCGAATAATCCATTTATAAGAACTCTCAATAGTATAATAAGATCGCAAATAACTAAGAGCGCTATAGACAAGTCATAGCGTGCTTATAGCAATAGAATTAGGAGAAATTGAAGATTTTCTTATAGGACAGGCTGATTCATTTTGGAAGATGGTCAATTTCCATCTCAGGTGAAATTTACAAAAAAAAGCGAAGATTAAAATAAAATTTAAAAAAATGAAGGGTACTTTTTTGGACAGCATCCTCTGGTTGAAAAGTCCCCAACTGCCACTGATATATAAAATTTAAAACAATGAAAGGTGTTTTTTTGGACAGCATCCCTTGGTTGAAAAGACACCGCCCGCCACTGATATACAGGGTGGTGACTTGGCCGACGCAGCATAGCGATTACAATGTTAATTTTTGAATGTGCAATTATTTGCTCCCCTAATTATTTTAGAGTTAAAGTTCTTATAGGTTTTTTGTAGAGAAAAAAATACTGAATCCGAATATATTTTTGTTTTCAAATTTTGAAATTTCAGAACCGTAATAATCAACATTATAAATAATTGTATTTTTACAAAAATCACTGAGGCCATGGAATTATTAAAACAAACAAGGCATTTTCATTTGTTGTTTCTAAGTGACGTTTGTTATATTTGAACTTTTTAAAATCAGTTCTTATTAGAATTTATTGATTACCATAATGAGAAACTCGTTAAATTTGAATGGGCTGAGTTTTGTATTCGTCATTGATAAATAAAAATAGTAGATTCACTTAGATAAAGTTTAGAACGAGCTTTTAAATTTTCACAAGAATAATCAACGAAATTATAAATAATATTTTTAAACATAATTAAAACAATAAAATTAGTAAGGTAAACAGAATTTAATTTTTTAACATAATTAACAAATGCATAAAATTATAACAAAAAATAACAATCATAGCAAATGTTCGAATAAACCACCATTTACCACTAAACAATGGCCCAACCTTTCGTAAAATTCTCGTCTGACATTTGCTAATTGGTATTGTGATATTTTATCACATTCGGCTTGTATACGATTTTTGAGTTGATCTAAGTTTTGAAATGTTTGTCCAGAGTAAATCTTTGATTTTAAATGTCCCCAAAGAAAAAAATCGTTGGGAGAAAGATCGGGGACCTTGCAGGCCAGCTAATCGTAAACCTCGGACCAATGATTTTATTCTCAAAATGATTATTTAAAAATTCACGGACATCGCGGCTGTTGTGTGCGGGGCAACCATCCATCTGGAACCAAATATCTTGGTTTTCTCGAGCATTTTCCGTTACAGCCGGAACTATATCCTCTTCCGATAACTGCAAAACGCGCTGTCCAGTTAAATTTTCATTTAAGAAAAATGGTCCTACAATGCGATGACCGAATATTCCCGCCCAACAACAAATGAAAATGCCTTGTTTGTTTTAATAATTCCATGGCCTCAGTGATTTTTGTAAAAATACAATTATTTATAATGTTGATTATTACGGTTCTGAAATTTCAAAATTTGAAAACAAAAATATGTTCTGATTCAGTATTTTTTCTCTACAAAAAACCTATAAGAACTTTAACTCTAAAATAATTAGAGGAGCAAATAAATACACATTCAAAAATTAACATTGTAATCGCTATGCTGCGTCGGCCAAGTCACCACCCTGTATACATATAATACCATGTATAATGTATATCGTCGCTGATCTTATAAAACCTCATAAATGCTAAATTCAAAGTTTGCTAGAAAACAAGAAAACCATTTTAAACACAAATTCATACAAATACAATGCAATATTTATTATTTGTCCCTAGCGCGAAATTAAATTGGAATAGAATAATAAGGTTTCAATATATAAACTCAAATTTCGTAAAGAGCAAAGTTGTAGGGGAATAATGTTATTTTTGACAACATTTGTTTAAAAAAATTCCTCCAAAACATCACCCAAAAAGTGTGGGGGGGGGGGAGGATAAAAAAAAAATTATTGCCCTTTGAACAAACTCACCAGGGAGTGGGGGGCGCGGTTCGGGGGGAGGGGGGGGTCCAGGGGTCCTCGGGGCTAGTACTTTTTAATTTAAACCTCACAATAAATTCGACCCTTCATAAAATAATCATTCGGTTAAAATTTGAACACGATTTTTGATTTAGTGAAAAATGAATACACATAGGTTTCAATCTCTCTTGGTCCAGACTTAAGATTCAGCAGACTCCAATAGCTTCAACCAGCCGTAGTCTCACGATATATATATATATATATCTTTTTTTAAAAACGCGATCAAAAACAATTCTCGTTAATGTGTTAATTATTCTTTGATATATTAATGAGAAAATTATAAAAAAACACACATAGGTACGTTTAAAACTCGGAAAAAGTAGAAAATACATTTTCACATGAATAAAAATAAAAGCGGGGACAGTTTCGACTTAAAAATAAATGAAAATAACCCGCTTTTGTTTTTTAATCTTTATTTTTTTTAATACTTAAACAAAAAGAATAAATTAATAAGTTTCTTCAATATATATTTTTATTTTTATCTTTAATCCGTAGAGAATTCCCCCATAAATTCGTTAAGTAGAATGTTAAATTTAATGTTAGTAAATTCTAACTACCCATAAATAAGTACTTAAGGATAAATCTACAAAGTTTTGCAGGGATTAATTACCATATTTTGATAGACGATTCGAACTTTTCAACTTGAATAGTTTGTTCATTAGTTTCTACGGCTTCCCTCCCGCCCTGCCCTCTCGTCTTGGTTCTATCAATGTGAAATGGCTCTAAACTGCATTTTGAACTGGAGATAACCGATATCTCCTTTGGTCTGGCGTCCCTTGGGCCACCCTCCCATCTACCGTGCAAGTCAGCCAATACAAATGGGCAAAGTTGCCGTCGGTTCAATATAATCAACACTTGGGGATTACTAGCGCTAGTATTGGACCACGGACCTACACCCTTTATTGCTTATAATTACTCTATTAGGGGATAAACGATATAAAGAACAACATGCGGACACACTCACATATAAATCTTATCTTATCTTATTATATTAAACGAGGAATTCTTGTATCGGGTGTTTTTTTTAGAGGTATAGAACTTCGAATTGAAATAAAACACAAGAAAATCGTTTTAATGTCCATCAATTTGGCTTTATTGGAAGGATAATTTTATGCCATTAATGTGTAAATATGATTTCGGGCATGTGGCCGCCGCGGCTGGCTCGAATAAATCCAATTCTACAGGTCCAATTTTCAACCACTTTTTCGAGCATATGGGGCCGTATGTTGGCAATAACGCCACGAATGTTGGCTTCAAGTCCCCTAACGTTTCTGGTTTGTTGGCGTAGACGAGCGACTTCACATATCCCCAAAGAAAATAATCCAATGGTGTCAAATCACACGATCTTGGTGGCCAATTGACAGGTCCATTCCGCGAAATTATGCGCTCATCGAATGTGACGTGCGCTGTGTAGCATGTAGCGCCGTCTTGTTGGAACCACAACTCATCCACATTCATGCCATCCAATTCGGGAACAAAATAGTCGGTTATCATGGCTCTATACCGGTCTCTATTAACGGTAACTGACTCTCCAGCATTATTTCGGAAGAAGTATGGCCCAATGACTCCACCAGTCCATAGAGCACACCAAACAGTCAGTTTTTGTGGATGTAATGGCGTCTCAAGGGTCTCATGTGGATTCTCTTTCACTCCAAATGCGGCAATTTTGCTTGTTGACGTAGCCAACATTCGTGGCGCTATTGCAACATACGGCCCCATATATGCTCCGAAAAAGTGGTTGAAAATTGGACCTGTAGAATTGGATTTATTCGAGCCAGCCGCGGCGGCCACATGCCCGAAATCATATTTAAACATTAATGGCATAAAATTATCCTTCCAATAAAGCCAAATTGATGGACATTAAAACGATTTTCTTGTGTTTTATTTCAATTCGAAGTTCTATACCTCTAAAAAAAACACCCGATATATATAGAATCGGTTTTTCAAAAACGACTCTAACGATTTGGATGAAATTCAATGGGGTTTTTGGGTAGACAATTTGATCTGTCTTAGTCTCATCTTCGGCTAAGTTGTTTTTGATGGCTTTGTTGTGTAGCTTCCTTGCTCACTTCGAAGAAACGTCGGGGTCACCAATATGTAGCTTCCTTTGCTCACTTCGAAGAAATAAAACGATTATTTTCTTGTCTAACAAAAATAGTTTTTATTTATCTCTTTCGTTTTTTTTTTACAACAAACTTCTTTTTTATTTATTTTTCTTAACAATCGTCTCTGTATACAAATATTTTGTTTTTATATATATCATGTTGCCATCTTGCGGCGACTTAGCTACAACAGTTGTTAATTGAAATAATTATTCACTGGTGGTTGTTTGAATAAATATTTATAATTAATTTACATTCTAATCTCCCAAGAGGAAACATGAATAAAAAGACATTATATATTTTTCAAAATTTTCAATGTATAAATCTTAATTTGTAACTAATTTGAAATATTTGTGATAGACTGATGATGAAGGCAATGCCTTCGAAACTATAGTCTTCTAGAAATAATTAAAAATTATTTTATTTAAAAAACAGAAGACTCTCTCATTTTATTTTTAACCTAAAATAATTTATAATTAATGGGGGGTCGGGTAGGCTAGGCGGTAGCATGACAGCGTGCTAACCAGGGGACCCGGGTTCGAATCCGACTCGAGGCATCCAGCTAAAATCTGACCCCGGGAGTAGAGACAAATTTGAAAAATAAATATATAGTATCGTAAAGTGGCTTATGGCTAAAAAGGCCGAAAAGCCCCAAAAAAAAAAAATTTTATAATTACATTTTTTTCAATTTTCTCTTAATAAAATTGATTGGATTTTTTTATTTTTAAATTCCACTAATAGAATATTACAAATTTCATTATATATTAGAATTTGCCAATTTAATTGATTAAAGGTATTTTTCTATAAAATAATTTATTAGAATATCAATTTCATTCTCTTAAAAAAACCTGAAAATTCGAAGGATGATGATGGCCATAGCGGGTCAAAACGTTGGCAAAAATATAAATTAGATTTTATTTTATTTTGAATTCAAATAAAAATTGACTTTTTTATCTGAATTTAAAATAAAAAATAATATTAATATATCGCTTTTAAGTGAAACAAAAAATTATCGAGCATCGTTCGGTGTTCAGGTGCTAAAAATCAAAATTATGTTTTTTTTTTAATGTTTTTTGTTATATAGAAAATGTAATGTTAAGCTCTTCATTTTTCAAAAATTTTTTCGAATTAATTGGTAAATTGAAGAAAAATTAAAACTTTCTAATTTTGCCCTGCACAATGTCAAATTTTTGATTTTTTTTTTTTTTTTTTAGAATCCAAATAATTTTTATAGTCACATAACTAAAAATCAAAGCCTTGGCGCTTTTATTACTCAAACTCCTGCCTGCCGGACAGCTCTAGTATTTAATTCACTTAAATATATTTAAAAATTTGTTTAAAAATGTCTGAAAAGTGAAGAAAAATCATTTTCAATTATGATTTTTTTCTGTATGTTTGTCTGGATTCAGAAACCCACAATTACTTAGAAAAAGAAATTTATAGAAAGGTAATTTTGAGACTTTTATTTTAGAACTGATTAAATTTGACCTCTCTAGCTTCAAAACTTTTAAAAATTCAAAAAGTATATATTTTTCGAATTGAAGGAGACAATAAAAAGGTGCGTCTTCTGCTGGAATTATAAATTTTATTACGATAAAGACACACTATTTTCACAAAGAGAAACAAAGAGGTTGTCCTCTGCTTGATGCAAATAGACATACACACACATATATATATCGAGATGATATATCTGTATATATATTATTTATTTGTTTGAGACTATAGTTTCGAAGACTTAGTCTTCATCATCAGTCTTTCTTCAATTATAAATGTTTTTCATGGAGTCAATATCATATGGATATTGAAAACTTGGTGTTCCTTCGTCACTGCTGGTATACTATTTTATTGTCTCCTTCAATATATAAAAATTTAGCTACCCTCGGGAAAAAAACTTTCAATTTTATTTTATTGAAATTTAAAGACGTTGTCATGATAAGAACATAAGCATTTTTCGTTTTCGATTTATTTACATTAATACATATAATATTTCATTATAAACATTATTATATTAAAATAAAAATTTGAAATTTTATCTTATTAAATTTAAATATACTCTTTAGTAGGGCACCTTTAACTAACTCTAGCGTGTGATAGTTCAGTTTTCCACTACCATCTGCAAAATTTACGCAAAGTGTTATCGATTTGGAAAAAGTTTTTATCTTTTCCTCCAATTTTTGTATTGAATCAATTTTTATTATAGAATCAGATTATTTGTTTCGAATCTCATCTCCCTTGGTTCATTTACCCTTCCTCAGGACCGCGGTCTTTCCCCTTTCGTTCCTGGTTGCCAACCCTGCAGGCGTGTCTAGAGTTAACCGAATGTTTTCTACATTTGATTCAATCGCGAATCAAATGCAGGGAATTTTTGTCAAATATTGAGTGAAAATAATATCTGAACTTATATATTTCTAACTGAAATAATGATTTTAAATAAATTTTAAAATTTTTCTCATTAATATATCAAAGAATAATCGATATATCGGAGGATTGGAAGGATTGGGGGAAGAGATGATTGAAACCAATCGACTTGATTGGGGAATAATGGAATTAAAATAATTATTGGAAAAGAGGTTTTTTTTATCTAATTAGATTTTTCCTCTTATTAAAAACAAGGACTAAAGATGAATAAGGACACTCGATGGTGGAGAAGTAATCTCCGGAATCGAAGCAAAAATACAATGTATACATTAATTAATGTAAAATAATTGGTTTAATAAATCGATATATCGATGAGAATTGTTTTTAACCGCGCTTATTTGAAAAAGATATTTATCGCGAGACTACTGCGGATTACGCTATTGGAGTCTGCGGAGTCTTAAGTCTGGACCAAGAGAGAAAAAGATGTGATCCATTTAGCTACAATCCAACTTCATTTCGCGTATAGCCCGCTAGACATTCGGATGGATCACCAAGTGAATTTGAAATCTCAGATGTTATATATTCGATCTCCCAGTCCAGAGCGCTCGGTCTATTAGCATGTATGTTAGATGATTGCCATAAATTAATCGAATGTTTTTTACATTTGATTCAATCGCGAATCAAATGTAGGACACCTAATTCCAATCGCAATTCACCCCTCGGGGAACACCAACACTATCACTTTGTTGTTTGGGGATTTCACTATTAATTTTAGTCACATGTGTGTGATTTCTTAAATAACAATCAAACCACATAAGCGAACTATCACTGAATCCATATATTCTCATTCATTCCTACTAGTTTGAATTGACGAGATTTGACCCTTTAGTTATGTACATACATATATGAGATGAAAGACAACCCCCCTTCTGACTTTTTATATAACTGATTTTCAAACGTATACTCTTCCCTCTGAAACGCAAAAAATTAAAAATTCAATAAATTAATCAGTGTTCTAATAATCTTTCTCTCTAAGCAGATTATTTTACGAAAAAATAATATTAAAAATCCTAAATAAGATACTTAAGCTAATTAAAAATGTATTTCCCCTTTTTCTTGCAAAAAAAAATGTTTTATATTACCTACCATTAAAAAAAACGCCATATCTATAAAGTTATTAAAAAAATTATTTATTAATATATACAACAAAAAAACCAATGGTGGGGGAATATAGAATGAATGATAGACAGACACACACGCAACAATTTTGTCATAAAATTTCTAGCATTTATTTTAATAATAAATAAATATTATCTGATCTTTTTAAAAATATTAAACAATAAATATATTAGTAACTAGAGGCCCGAGTTCATTGCCAGGGTAAAAACCGACCTTCACATTAAAACAAACAAACAAATACAAAGTACCATATTATTGATTGATTTTCAACTTATACATAGAAGAAGCGATTAAAGAATTCAAAGACAAAATTGATACAGGTATCGAAATCCAAGGTCAAAAGATCGCTATGTTAAGATTTGCCGATGACATTGCCCTTCTAGGAAGCAATAAAAAAGAATTAGAGGACGCCCTGAATGGAATTAACCAAATCCTAATAGAAGAAATCAAAATGAAAATAAACAAGAATAAAACCAAGGTCCTAGTATGTACAAAAAAGAACAAACAAGACAGGAATGCATCAAAATTTACCAAGAAAACCTAGATGGAGTTAATGAATTCCGCTACCTAGGAAGTAAAATAACATGGGATGGGAGGAGCGAAAACGAAATTAAATCAAGAATTGCCCAAGCAAAAATGGGGTTTAATTCAAAACAAAAACTACTATGCTCCTCCTCAATCAGCTTAGAAAACAGGAAGTTGCTATTGAAGACGTATGTATGGAGCATAGCCATGTACGGGTGTGAAACCTGGACAATTAGAGAAGCGGAGAGAAAGAGATTAGAGGCTTTCGAAATGTGGTGCTACAGAAGAATGATGAATATCAAATGGATGGATAAAATTACAAATGAAGAAGTTCTTGGAAGAATCTGAGAAAGAAGAACCTTGTGGAAGAGTCTGAAGAAGAGAAGAGGTCAGATGATGGGGCACACACTGAGACATGGGGGACTGCTTAGGGATATCTTGGAGGGGGAGGTGGGAAAGAAAAGGGGAAGGGGAAGACCCAGATTAGAATATTTCAACCAAATAATTGGGGATATGGGATGCCAGACATTTAGAGAGGTCAAACAGCTGGCGGGGGACAGAGTCGAGTGGAGACGGATTGTTGCATCAAACCAGTCTTAGGACTGTATACTCAATGATGATGATATTACTTAGTATTTGCCTAAATGGAGATTAGTATCTCAGGTTTAATTATACAAAAAAGCCTCATTGATATCGAAAAGTGGCTCACCACTTGGAGAATTAACGTCAATGAGACTAAATCAGCTCATGTAACCTTCACCCTAAAAAATGCCTCTTGTTCCACGATTAAAATCTTCAATAAACCTATTCCTCAGACTAGCGACGCAAAGTACCTTGGGATGCAGCTAGACCAGGGGTCGGCAACCTACGACTCGCGAGCCGCATGCGGCTCTTTCGATGTCAAGATGCGGCTCTCCAGTTCCATGCGCAAATATTAAAATCATATTAATTTATTTTCAAAACTCATAAAAAAACATTATACTGCAAAAAATCATATTTAAAGCTATTGGACAAGCAACCTCAACCTGCCCACACAGAATTATGCTTGTTAATGAAAATCTTTAAGGCTGGTGTTCTTAAAATAATAAAACAACTTTTTGGGAGACAATGATTTATTAAAATTTTTGAAACGAAACAAATTGTAAACAGAAAAATAGTATTTAAAAAAAACCGTGTTTGGTGGCCCTATTTTATTTAAATTGAATTGGCTAAGGGGCCAGTAAGGGAAAATGAAAAGTTGAAATAAAAGTCAACTTCTATTTGTTACTTTATTTTGAGCAGACGTAATCGATATTTTTTACAACGTTTTTTGATTGTATATAGATTTCTAGACAACCAGTGGAATGAATGTATTGTCAATGTGAGTGGTGGTGTAATGGGGTGGATTTGTTGTGGATGTGAATGTTGATGTGATGAATAATGTGATAAATTTTGTATCAATTATCGATCTTTTGTGCGATATGTGGATTTATAAATAGCCTGGAGTGCGTTGATCTTGAGTGGAGTGGGAAGCTTTGCTTCTATATATGTAAAATGAAGGCAGGACGAAATACAGTATTTGAAATTGTTCAGTTGGAATAACTTGTTTTACCAGTGTAATGATTCTTAATGTAAAACGTCTGCTGGAGATAGTTTTTGCGTGTTTTTGTGACTTGGGTGAGTAGTATATAATCCTCATTTCCACCCTTTAAAAATTTATTATAAATGTTAAAACAAAAAAATTAAAACATACAATGATCTTTTCCAGTTGACGTGCGCTGATGAAGAGCAGCGGTATAGCGCTCGAAACGTTGTAAAAAATATCGATTACATCTGCCCAAAATAAATTAACAAATAGAAGTTGACTTTTATTTCAACTTTTCATTTTCCCCTTACTGGCCCCTTAGCCAATTCAATTTAAAGAAAAATAGTAGTTTGAAAAATAATAAATAACAATGGTAATGAAGATTTAATGTCTATTAAATGTTCAAGAAATTTACTGATAAATATTTGAATTGAATATTTGTTTACAAAGGAAATTAAAATCTGAGTGACAAAGTACATGGTTGAACTTAAAATTAAAAATTAGAATTACTTAAAATTAGAGTTATGAAATATTGAAGTTAACAGAAATAAGGTTTTACTTAAATCTATTTACAAAAGAAATTAGCTGTTTAAAAAATACAAGAAAGTCATACAATTGGTAGAATGTTATAGTTAATAATTAAATGAATAAGGTTTAATGAAAATAAGAAGCAGTGTTATATGAAATAAAATTAGTGAACAATGAAAATTATATGTATAGCGAGGAGTAGCACATATAATATATAGCGTGGGAGAGAAGGCCGGCAAGAAGGAGATATGCGGTTAGGGTTAAATAAAAATGCACATATAAAATTGGTACACGACACAAAGCGAGTGGACGCAGGTGAACTTGTAGAGAAAGAGATGATACTATTCGATACACTTCGGGCTACCGTACCAGTAAGAGACCCCCGTTGTGTAGGTATCACCAGTGTATTGCACTTGAATCTAAGTTGCTATTGAATTGTCATGACTTATATTTAATCAAAATGGACATGTTTATCACTTCTGAAATTGATCTGTTTATTTCTTGCATTGCATAATTTATCCCTCGCCTTGGTGGTTATTTATGATAAATCTTTACATCTGGTTGCATGTGTGTGATATATATTACAAATATCGATACTTTTGTATATTTGCTTGTTTTTCTGTTAAAATACAACTTGTGTGTTGAAAGTGATTGAATATGTGGCGCGCTCTACCGACAGCTTTGTGAAATACTGAAGGTTATAAGTCGCGGGAAATATGGTGGCAGGGAGCGAGTTCTAGTCTCTGGAGGTCATAGGGATAAAAGAGTTTGCGAAAGCGCTTGTTCGACTTTTACCCAATTTGACAGTGAAGGGGTGCTGAGCGTTTGAAAACCGCGTGTTTCTCGTAAAGAGGGCATTAGGGGGGATAATTGATTCCAGCTCGACTGAACAGACACCGTGATAGTATCTGTAGTACAGGGAAAGGGCAGAAACGGTTCTTCGGTGAGCCAGGGAGTCGAGTGAGTTGGTTAGAGCCGGGTCTCCTATTAGTCTAATTGCTCGCTTCTGAATTGGATCCAGTGTAGCAGGAGAATGCTTGGAGGCACCCCTCCACAGATGAGAGCCATATTCGAGACAGGGACGAATTTGAGCCTTAAACAGTATAAGAAGTTGACTGGGAGTATAACAGCGTCTCGACCTAAATAGGAGACCAAGCTTGCGCGCTGCAGCTTTAGCAGTGGTTGAGATATGGTCATTCCATGAAAGGTCAGACCCTAGAGTTACTGTGACTGAGTTTACTTATTTCGTCTTTGACGGAAGTTATTTCTATATCTTTTAGTATAGTCGTGTTTGGCACCCCTCCGGGGGCATTAGAAATTGCTCTCAGCGCTTTGTTTTGGAATCTTTGGACAATTTCTATGTTGGATTCAGCTGCCGAACCCCAGAGTTGTATGGCATATGTCCATATTGGTTTTATTATTGTTTTGTAGATGAGTATTTTGTTGGTTTTAGTCATTTGTGAGCGTCTACCAATTAGCCAGTATGATTTTTGAAGTTTTTGACCCAGTTGTATGCGTTTCGTCTTAATGTGCTTTTGCCAGCTCACTCTTCTGTCTAGGTCGGCAACCTTTTGAGACGGAAGAGCCAAAAATTACAATTTACAAAATTTCCCAGTATTCAAAGAGCCACTAACATTTTTCTTTCAATATTATGGTATTTGAAAAGATTACGTATATAAATTTGATTTTTGATTTAAAATAGATAGTTAGTATAGTCATATGTTAAATTGGTACTCAGCAGTTGTTGAAACGGAGAAGGGAAAATTTACGAAGAAAATAAGATGGCTTCAGTAAGCTGGGATGAATTTCTTTCCAACTAGAAAATTGTTTGATTGCCTTAATCAAAACAACCAAATGAATCTCTCAATCCCAATGGACCGATCAAGAAGAAATAATAACACAACGAGTCAAAGAAAATATTAATTTTAAGCAATCGTGATCCACCAATTTGGTCACTAGAAAAGATTCGTTGTGTACGAGAGAAAAACAAAACAGACTCATTGTTTAGAAAAAATATAAATAAACATTAAAAAAACATTAGAAACCGGTTTGATTGTTATACTCAGTGAAACGCGCCCTTCTGCTGAGCGGATCATTTCTTGCGAATATTTAATATTCTGCGAAAAATATTCTCAAAAGTTGCAAAAGAGAAAGTTTGCGCAACTAGCTATCTATTTTAAATCAAAAATCAAATTTATATACGTAATCCTTTCAAATACCATAATATTGAAAGAAAAATGTTAGTGGCTCTTTAAAAACTGGGAAATTTTGTAAATTGTAATTTTTGGCTCTTTGGTCTCAAAAGATTGCCGACCCCTGACCTAGACAGAAGACTAACCTGGCAAAAGCACATCAAGACGAAACGCATACAACTGGGTCTTAAACTTCAAAAATCATACTGGCTAATTAGTAGACGCTCACAAATGACTAAAACCAACAAAATACTCATCTACAAAACAATAATAAAACCAATATGGACATATGCCATACAACTCTGGGGTTCGGCAGCTGAATCAAACATAGAAATTATCCAAAGATTCCAAAACAAAGCGCTGAGAGCAATCGCTAATGCCCCCAGAGGGGTACCAAACATGACTATACTAAAAGACATAGAAATAACTTCCGTCAAAGACGAAATAAGTAAACTCAGTCACAGTAACTCTAGGGTCTGACCTTTCATGGAATGACCATATCTCAACCACTGCTAAAGCTGCAGCGCATAGCTGGTCTCCTATTTAGGTCTAGACGCTGTTATACTCCCAGTCAACTTCTTATACTGTTTAAGGCTCAAATTCGTCCCTGTCTCGAATAGTGGCTCTCATCTGTGGAGGTGCCTCAAGCATTCTCCTGTAGCTACACTGGATGCAATTCAGAAGCAGAGCAATTAAACTAATAGGAGACCCGGCTCTAACCAACTCACTGACTCCCTGGCTCACCGAAGAACCGTTTCTGCCCTTTCCCTGTACTACAGATACTATCACGGTGTCTCTTCAGTCGAGCTGGAATCAATTATCCCCCCTAATGCCCTCTTTACGAGAAACACGCGGTTTTCAAACGCTCAGCACCCCTTCGCTGTCAAATTGGATAAAAGTCGAACAAGCGCTTTCGCAAACTCTTTTATCCATATGACCTCCAGAGACTAGAACTCGTTCCCTGCAGCCATATTTCCCGCGACTTATAACCTTCAGCTATCCACAGATGCCTTCGACCCCCGCCCATCCCATAAAATTCTTTCTTCTTCTTTTCACGATGGAGTGGCCAACCCAGGCCTTTAGGGGTTACATAATAAATACATTACCACCAACAAGATTAAAAAGATACAGACCAATTAACCTACCACAACGCTTCACGTGAACATGTCAAACCTCATTGAAACCAATAAACCCCACCTTAATGATAAGTCAATGGAAATATCATTAAAATCATGTCATTTTTCATTAAACCTGTAAAGAAGCTTATTGCCCGCCAGGGCAGATTGCTGATGTACTCTTGGAGACTAATAAAAAAGGTTTAAATAAGGGACCAACGGTGGTTGGAAGACTAACTTAGTCATTTGAAATATTAAGATAACCTTTATTCCTACAGTATTAGATAGAATCAATAGCTATTTTTAATTTCAAGTCGATTCCATCTTGTCTTCAGCATTGGTAATTACTAATGTTGGAAACTTTAAATATACACTGTTGAATTATTATTATCATTTCTGTCAATAATCATAGCGCACAGCGTGCACAGGCTAAGTTCGAGCAGTGGCTTGGCTATTTTCACGAACCATTTCGATCGAATATCTACCCCCCTGCAACTTGGAACCCATTTGAGATATAGAGCTGAAATTATACACATCTAATTATATAATTCATCTTGAGGAGAGTGCCAAATTTCAATAATATAGCTTAAATATATTCTGAGATATGGATCTGAGCAAATTTTGGCACTCACTCATTGACAGGTCATCAAAACCTCTAGGGTAATTCCAATCATTCCAGCATCATGAAATTTCGCCTGCTAATAGATTTTGGGACACAAACAAAGGAAAAAATTCAAAAATCCAAAATTTCTATCTTTCAACCCCTTCAAAATGGGAGGGAGGGTCAAAAATGAAATTTTAGCTCGTTGGACCAAAAAGAACCAAATTTTGTATATGGTACATATTCTGTGGGCCCTCTGAAGACTAGAAATGCACAAACTAGACAACCAAAATAGGAGGGGGTCAAAAATGAAAATTCTAGCCCGTTGGACCAAACTTAACCAAATTTTCTATACATATTCTGCGGAATCCTAAAAAAGCTTGGTTATTAATAATAATCGAATTCCTCATAAATGTTTTTAATTTTTTTTTAATAATTTTATCATTTTTAAGTAAAGAATTTGAGTAATCAAAAATACTCAATTAATAAAAATTTAAATATTATATAGCGCTTTTTCACATAGCTTACAAAAGGCAGAGAAATCTCAACCAAAACATTCTGTGAAAAAACAGACCAAGTTCGAAAATGTAGTGAAATCTACTGTGCAGCTAAGTTACATTCGCCAAGAATAATCAAGTTCAGAAAATAGTACTTTCAATTAAAATGCATTCTTTCCATTTTGAATGAAGGCGGGCCTTTAATTATTATTTTTAAACTCGAAATATGAAATATGGATGCTTGGCTTTTCATCTCATAATTCCATTTTTTTAAATTTATTACTATATTTCAGTAATTAAAAATATTAATCTAGAAAAATGAGTAAAAAGTTCTCGGATAGAATGATCTCTCTTTCTTTATACCAGCGAAGACAAGGATTCCAAATTTAAGCCGAGATCTGTTTTTGACTTGTAGAAGTTAATTTCTTAATTTCTATTAGACTAGGAATGGCCTATGGAAGGTGAAGACATAACTGATATTGAAATCACTCTATTTAGATAGATTACGATACCAGAAATGACTCAACAATGAAAAGTCTTAGAAAATTAATTCTGCTGTCAAAATATTCTTATATTTAAAAATAGAGAATAGATTTTAGACTAGTTTCTGAACTCCTTGTGTAATAATGAAGAATACTATATATAAGAGCCTAGATTAATTTGTAACAACGCTGAGAGAATTTTCTTTAAAAAAATTACTCTCTTGCCTAGAATGGAACCGACGAACTCTTGAACTAAGGCATCAGCTCTAGCCATTACAACCAATGCAACATTAATATTTATAGCTTGATTTCTGTTACTAAAACTATATATTTTTGATTTAGACTTTGTTTCGAGATAATATTGTATTCATTTGAACTCGAATGAAAATGAAAAAACACCAATAGATTTTAAATTAAGAAACATTAAATATATATTAATTAACGAGGCAAATTTGAAATATAATTGTCAGCTCGGATTTTAAACTGATGGCTCCAATCGATTTTCATTAACCAGGCAAATTTGAAATATAATTGTAATTTGGACTCGAATTTTGAAATGAAAGACTTCAATTCATTTTAAATTAAGAAACATAAAATATATTGATAATTATTCCTCCAACCCCCCCTCGCCACTCAAAAATTAAAGAGGAGAATCTTTTAAGAGACGATGTATTTTCGGTAGTTTACGGGTATACATTTGGAGTGTGGTTTTTTAAGAGGAATAAAATTTTTTGACCGAGACGCTGCCCGCCAGGGCAACGGCCCGGAGGGCCGAGTTTCGGTGGCGTGCACGCAGAAAAATGCACGAAAAGCTCGTACCTATATATTTGTTTGAATAATTTCATTGATATTTTAAGACTTTGTATTGATAAATGAATTAAATAAAGTTTATTTTTCAATTTTATGTTATTAAAAATGTATTAACTGACCACTCAACTTTTCCTGGCTTCTTGTTCCAATTTGAATTAAAAATCAGTGTAGGCTACAAGGTTACATGCATGAATGAACCTTTGGATTGTGATAAAATTAAATTAAATGTTGTTTTCCAGTTAAATCATTATACATGCAGCTGCATGCAAGCACTATAATTGAATTTAGTTTTATTTTCAATTTAAGTCCCATTAGGAATTTTTTCTACTAACTAACTAATAATGCCTGATGAATAAGAAAATAAAAATTGTTTGAAAAATGAAGAAATCGCAACTACTCCGCCGCATTGGATAGCCAAGCATCCATGTTGCATATTTCGAGTTTAAAAAATAATAATGTATACAATATAATGTATCCCTAATCAAATTTACTTTTGATTTAAATCAAAATGAATTTTTTAGGAATTTATTATTATTATTTTATTTTTGTTTTTAATAAATCTAAATATCTAAGAATTAAGAATAAAATTTAATATATTATAATACCCTGAAGGAATAATCATTCTGCAGTGTATTAATTCGAAAGTTTATAATGGGAATTATGGGCAAGTTTTGAAGTTAAGAGTCCAAAAAACAAAACAATCGAATCTCCTCATTGGAAATATTTCCATTTGAACACCACGACGAATTTTTTCAATTATCTTTTATATATTAATTGGTTTTTTTAATTTTAAAACCCACGAATACTTTATAACAAATATTATCATATATTAAAATTACGAAAATTTTAATAATTATTGATGGTCGAGGGATGATTGGATGAGGAGGAAGCCAATCGACTTGATTGGGGAATAATGGAATTGAAATAATTATCGGAAAAGAGATTTTTTTATCTAATTAGATTTTTCCTCTTATTAAAAACAAGGACTAAAAAGATGAATCAAGGACAGTCGATGGTGGAGAAGTAATCTCCGGAGTCGAAGCTCAAACACAATGTATACATTAATTCATGTAAAATAATTGGTTTAATAAATTTATAAGTTTAAAAGTTTAAAAGTTTAATAATTATTGAATTGAGAGAGATCCCGGAAAAATGGGGGACGAATAATGGAATTATAAATTATCGAAAAAGAGGTTTTTTATTTAATTAGTTTTTTCCTCTTTTAAAAACAAGGACTAAAAAGATGATCAAGGACAGTCGATGGAGTCGAAGCTTAAATGCAATGTATACATTAATTCATGTAAAATAATTGGTTTAATAATTAGTGCCTGGAGGCACCGAGCGATCCTCGGTAACTTTTTCTTCAGTTAAAGCTTTATTTTGATATTATTTTTAATTTAAAATTCTGATAAAAAGGTCTATGTTTATTTGAGAGCTGTTTTCAAATTAAAAAAAATACAAATATATATAGTATATTAATTGTTGTCTTTTTCAGCTTAATTCAATTATACATATTTCCAATTTTGCCGCGCCGCAATTTATTCAATAAATTCTATTTATAAAATACATAGCTATATATAATATATTCAATTATTTCCACACTTATAATAAAGTCTAATTCAAAAATATTCATTTTAGTAAAAGTAAAAAGCAAAGATTTTTAAAATTTTACTGAAGTAAAAAGTTACAGAGTAACGCTCGGTGGCTCCAGGTACTAAATTATTATTGGTCGAAAAGTTGCCAGGTGTCGACCAAGGTAAAGTGTGGATGGGATAAGCCTCTAAGATCATTCGGGTAAGAGTCAATGTATCAGGGAAAAGATACCGGCTGCACTGTTTTAAAATTTAAGATAAGAATCACTTTACTGGTGCTTTGTTGACATGTTTCATTTGGCCCTTTTTCAGCCCGTAACTCTCGGGAAAGCAAAAACATAATAAAGTTCTGTTTTCGCTACCCCCTGTCTACTCTCCACCTGAGAAAAACTTATTCTTTTGCTGATGAATGTAAACAAAAAGGCGATAAAAATATCTCTCAAGTATATTTGGAATGGAAGTGGTATTTTTCTACCCGAGATAGAAGAGAGGACTATGTATGTTGTGGTGACGGAATAAAGAGAAGCTATTGCTCCGTTAATGTGTTTTTTAATACAAGTGCGTTTTGCTCATAAAATGTGTATGGTTTTCTTTTTTTTTATGTTTATACATTATTTTATTTTGGCTTTGAAAAGTTTGCGTTAAGAGGTTAAGCGTTAAGAGTTATATAACTTATTTTATACTAAGTCTCGGCCACTACGTATTATATTGAAAAATGTTTATAAAGCTTACTAATAAATTAATTTAAGATCTACAGAGCTACGTTTTCGGCGATTTGAAAACCAGCCCAATTTCAATCAATGAATTAAACTTCTAAAAAAATTATTAGAATTAGTGTTTATTCTTCCTTATTAACGTGAAATAAAAAGACATTTTTTATCTCAAATATTATTATATCTATCTACTCTTATTAAACGAGCAAAAATTGTTTGAATATATATATATGTCAATAGAGGTTTTTCGGGTTTCTCCGCGTGGGTTTGAGAGTTTTACTCGACGTTTCGGCTCTCCTTTTGGGGCTATTTTCAAGAGAGGGGGTGGGTGGTCTACATGGTCTTAACCTTGTAGTCCAAGGTTTGTTTTGGAGGGTGTCTTCCGAGTGAATTTCTTCAGTCGGAAGGTTGGATAGATTTGGATATTTAGGAAGTTTTGGGTGTTTTGTGGTTAAAGATGTATTACTTACATTATGGTGGCTGATGTCTCGGCTGTAGCTGTCTTGAGAATGTTGGGCACTATCGATACGTTCACTGTCACTGTCACATTTGCCTACAAACAGTGACAGTGAACGTATCGATAGTGCCCAACATTCTCAAGACAGCTACAGCCGAGACATCAGCCACCATAATGTAAGTAATACATTTAATATGAAAGAATGTGGGCAAATTGGTGTACGAGTAAACAAATATACACATAATATGTAGACCATTAAAAAGCTAGAAGTGCAAAAAGTGGGTGCGGGATGGGGTGGATGTGGGAGGTGCAGGAGTTAGGGTGCAGTTGTGGGGGATCCAGGGGTGGGAGGTGCAGTTGGGGTGGGGTGGGGCGGAGTGGGGGTGCAGTGGTGGGGGTTAGGTGTGTGGTTTCGGGAGGGGGGGGGTCAGGGGTTACCGTGCATCGCTCGGTGGCTCCAGTTAATGTTCTTTTAATGGCTATAAATTTTATTGTTAAATGAAGGAAGGGAGAGAGATAATTAG
>JALMQS010000030.1:0-80591 GCA_024734495.1 Forficula auricularia | reverse complement strand
AAAAATTTGACAGGGCGTGACTTAAATTATAGAGCCGCGTGCATTACTAATACAAAGGGAACACTGGGACATCTACAGGGTTTCGCGTAATCTTGTTACATCAAAAATGAAGGCAAAAAAGAGGACTATTATGCAACAAGAGATGGAAAGAGTAAAATTTCTAAACATATGTGGATGAATATAAAGACTGCTATTGGACTGGAGACTGACAAAACCGAAGATAGCTAAAATGAGATTTGATGGAAAAACATACACAGATGAATTGTTTATTGCTGATAATTATAAATCAGTTTGTTGAAGAAAGTATATTGAAGTTGATAGATGACAAGGATAAAAATGACTATGTTACATATCCATACCTAGACGAAGGCGAACAAACGGAAAGAGTTTGTAATTAGGAGATCGACCGGGAAGATATAGTTAAAGCAATTATGAATCTGAATGGAAGTTGAAAATCTACTGATATTTATCATTGATGGTTGTTCTTTCACTTGGCGGGGATTTTCTTCTGGGAAAGGTTCAAGAGATTATTAATATTAAAGTCTATCGAGACAGTCAAGATTTCCTCATGGCTTGTTCGCCAATCAGTAGTGCCACCGATTTCAAAGAAACGGGAACGCCCTGGAACCAGATGGTTTCAGGCCTGTTAAATCACTTCCTTCTTAGAGAAGTGTTTGAATCTGTAATGCACAAACAACTGCTTGATTATGTCGATAGGAATAATATTTTGACTCCAAATCAATCGGGATTCAGAAAGGGGCATTCATGTGAGACAGCTTTACAGTTGATAATAACAAGATGGAAGAAGTGGATCGATGACCCAAGAAATGTGGTGGTGGCGGTTTCGCTGGATCTTCGGCGTGCATTTGAGACGGTGAATCGGGATCTACTTCTGGTGAAATTGAGAAGATATGGTTTTAGTGATAGTGCAGTGAAGTGGTTTAAATGTTATTTGTCTGGTCGAACTCATGTTACAAAAATTAATAATGTGATTTCCGATCCTCAAACTGATAGTGTTGGTGTCCCCCAGGGAAGTATTCTTGGGCCTTTGTTGTTTGTATTATATATCAATGACATTTGTAACTGTATTAATGATGATGTATTTATAAATCTGTTTGCCGATGATACACTAATATCAGTGGAGGATTGTGATGTTGAGAGGGCTTGTCAGAAAATGAATGGAACCCTTAGGAAGTTGGAAGACTGGCTAAATATGAATAAACTGTTTATAAATTGTACGAAATCTAAAGTAATGCAATTGGGGGTGGGTGGAGAAGGGTTAAGTCCAATCTATCTGAATGGTGTAAATTTGGAATATGTGGATTCATTTAAATACCTCGGAGTAGTGGTTGACTCGAAGTTGAACTTTAAGAGTCATCATAGTGAGCTCTTGAAGAATGTAAACAGAAAAGTGCAATACTTTGGTAGAGCTTGTAATAATTTGAATATGAACACTAGAATTAAGGTGTATAGAACTATAATTAGTCCTAGTTTCTCTTACTGTCCTACAATATTATATTTTGGCACTCAGGAGAATATTGATAAGTTGCAACTCTTACAAAATAGATGCATGAGATTTATATTAAAATGTGACAGATATACATCAATAAGTAGTATGCTGGAATGCTTAGGACTTATGAATGTGAAGCAATTCTTATTTTTACAGACAATGTGTTTTGTATATAAATTATATCATAGCCAGCTGCCAGCCTATCTGAATTTCACATTGGTCAATGAGATCCATGACCATGGGACGCGAATTAGAGACAATATATTTATTGAGAGGGCGAGGAAAGAGAGCACAAGAAATTCATTATATTTTAGAGGACTTGAGGAATTTAATTCTTTACCAGCTGAAGTAAGAAATGCATCAAGTCTGATTCAATTTAAGAACCAAGTTAGAATATATCTTAAGAGGGACAGTTGAACATTTCTATTGAGAAATATTTGGAAATATTATAAATTTAGTATTAAGATTTGTAAATATTGAAATATATATGTATCAAAAATACATTTAAATATAAATAAAATAAAATAAATAAAAAATATCTTAATTATTAAGATATCCACTATTTGCACTTGAAAATCTAATTCGTTTTTATGATAAAAAAACATTTGTTTAGATATAATAATAAGAGGTTTCACTAGAAGTATAAATAAGACATTCATTTCAGATATTGAGAGATATCTAATAGAATAAAATAGATCATCACAAGTATATAATATATTTGGATTAAATACCTAAAAATTTGGTCATAATTGGAATGATTTCGATATATCTTGATTATTAATAAAATACCTTTGGAATAAATAAGAGCTCATTAAAAATACTCAACTCTATCAATATATTTATTATAAAGAAAATTGTTTTTTCAGTGCACAGGTTTCAAACCTTTTTTTTGACCCCCACCCCACCCCCTCTCACTGTCAAACAAATCAAGAAAATTTAAGGAAATAATTTAAATAATATTTTTTATGAAAATTATTCTAAAAAAAATTAAATAAATAAATGATAAATTTCTGGCCAAAAATAAACTTTGAAAACATTAAATTTATTTATTAAATAATTTGCAGTGTTGTTTCTTGAAATTTTCTTAAATTTTTTAAGAAAATAAATCACGAAGTTGTTCTATAATGATAAAAAAAAATATATAAAAACCCGAATTTCTTTAAATTTATTTTCATTAACCGACTTTGAAAAAAAAAGAGGAGGTTGTCTTTTTTCTACCTCCTTGGCCTCGGAGGAGAGTTAACGGAATGTCTGTTTTTTTTTGTTTTTTGCGATGTGTATGTTTGAACATTTATTTCTCTTTACCATGTAAACCGATTTCGATGATTTTTTGCATTGGATTCAGTCTAGTTCCCGATTGGTCCCGTTTTTTTCACGTGGTATTGGACTATTTTTGTTATGTATGTTTCACTAGTATGGTCCTTATTTTCGAAGTTTTGATTTTTGAGGAATGCTGGGCGGAATTTTGTTAGCAATCTCGGATCTAAAAGTAATTCCTATCAGAATTTTAGCTCAATCGGACATCATTTACCCGTGGCGCTTGGGGCCTAAGGGGCTTCGAAAATATGTAAAATGCCAATTTTCCATTTTCAAATCTTTCGCGTCAAAATATATTAATAAAATATAATTATAATGGAAACTACAATTCAGCCTCGGGAACTCCAACGTGTCAACAACGATTACTCCTGTGTCCGTCTAATTTCCAATTTATAGGCAGATTTTTCACCCCAATAGCAGCTCTCTCTCTCTCACAAACTCAGGATAAACATCGGATAAGTATTTTCAGATATAAATTATATTTTTACTGCAAGAATCATAATTTGCAGCTGCAAATTAACAATACTAGATGAAGGAGGAGGTATCAGCCAAAGATGGAATCACTGGGTTCAATAAAACACCTTTAATGAGACGTTTCGGCCTAAATTTTATTTGGCCATCTTCAGTCAATTAGGCTAAAAAATTTTTTTACAAATGGATGTTAATTGATATATTTTTTATAAAAAATTATAAGTTGACCAAGTTGGTTATTTAGACTTACAGTTATACACAAAATGCGGTACACATATGTGATCGAACCAAGCCTTGTCAAAAATAAAAATTTCTTTTTAGCTTCATGCGAATTTTTAACGTGCCTGGACCCAAAAGTTTCAGAATGAAAGTAATGAGTTTATATAAATCTTTTCTATATATTACATTATAATTAGATATTTGACCCTTATGTGAGGTCATCATATATCCCATCATTATTTATTTACAAACAGAAAATCCAAATTAGAATCTAATTACTTTTAAATCACATGCATTTTTTCATTCAATCAAATTATACAAATTCTTATTAAAAAAATTTTCAAAAAGTTTCTATACATTAAGTTCAAGAAAACAACTGTTGGCTCATATCACACAGGATAGATGTATAAATATTGGAAAGAAACATACAATCTCTTTTAAAATTGATAGCCTTATCACCTGCTATTTTTATATATAGCATTTCGGCTATGGATCTTTTATAGAAGTTATCAATCTTGACCAATATTTTCGCATTATCGTAATCAAAAGAATGACTATGTTCGGCTGCGTGGGTGGAGAGTGCAGTGTTGGTCTTTTTATTTCGAACACTTAATTTATGCTCATATACCCTAATTTTTAGTGAACGTGAACTTTGCCCTATATAGGTGCTAGAATTTGATGGACAATCTAGACAGTTAATTTGATAGACAATATTATTACATAATTCTCTAGGGGTTGGATCTTTATTATTAAATAAAAATTGAATATTGTCTATATTTTTGTGGGCAATGTTCACGTTGTAAACTTTAAAAAGTTTTCTTATTTTTTCGGATATGCCGTGAATATAAGCAACAGAATAGTATGGTCCGACCTGGTTATTTGAATTATTATTATTTGTTAAAATGTTAACATTGTCATTTAAATTATTTTGTTTATTTGAGAATTCTCTGATTGTCCTATTAATAATGTGCATAGGGTAATTATTCGATACAGCCATGTCTATGTAGTTCTCAATATTTTTTTGCCTAAACTCATCATCACCCAAAACAAAAATCCTCCCCAAAAAATAGTTCAGACCACCGATCCTATATAGGAAAGGCATGTTGGAGAGGCAGCCGGACATCCCTCCACTATTTGAAGCCTTTTTATATATATCAAATGATAGTGAGCCATCGCTTTTCTTTATTATTTCCAAATCCAAAAAACGAAATCCTATCATCCCTCTCTACCTCAAAAGTAAATTTGATAACTTCTATAAAAGATCCATAGCCGAAATGCTATATATAAAAATAGCAGGTGATAAGGCTATCAATTTTAAAAGAGATTGTATGTTTCTTTCCAATATTTATACATCTATCCTGTGTGATATGAGCCAACAGTTGTTTTCTTGAACTTAATGTATAGAAACTTTTTTGAAAAATTTTTTAATAAGAATTTGTATAATTTGATTGAATGAAAAAATGCATGTGATTTAAAAGTAATTAGATTCTAATTTGGATTTTCTGTTTGTAAATAAATAATGATGGGATATATGATGACCTCACATAAGGGTCAAATATCTAATTATAATGTAATATATAGAAAAGATTTATATAAACTCATTACTTTCATTCTGAAACTTTTGGGTCCAGGCACGTTAAAAATTCGCATGAAGCTAAAAGAAATTTTTATTTTTGACAAGGCTTGGTTCGATCACATATGTGTACCGCATTTTGTGTATAACTGTAAGTCTAAATAACCAACTTGGTCAACTTATAATTTTTTATAAAAAAATATATCAATTAACATCCATTTGTAAAAAAATTTTTTAGCCTAATTGACTGAAGATGGCCAAATAAAATTTAGGCCGAAACGTCTCATTAAAGGTGTTTTATTGAACCCAGTGATTCCATCTTTGGCTGATACCTCCTCCTTCATCTAGTATAGTTTCATCACAGCCACGAACTCTTACAATGTAAATTAACACTTATTTCTTAACCTAAAAAAGTCTAGAGGCTTTTCTTAACTCAATAACTCACAACGCACCAGCAGGTGGCATCTGCGAGTCGGCGACAACATCCAAAATTTGAAATTTTAAAATTCAAAACTTTGTCATAAATTTTATTAACTAATTAACCAATTTTATTCACAATTTCTCTTAACCTTCACTAATTTCAATTCTCTCAAATATTCCACCCGATATACCATATTTTATTTGATCGATAGAACATTCTTATTAATTATTCGAATTTCAACTCTTCTTAATTCTAATTAAACTTAGACTCAATCTCTAACTTTATAGCTAGCCTAATTTACCTCTATCGTATCATATTAATTCTTATTAATTTATATTTTAATTCCTTTTTCTATTAAGCCTAAGTAGTAATTAAGTATATAATACACCATTTCTTTCCCTACAGGTACAACCTAAATAATTAAGTGGTAGATAATTTTAAACTAACTATCGCTCGGCGAAACACCACTGCTCAAGTTATTAAAACTCAGTAAACTAGATTTCATCTATCTTTCTGAGATCAGACTTGTGATTCCGATTTCTTTCTTTCTTTCTTTCTATTCAATAATTTACACCCCCTCGCTCATTCTACATCATGTCTACGTTGAGCATCCACTATTCCAATATTCGCGGTCTCTTTAGCAATAAAACTTCCGTTTTCCAGCATCTCGAAGACGAAAGACCCTCCATTTTGGCCCTCACTGAAACCCAAATTGACACAGACAAATCCGATACTCCAGATCTCAAATTCAGAAAATATATTCTACACCCCAAATTCCGCCGGTATAACGGCGTCTGTTGCTACGTTCGCGATAACATCCCCTGCGAACGACTTGGATTTTTAGAAAAAAAAGCTTACGACGCATTATGGCTTAAAATTAATGCTAAGACCTCCAGTAGAATTCTCTGTACCGGGTGATTCAATAAGGGTGACGAGAGTACTGTATCTCAGGAACTAATAATCGTAGAAGTTTGGGAAAAAAATCCTTCAGAGGAAATCGACCAAGAAAAATTGCTGGAAATATTTTTTAAGTTCATACATCCACCGCTAGGTGAGCTAAATAGCTTCGATCGTATAAAAAAATGCAATTTTCTCAAAAATTTTCCAATATAAGTTTAGAAATGAATACTCTCACGTTAATGCCACCATAATAGTCCATCTTTTTGATAAATGACCCTTTATTGTAGGACGCAAAATAAAGGCGAGAGGGGATGCTAAACTTTGATGGACTCTAGTGTCTATAACTTAAGTTTGACTTAACGGAAATTTGTTAACAAGGTCTGGTTCAAGAAAGGAAGGTTTGGTGAATAAAATAAAAAAACATCCATGCCATTCTAGTTCTTGCCGCCCTCGCTAAGGGGCGTGTTTTATAAAGTTAAACGTTTTATTAATTTTGCTCCGAAATCTTAAATAGAACCGTATAATTATTTTATTAGATTCAGAAAGTAGATCAAATTTGCAACAAAATATGCTTAAACTGCATGTCGATATCTCCATTCGTTTAACAGTTATTGCTTAAAGAAAATTTTATTAACTAATTTATTAAAGCAACAAAATAGGTAATTGAGTTTTCAATTTTTTTTTAAGTTTCGTAGTCAAGCATGCCATGGACAAATAAAAAAACAGTTTAAAACTTTGTTCTTATTTTCATTTAATCACAAAAATAATGATAATAACGCTTTTTTCCTAATGCTTTTCTGTGTCGCCTGTGAGTAGGTATTAAATTTAAAAAATGTCTAATTTCTTAGAAGGCCGTGAAAGACTTGGTTGACAGTTTCTATGGAAACGGCATTTTCCACAAATAGATGTTAATGTTGTAATTGTTATTTTATTGTTTGTTATGTTATATCATTATTGTTGTGATTAGAATGAAAATAAGAACAAGGTTTTAAACTGTTATTTTTTTATTTATGTCCAATGGCATGCTTTGTATTTATTCTGAAAATTGAAAAAAAATTGAGAATAGCTCACTGACGCTATTTTGTTGCTTTGATATAATTAGTTAATAAAATTCCATTCTTTGAGCAATAACTGTTTAACTAATGGAGAGGGCGGCAAAGAACTTAAGAATGGCATGGGTGTTTTTTTATTTTATTCACCAAACCGTCCTTTCTTGAACCAGACCTTGTTAACAAATTCCCGTTAAGTCAAACTTAAGTTATGGACACTAGAGTCCATAAAAGTTTAGCATCCCCTCCCGCCTTTATTTTACGTCCTACAATAAAGGGTCATTTATCAAAAAGATGGACTATTATGGCGGCATTAACGTGAGAGTATTCATTTCTAAACTTATATTGGAGGATTTTCGAGAAAATTGCATTTTTTATGCGATCGAAGCTATTTAGCCACCTAGCGGTGGACGTATGAACTTAAAAAATATTTCAGCAATTTTTCTTGGCCATTTCCTCCCGAAGGATTTTTCCCCAAACTTCTGCGATTATTAGTTCCTGAGATACGGTACCTCGTCACCCTTATTGAATCACCCGGTACAATCTATAGATCTCCTAATGATAAAAAATTTTAAGAATTTTTCCGATTATCTCGGCTGTTGTGTGAATGTAATTCTTTCGCGTTTTCCAAATTCTGGAAGTCTCTTTCCTAGGTGACTTCAATGTACACAATAAGGACTGGTTGACATTCTCCAGATCCAACACCTCTGAAGGTAACGCTGCTCACATATTTGCAACTTCATATGACTTAACCCAAATTATAGATCGCCCCACTAAGATTCCGGACAACACAAACGACACCCCATATCTCCTCGACCTCTTTATGTCATCTGCCCATCTCAATTCTCTTTTATTATCTCTGCACCTCACAGGTAACTCAGACCACAACTTAATTAAAATAAAATCACATATCAACTTAGTAAAACCCCGCTCTCACACCCTGCCCAAAGCCCAGAGAAATAAGGCTTTTTTCTTAAAGCTCCAACTGGGATGAAATGCGTAACTTCTTCAGCTCTTTCCCATGGAATGATTACTGCTTCAGAAACTAAAATATGCCACGAATGTGACTCTGCATTCTCTGAAGTGATTCAAATGGGCATTGAGTTATATGTCCCTTTCAAACGAGTAATTGGAAAACAGGACTCCAAGCCCTGGTTCAATAAGTCTCGTCCGAACGCAGTCAAACAAAAATCATGCTTTCTATAATTGGTCTTCGACACCATCAGAGGATAATCGCGCTCTTCTCACAAAAGCCCCCGCCCACTGTAAAAACAATCCGATAATGGGATGAAGTCCTTCATTCAGAAAAAGCTGACAGACAATGTAGATGACGAAATGAGAGTGGCATTTATCCATTTATACGATTTACTGCACATTTAGACAGGGGTTATTAAAAATCATCAAGCTCAAATTTCGACTTACATGTATTCTTATAATTAATTTATAATTAATCACTCAATGAACATCATGTTGTCTTTGTAGTACATATTATTTTATTTAACATTGAAAATTATTATCGCAAACTATTTTACACGGTAACACTGAGTATTATAAGAGTAAGTAAAATTCTTGTAAAAAGTAATTGTTAGTATGTCGCCAAATTTTTAAATTGTTAAAAGTGTGCCTCAACAAAGGAAAGGTTGAGAATCACTGCATTAAAATGTCAGCATTGAAGGTCTGCGCTCTACAACGTATCATACTATGACCGTACTAGGAACGTAGTCGAAAGGTAAAAAAACATATTCTTTGTATTGAAAAAGTATGAGACTATGCCCACTAGACCGTTCCCGTCTCCGACCAGCTCCGTCGCCTGCCATGCACGGAGCGTTAATTAATTGTCGGCGAGAATATTTTGCCGGTGCCGATACGCTCCGCGCATGACTATACTGAAATACTGAAAGAACTTTTCTTCATCATCAACTAAGTGGATGAATAACCTGCAATATTCTCCTTCAGTTTTCGTTGTTTTATAGAATCGTGAATCCAGTAGCGTCGAGTGTTTTTTTGGTTCTCTTCTTCTTCCTCATCCAATATTATAGCAGTTATTGCCCGGTTGCGTGTCTAACAGTTAATTTTTTAATAGGCATACCTATTTTATTATTTAAAAACATGATAGCACTCCCAAAACGTCCGCAACATTGATACGAATGAAACGGTTTCCTATCGATTTTGGTGGATTTAATTCTGTGACGATACAGATTACATACGGGCAACATAAGGGCATCACGCCTGGGATGTATACGGGTACAGAACGCCGTCGATCCGTTTCAGTAGGCATAGCAGGACGTATCGTGTTGCTTTTCATGTCTGATACGTTCCTAGTACGGTCATAGTATGATACGTTGTGAAGTTCGGGCAGAGACCTTTAACGTTGTCGTAAGGCCCTTTTAATGTCAATAAAGATCGCAGTAGTGAACCCTCGAGCTCTAAACGATGACATAATGTCATTGAATAGAATTGTTAAGTTATCGGATGTGCTTTTTCCACGACTAAATCCGAATTGCGAGGCGCACAATTTATTTGAAGACTCAAACCACCATTCTAGTCTATTTTTTAAAATTAATTCAAAATTTTTACCTACACACGACGATAGAGTGATTGGCCTATATGCAGAGGCTAGGCTATGGTCTTTTTTGGGTTTTGGAACCATGATATGAAATATATATATATATACAACAAAATATAAAATTTTTGCTCGTTTAATAAAGGTAGTTTTTTAAATTGTTAAGAATTTTATGTCTGTGAAAAGATACAACATAGCACTTATCAATGTTAAGCTCCATGCCATTATTTCACACCATTCATATAGTCTATTAGATTTGATTGTAGACAAGTAAATAAATATTGTACTTATTCTTTTATATATTTTTAGATCATCCGCAAATAGAAGAAATTCAACATCAGTAAACACTGAAAATATGTTGATATATAGTAGAAATAAGAAGACAAATGAAGGCCCCAGAGGACTCCTGAGAATAATCACTTCAGAAGTGGAGTCATTAATTTTGACACTTTGCTTTCGATCCAATAAATAGGTTTTAACCAATTTATTAATTTACCTGTAACTCCATATTTTTCTACTTGTGGTAATAAATTGATATTAACTCTGTCAATGCTTTACTAAAAAAAAAAGGGGGGGGGGGGGGGGAAATCAGTATAGATGACATCGACACGGGATGACTGTGTAAGAGCATTTAGTAAATATTGTTCTAATAAAAGAAGGTTTATTGTTGTTGATTTGCCAGTAACAAATCCATGGCCGAGGATAATATACTTAGTTATTGTCAATAGTTTATCACGGATTATACTTTCAAATAATTTGGAATAGTTGATTGAATACATATAGGTCGGAAGTTAGTTATTGAGAGGGTTCCCTTTTTAAAATTGGTCTTAAGTAGCTGATCTTCCAGCAAGCGGGAAAGATTCCTGAAGTTAGAGATAGGTCAAATAGAGGTATACATATTGATGGGCAGTTCTTCAGGATAATGGAAGTATTATCAGGTCTGATCCTTTATGAATATCAAGAGTTTTTATTTTGGAGCTGATATCGTCTAATAATATATTTAGGTAGGATGGAGAGGTTAGTTGGAATATGGATTTCAGATAAGGGTATAGATTTTAAGGAGTATGATTGAAAAGTAATCTGCAAACAATTCTGCATACTACATCTAAGGAAGCAGCAACACTCTCATTGAGATCCATTTGCAGAGGAATAGAAAGTTTGATTTTAGAGCAGTAATATAGACAAAATAACTTGTATTCACAATCGATATAAATATTTCATAATTGAATAGCACTCAACAGACAGTACGTATACTCTGTATGGAAAATTTTTTTGGTAATACTATAATGATCAGTTGCCTTCCGATGCAAATATTTTAGCGAAATAATTTCTTTGGAGTTCATTAGATGAACCATTTGGAAATGTTCAATATGATTTAGTTGTTAATTTCACCTCATTGTTGGTCTGAAACATCAATAAATTTTCATTAGATATTCTCTCATATCACAAATATTTCAATTATGATTGAATTTACCTAATCATTCATTAAGTCAAGCCATTTATTAAGTTTGGTTTCTCTTATAATCCTTGTGTATCCAAGACAACTATGAATTCTGCATAATGGAGATGCATGGATCAATTTTGCTATGGAAAAGGAAATGATGTATATATTTGATAGAGCAAATCAATCTTCTCAGAACAATGGGACGTGTATGTGAGAGTTCTTGGAACTTGAAATTCTAAAACTTATGTTCATTAGATTAGTTGGATAATCTGGTAAAATAGTGTTTTGTAACAGTTTATTCTGATAGATTATAATCATAGAATATATTCTCAGTTGGTGTACATGACATTATTTCAATTATTCCAGTGATATTATGAAAACATAATTTGAAACTGGGAAATATAACAAAGCCAGCAATAATTGTACAATGACGTTATTCGGACAAAGAGATGTTCTGTTAATATGCTGATTTTATTTATTGAGCTGCAAAATTCTTCTTCTGCAATGATACCTCCTCCTACGAGAATGACATTAGTGTGGGGATCCTATCATGGAATATTGATGAATTATTCATCCAGTTCTGCCATTTGATATATCTTCTGGCTAGCCATGTTTCACTGAATGCAATTATGTCGAATTCCCAGGTTGAACATTGCTCTCAGGTAGTCGAGTTTTGTCCTCAAACCTCTCACATTTTGGTAATAGGTTGAGAACAAGTAGCGCCCGCTTTTTTTGAACAGTATCAATGTTGATTTTTGGATGTCCGTTAAAATATTTAATTTTTGAGACTTTCTAAAGTCAAGTTCTTTTTGCATTTGCCTTCATAGTGATTTCATAATTCTCTTTCAAGACTAATAGTTTTATCTTTTTTAATGATACTGATCTTTAATTTCATTGGTCTCTGCTAATTTAGATCTATTGAAAAATATGGATCAGCGGAATCAAGCGTTATCAAATATATTAATTTTCAATGGTCTATTTTATTTGGTGTGAATTTGCCGAGCCTGAAAAAGAGTTGACTACATTTACATTATCCTGTTCTTGTTCTGGCATTGTGACTTTGATTATTTCCATGATTTTGTCTTTGTCGTGCCCCTTTCTCGCATCACTGTCACCACCTGAGCTTTCTGGCACGCCAAAAACTATTATGTAATGCTGCGCCTCACTCTTTCTTCGAATTCACCAATGAGCTGATCTGCATGAGATAGATCAGGTTTAGAATTTAATTCACTAACCTGTTTAGTAAGCTCGTCTAGTTTAATTTTGAGTCCCAGATAATCATTTCTTTTAGAAAAACACGCAGAACATTGATAGCAAACCCTCTCTGAACTTCTTTTGATTTCAGGATGCCAAGTTCTTCTTGAGTTATTCCAGTACACTTAGCATGAGCTGGAAATTTACACTTGTCACTTAATATAATATCGATTTTATTGAGATCCTCATTACACTCGAACAATTACACGTATTACAGGCATGATTTCAGATTTAATTTATTTTGACTTTGAAATTTTATTTCACTTGCTATATCCCAATAATCGTGATTTTCAAGCCTCGAGATTTTTGAAATTCAAAACTATAAAATTAAAGATAGAATAAAACTTTTTTTTGCTTCCCCTTATTCTCTAGCAACTTCCCCCTGATTCTGCATTCAAAGTATAATAAAACCTTTATAATATTAAAATCTTGATTTAAAATTTCAAATGATTCAATTGACAATTTATTTTTATTCCAGCAATAAATCCGAAACGGTTATCATTGTAAAATTTATATAATGTATTTCACTAATACTTTGATAACAAAAATCAAACCTTATTTTTAAACAATATTACCTTAATTTAATTTAGTTTTTTTACTTTATCAATGCGAAGCATGGTGAAAGTATTATGTCGCTCTCGCGCCAAGCGGGACTTCAAAGAAGTCCTCAGGTAAAGACTACGGAACCCATGGGCTCAATTAAGGTCACAAATTGTAGTATTCAATTAGGATGAATTTTAGAACGTGACGATTTTGCCAAGAATTGCCGGGGATCTCGTCGAGAGGGCCATAAAATTGCCATTTTGTTTGGAAGTGCGTGGGGATGGATGGATGGATGGATGTTATCGTTTTTTCGTCACGATTTTTTCCACACCTTTGCACCGATTGAAATGAAATTGAAAACTTACAATTAGTTTAACAAAATGAAGCGCTGATTAGTTTTTGGTACATATCAAACTAAGCATTAGTACTTTTATTTCAATTACTTTTTGTTTTTTATAATATCTTGAAAATGACTTAACGAATTTTGATGAAATTTAATATCTAATTAAGTACCTTAGGGACCACAAAAGGTTAAATAAAGTTTTTAAGTATGAGTATATTTTAAAGTACTTTATACAGTAGGTGTACTTTTTTTGAAATTAACTTATTTTACCAAAATTTAAAAAATGCTCTATTTATTTTTCCTTTTCAAAAATAATAAGAAAATAATTTCTTAATGCAAGAATTAACATAAGAAATTGTTTATATATAAAATGTAAATATATAGGATTCATATATATTTATCATATTATTTAACTTGCTGGTTCAAATTGCTTAACAAAATTAATTGAAACTTTCGAGACTAAAAAATAAATTTAACTTTGTGTTATTTTAACTTTTACCGTCGTGTTTCTTTGTATTACTTTTTATGTAATGTTTTTAAACGGACATGCCGTTGAAATAAATAGATATAAATAAATATATATATATATATGTAAATTTCCCGCTCTTTATTTTAGTTCAGAGTAGGCCGCTTGGGGTGCTGTAAACAGCGTCACAAGCAATAAGGTGAATTGCCTATCTATATCTCTTTTTATCATATTCACTTCGTCTGTACTGAGACTTTATTAAACTGGCGATCGAGTGCATTCTCTGTTAGTGTAGTCGAGCTTAATTTTGAAAAAAAGTGTGTTTATCTGACTTTGAAAGAGGTTTGGTTGGTAGGCAATAAGTAAGTAGTGGGTTTAAAATAAATTATAAAGAAGAAATAAGGTAAGATAAATCCTTATTAATTCCTCTCACACATTCCTAAGGGGACAAGGGCAATAACATGGCTGATCTGCTCGGGTCCCCCGACCGGTAATCGATATAATTCCAAATGGTATAAATTCACCAACATCATCCTTATCCTTAAACTCAACATCTGATTCAGAGATGGTGATGATAGTATATGTCCTCGTCAGATACTACCCTCCTTTTTCTCCTCTGAGTATCCAGTCAGAAACAATGAAATAAATAAAAAAATAATATGAAAACCAAGTAACTAGTTTCATTATGACCTTCCTCCTTTCAAGATAATAATTTCAGGAATTGATAGCAACGTAGGAAATCTACATCCACTAGCTCTAGGTAGGTTAATCATAAAAATAACCTACCCCAACCCTGAGAAATAAAAGAAAATTTCAAAACAGTTTTAATGTCTTTCGCAGAGATGAATAAGGCAAATCGATTTTTAAAGGTAAATACAGCAGATTTAAAATTGAAGGCTTTTATACCTAAAAATAGTATTACAACGCAGAGAGCCAATTAAACATACCCACATAGACATAACTGAGGAGATTATAAGAAATTTAAAAAATCAAAGTGCATATTATAAATGTAAGAAGGGTAAACAGAAAAATAATAAAAGATAATACTTAATGGAAATTATGAACCATCACTGTCGGTAATTGTTACAATTCGTGGAGGTAAATTTCCGGACAGGCTTTTTATATACTCATATGCGACTAAAGTTTTTCCATATACCCCTCCAGGCCCTGTGCTCAAGGTACCTACTCTATGGCCATACTGCAGAAGGTGTGTAGGAGTAACAAGTTTAGATGTCCCGCGTGCCAGGGCTGCCATGAACTTAAAGGTATTCAGGAATCAAATTTCCCCAGGCCATGCTTATTCTACAGAAAAATCATCTATCTACATCCCCCTCATGTCGGGAGAGGAAATACAAAAACAGGCGCGGAAAAACTGCTGCCAATGAAAAAATTCTATTAGCTGAAGCATTGAGAATCACAAGAGAGGAGAGAGAAAGTAACATATGCAAAAGTTGTAAGTTTCGATCAAAATTTGCCCTAAATTAGTTAAAACGTCAAATACACAAAAGGGAGAGCAAAAAAATATGCCAAATATTTAAAATGGATATGATAGAGAAGGAAAATGAAAATTGCTTGATATTCAAAGGAGGAATGCCCCAATACTCGGACGTTCCAATTAAAAAAAGTATTCCAAAAGGCGAAAATCAAAACTATAATAATATTCTGAAGTCAATAGACGATATAATTCCCAAACTAAATGACCCAAACTCTATCCCGATCACAACCCGCATCATACAATTCTCAAAAGAAATCATATCACAAATCAACCAATGAATTCACAGCTCAAAATTTTACGAATTAACGCAAGATCTTTATGGAAGAATAAAGAATCAATAGACAATTAGTAATGGCTAATAACATAGACATTATTTCTGTATCTGAGACTGGCTTTGGCTATCAACATTTCTATAAGAGGATATTTTCGCACCCCGTCAAAGCAGAACCTTCTCTATTGGAGGAGGTGTTACCATTCTAATAAAAAATATACATTTTCAAAATTAAATTTAATAGTTAACAATATTTTTTCAATTATTATTACTGAGATCACATTGAGATAAGAAATTTTGTAACATCAATAGTTAGTAATAGCAGCCCATTAGTACAAATTGCAAGAACAGAGTGGAGCGATCTGTTTAAACTCATTACCTCCCCCATTTATTATTTGTGAGTGATTTCAACTCTCACCATCCTGCTTGGGGTAACCAGCCCTCCGATCGACATGGGAATGAATTGTATGAATCAATAGTGGAAAACTCGTTCTATTCACTAAATGACAGCTCCAACATTTTATAAACCACATTGTTCCCTACTGCGATAGATCTCACTTTCTGCTCTCCTATACCTATTGCAAAAATAAACTGGCAAATTCTGAATACATCCATAGGCAGTGACCATTTTTCCGATTCTAATTCAAATATCTCTGAATTCATCAACTGAAAAAGCTTCCCCGTTCTCCCGTGGAGGCTAGCTAAACTGATTCAGGAAAAATTTAATCTTAAATTTATCAATTTCAGAAATTCAGCATACGTATAATGATCCGGTTTCAAAATATTCCAAATTCACAAGTACAATTAAGAACGCTGCAAATCTTGAGATTCCTTCTTCGAAAATCATTCCATTTGAAAATATCACGTTTTGGTGGGATAGTGAATGCAAGAACAAAAAATTATCAGAACTAAAGTATTTAATAAATTTAAGAAACAACCTTCTTTGGAAAATTTTCAAGAATATAATAGAATAAATAAAATTACTCAAAAATTATTTAAACGAAAAAAGAAGAAAGCTGGGAAAAATACAGGGAATCATTCAAGCGGAGCACGCCTAATACAGACATCTGGAAAAGAATTAAAAACGCAAAAAGCATACACACAGTGATTTAGAAAACCCAAACATAACTGAAACTTTATTAGAACAAATCGCTGAAAAAATAGCTCCACCATACATATGTCGAATCAAAAGATATTCAAATAGGAAATTCCAATGAAAATTTTATCTCTGACCCAATTACTAATGAAGAAGTGAGACAAGCCCTCAAGAATCATAAAAATACCGCACCTGGCCCCGACAAAAATTCCCCCTCAACTTCTAAAAAATATACCAGAAAAAGCAATAGACGTTCTTTCGGATATACTAAATGATATTTACCAAAAAAGAATTCCATACACTCCCGAATGGAAAGAAACAACGATAGTTCCAATTCTAAAACCTGGTAAAAACCCCAAAATGTGAATCTTATAGACCAATTGCTTTAACTAAACTCTTTTAAAAACCATGGAAAAATTTTAAAGCAGAATCGAACACTATATAGAAAATAAACAATTAATTCCTGTTTTTCAATTTGGGTTCCGCAAGTCAAAATCTACAATAGACAACTTAACACTACTAACAACCGATATAGAAGCAAAAATTAAGAGAAAACAAACAAACCGCAGCCATATTCCTTGATCTTCAGGAAGCTTATGACAACGTAATCCCCAACAATTACTGTCAAAAATGCTCAAAACTCGGTATACCCGGGATGACTGTAAGATTTGTTATTCCCTTCTTTCGGACAAGATAATAAATTTCTTCTAAATAAAATATTCAGACTCCAGAATAACCTCCTTAGGAACTCCTCAAGGTTCAGTTTTGAGCCCTTTGTTATTTATTATATACACCTCTGAGATCGTATTAGCAATACCGACTGTTTCATTGTTACAATATGCGGACGACATCGTCATATACAGTAAGGATTCCACCGCGACAGAAATAAAAAATACTCTCGCTTGGCAATTAACAACCTCGAAAGGCATTTCAAGAACAATAGGCATTAACATTAATCCAAATAAATCTTCAATGATGATTTTTGCTAGAGATTCTCCGTTAAAAATTCAGATCAAACTAAACTCAAATATTATTCCGATAAAGAACAAACACTTTTTCCTCGGCATGTGGATCGAAAACAAACTAAAATGGAATGATCACATTCAGTATTTGATAAAAAAATGTCAAAAATACATTAATATATTAGATGCGTAGCTGGTACTAGATGGGAGCATCAGAGAGCATGCTGAATATTTACATAAAGGTTTGTTAAGATCAACCATCGATTATGGGTCATTCTTGTATGCAACTGCTTCAAGAGAACTTCTAAAAAAACTTGACACCCTTCAATACGTAGCACTCAGATCAGCAATTGGTGCAAGGACATCTACGCCAACAAACGCACTCCTGGTGGAGTGCGGAAATTTCCACTAGAAGTGCGCAGACAATATTTGGCGGATTGCTATTATATTAAAAATATGGCAGTGAAAGATAATCTTATTAGTAAGAATATAACAAAATTATACAGCATAGTAATTAACCAACCAAGAAACACAAACTCCCTCCCCTTATGAACAGTCATCTAAGATACGAAAAATTCCACAATAACATTGAGCAGACAATAGTACTAGCAATATTTGAAAGTCCCTATTACTCTTTATATCAAAAACCTCTCGTAGACACCCATTTAGTGGAAAATTCATCTTTTTTCATTAAAAATTTCCTGCTCTTAGAAAACATTTAACAAGAAGAATATATAAATGGGAAATGGTCAAATTACATCAAAATATATACAGATGGAAGCAAATCAAGTGAAAATACGGGATGCGTTTTTACATTCCTAGTGAAAAAATTGCGGCATATATAAATTATGTAATCCAAGCCTCTATACTTTCGGCAGAGGCAAAAGCCATCTCAAAGCAACTAAGTATATTGAAAAATTAAATGGGAGTCAATTTTTAATTTTAATTGACTCATTAAGTTCTTTAAAGAATATTCAAACATTAGAGAAAATCTGTATATTAATTTGAAATCAATAGAACAAATTAGTAAATTACGCGCACAAAACAAAAAAGTACAGTTAGTTGGATCCAGCTCATAGCAAAATTCAAGGTAATGAAATGGCAGACTCTTTGGCGATATACGAAAGTGAACAATACCAACCGTAGAAAGACGGATCCAAACGATTTAAAAGTAATAGCGAAAAACTACATGACGATAGAACGGTGGCAATGTTATTTAAGGAGGAAACACAAGAACATAAAGGGCAACACCTGTTCAAAATACAACCCCAAATCACCATAAAACCATGGTTCTATAAAAGTACTAAAGAAAACAAATTACTACAATATCTAGACTAAGGACTAACCACAACTTATAATCAATATGATACGCATGAATTTGGGCCCCTTAAACCTTGTGATTGTGAGTTAAGGATTGTAGATATGGACCATTTAATTCACGATTGCCCAAAATATAAGGATTCCCAACAAAAGATAAAGGATATTTTTAAACAAGAGGAGTTAAACATTAATGAAAATTTAATTGAGATACTAAAAAAGAATAAAATTCAATTGAATTGCGCTATTTAATATTTGCGGAAGAAAATAATATAAAAATCTAAGTTGGCTGCATTGTAGATAAATAAATAGCAAAACTCGTGGCTAAATTCTAAAAGGGTGGAGGCCAATCAAAACCTACTACTACTACTACTACTACTTGTCCAAAGCATATTTATCTTTTATTTTGTGAATTGCCTTCTCAATTGAGTATTTCTTATTAACTATAGTAATCTTATCCTACAAATAAATAAATAATGCTGAAATGTTGGGTGAAATTTTGATGAAATATTATACACGAAAATTGCGAGCTGAAAAAGAAATGGCTATTTATAAAATGAAAAGTGAACTATTCTATAAGGAATTGAAGGTGAGAATTAGGTTAGTTTGTAATCAATATAATAATAATTAAATACTTATTTATTTGTAGCGTACAAAGAGCCTGAAAAAAGAAACTGAAGGAAAAACGAATTTAGTGAAAAAAATAGAAAATTCGATAAATAAAATGAAGTAATTATTCAAAAAAGTATGATTTATTTATTTTATTATTTTAATGATATTCATTTAATTTTTAATTATACATTTTATTTAATTAGATTATTGATCAGACTAAAATTGAAACGAATTCAATTAAAGATGAAATTAAAACATTCAATGAAAATGTACAGTATTTATTTATTTATTTATTTATCTATAAATCAATTCAATTATTGTATAATCTATTTTCAATTTAATTATTTTTTAGAATAATTATAAAATCAATTCGCTGAAATTAAAATTGACTCACTAAACCGTCATTAAATTTAGTAGAAAAAGTAAAAATTTATTTATTTATTTAGGGAAATATTAAGCGGGAATTTATACAGGGTTAAAGTCCTAATTTGAAACAGGAATTTGGTTATTTATTTATTTAATTTCAGATGCACGAATTAAACTGTTAAAATAAATTCTAATACGGAAGAAGTTCCATTGGATAACGATGGAACTGAAGATATTTTGGAAGCTGCAGATATAGGATCTCTAAAGGGGTCAAATTCTATTTGTCAGGATCGCTCAATCGGCTCTAAAAACGATGTACGAAATGGTGGACACCCTGCATTGGGCATCCCTTCATGGCCATTTAGAAATTGTTAAATTTTTATTATCAAAATCAGCCCAAATAGATTCAAAGAAATAAAAACTAATACTACTCCTCTTATGCTGGCATGTCAAAATGGGCATGTCGATAGTCAATTTGCTTTTGGACAAGGCGGATATAAATTGCCTAAATAGATATAGAAATACACCTCTTCATGATGCAATTGAGAAATCATTTGAATGTTGTCCAAATTACTAATTCAAGGGGCGGATAAAAGAATAAAAGGTAGGTGGGGAATGACCCACTTGATTTTGCTATTAGAGGAAACAGCCCCTCAATTGTAAATTATTTACGTTCTCTTTAAGATATCTGATACCGTATTATGTATTGAATAAATAGACAAATAAATAATTTTCTGCAAAACGTTTTACTTTTTTTTATTTTAATTGAAACAAAATTTATTTTCTCGTATGTTTGGCTGGCCAGACAATATTATATAAATATTTTTGAATCCTTTAGTCTCTTGTAAAGTTAACCCAAGACATTCATTAACAGATGCAGCTCAATTTATTTATTTATTTATTTTCAATCTAATGCAAGAAGGGGTATAATAAGATGCAGCCCCTATGGATCTCCAAAAGACCACCCATTACCGAAGAGGGGGAGGGGTCAAGTTATTTATTAGAGTGAAAGGGCGGGTCGAAAAAACTGAAATGAAAACACTCTAGTGCGAAAAAGTTGCCTATTATAGTATGATAGAAAGAAGAAAAGTTCCAATTAAATTAAAATCTTCGGTTTGTGCACCGAACTTGAAATTGGAAAAATTTCAAAATCTTTTTGATATTTGTTGAAATTTTTTGTTTCTAATGCGCGAACGTAAAGTATTATTAATGATCAGAATTTAATTTATTTCAGTTATTTAAACCATAAAACAAACGTAAGCTGACGTGTTCTGATGTGGCCATACTTGCTACCATAGATGGTGTGGTCAAGTATTGTAATCGTGCATGAAAAAATTGGGTTTTCCTTCTTTTTCAAAATATCTCAAAAACGGCTGAAACTATTTCGATTAAAAAAATTGGGCGAAATTTCGGTCTACAAAAAAGCCCCTAATAATTGAACATCGAAAAATTATATTTTTTAAGGATAATAATTGTTTTGTCAAAATGTCTGTTAGTTAGTCTGTGCATTTTCAAATTTTTGTGGACGAGTTAGCTCAAAAACTAGTGTGAAGATATCGAAACCAAATTTCACTCGTAGTTTTGGCCCATTGAGATTAAGAGCTGATTAGATTTTCATGCATATCGACCCAAAATTAAGGGGGTGGAGGGGGGGTTAAAAATTAAAAAATATAAGCCCATTTTAGAAAACTCAACCAAATTTTGTATACATAATCAGTGGTTTCTGAAGTCTAAAAATCAAAAAACAAACCCCCTATTCCACCCCCGCACCCACCCTCCGCATATCCCGATATCACATTTCAAATCCAATTATTTGAATTAAGGCAATAATGTAATTATATAATCAAACTAGCCGCAGGCCGCCTTCGGCAACCTCTTGACCCCCCAGCCCACGAACCCAACCCTCACATCCCACTCCCACTCACCCACACCCCCGAAACCCACCGGCGAGGACCCCGAGCCCCGCACCATGCACCTACCCAACCTCCGCCCTCACCCCCACCCCACCCCACTACGCCCCTCGGACCCTCCCGCCCGAACCCCCGACTCCGCAACCCCGAACTCCCCCCCCCCCCCCCACCTCACCCAACCCCTTGCTCTCCCACCCGCCCCACCCCCCGCACCAACCTCCGCACTCAGTTTTTGCATTTCCCTATCCTTCTAGTGACCCACGATGTATGTATGCAAAATTTTATTTTAAGTTAGTTCTAAAATTTTTAAATTTTCATTTTTGACCCTCCGCCCCCCCCCCCCATTTTGGGTGGTTAGTTTATATCTAGCTCTCTAGAGGCACAGATTATATATTTAAATTTGGTTGAGTTTGCTCCAAGGGCAAGAATTTTATATTTTTCACCCTGTCCCCTTTTTGGGTTGTTTTTGAAATTTTTTATATAAAAGTTGTCAGAAATCACATCCCCTACAACTTTGCTCGTCCATAAGTTTTGCCCTAGAGTTATTAGTTTAGGAGTAATTTGATAATTTTCATTCGTGCGCCCCCCAAACCCCCTTTTGAGGTCAAAATATCAAAACGTTATATGGCAAACAGCCAGTTAGAAGACATCTGATCTAAATATGAAATTTCATAATAATCCCTTCAGCCGTTTTGACGTGAATCGTGAGCAACTTTTCGCGGAAACCACGGAAGCGAACAGACGAACCAGACGGAATTTTGTTGAGGGTGTTTTCGTTGATAACTTTGCTTGAATCGTGTGGCAAAATTTGGCGTGATTTGTAGCAATGTACAGACAAAACCTTAATTATATAGTATATATATATCGATGTATATTTTATAAAAATGAAATGGGTAAAAAAAGGAAAGAAATATTTAAAAGTGGTGTTTGTCGTTGATATGAGTTGACCGAAGGGGGTCGAAGGGGTGCTGAATTGAATATTAAAAATAAATGCACTTCTTAATAAGAGAGTTGAGTTATGAGACAGACCCGTGAATCACCCTACATGTAGATATTTATAAATGTTTAATAAAAATAAATTAATCCTTTTTAATGTGTTTGCAGAATAAATCATTATATACGTTTTTTAACTTCTAATTCGGACTTTTCCATATCAAATTCGAATTTCTATAAAACCATCCATTTTTTACATATTAAATTATAGCCTTTTATCTGAAAACGTTTCTTGACAGTACAAAATGCTAAGCTTGGATGGTTTTAGTTGATGAGCTGAAAATTGATAGGCAAATATACTAAAATCACCAAATTTTAGCCTTTTACCTGAAAACTTTCCTCAGAGTTAAATTAAATCAAAACTTTTTCTTAACTATAACTTTTTTCTATTTTTTTCAACTTTATTTCATTAATAAATTCTGAATTTGATTTGAAAATGACTGATTTTAATTTTAAAATCCTGCATTTGAAATGGAAAAGTCCGAATTAGAGATTAAAACCCCAAATATAATGATAGATTTAGCTTTTATGGAGATTTGATTATAAAATGTAATAATATATATATAGAAAAATTTTTTTTTAATTTATCATTATCAGTTCAAATCAGATTCTAAATTCAATGACAAATTACTTTTAAATTATTTTTCTACTGAAAATTGTTGAAATATATATGTTAATAAATTGAGAATGAGTTATACACGTGGTATATGTAGATTGACAAATTCCAAATCTTGAACGAAATTGTATGTATGAATGAAAATGTGAAATTTTATAGTTTTTATTTGGTATTTAATTGTATATACATATATAAAAATGTTTCAATTTTCAGTACTACTGAAGTTTGGCGTAGTTAAGGAGTAGCAGCCGGCCAGCTGATTAGCCACCACAAGGTTTCAATTTCGGTAATCCGATTAGAAAAGCAGCTAACTTTTTGGTAGAATTCACAAATTTTGGAAGTAACGAAATAATTTAATGAGAAATACTCAAGTGATGACTAGTAATAATGGAGTTTCGGTTTTTCTAGAGTGGGGGTGGGGCACTGCCCCCCTGCCCCTCCCATAACTACGCCCCGTATGCAATAGGTTATTTGGCACAGCTTAACAATTTCTTTTGTCGGTGGCTGCATGACGGTAAGTGGTAGTCGAAATAAATGTCGTCCGTAGATGTCATACAATAAGCTTAGGAATTTGTAAACATAACCCCATCGAAATATTAGTCGATTTGTATGCCATCATAAAGTTATTCTCGTTTAAACATGTCAGCTTACAAGCCAAATTCTCGTCATTTGCGGGAGGTTTTAATTTTCTGCTTTAATATGAAGAAATCTGCGGCTGAGGCTCATCGAATGCTCTCAAATACCTATGGTGAGGCCGCTTTTAGTGAAAAAGAACGTGCAGTGGTTTCAGCGCTTCAAGAACAGTGATTTTGACGTCAAGACCAGCATGGCGGTGGAAGAGGTTTTCAAGATCCAGAATTAGGCATTACTTGATCAAGACTCGTGTCAAACGCAAGCAAAAATTGGCGAGATCATTGGGAGTGACGCAACAAGCCATTTCAAAACGCCTAAAAGTAATGGGGAATGATTCAGAAACAAGGAAATTGGGTGCCGTACGAGTTGAAGCCGAGAGATGTTGAACGGCGTTTGTTTGCTTGTGAACAGCTGCTTGCAAGGCAAAGACGGAAGGGATTTCTGCTGCATCGCATTGTGACTGGGGACGAAAAATGGGTTCATTACGATAATCCCAAGCGCAGAAAATCGTAAGGGATATCCCGGCCATGCTCCCACGTCGACGACCAAACCGAATATTCACGGTTCCAATGTCATGCTCAGTATTTGGTGGGACCAGCTCGGCGTAGATGTATTATGAGTTGTTAAAACCGACTGAAACAATCACAGAGGCGATCGTTATCGAACGCAATTAATGCGTTGACCGAGCATTGAAAGACAAACGGTCACAATACAACAAGAGACATGATAGTGATTTTGTGACAATGCTCGACCCCATGTTGCGAAAGTGGTCAAGACATACTTGGAAACGTTAAAATAGAAAGTTCTACCCCACCCGCCGTATTCTCCAGACGTTGCTCCTCATTATCACTTGTTTCGATCAATGGCACACGGCCTGGCTGACCAGCACTTCCGGTCTTATGAAGAAGTGAAAAAGTGGATCATTCGTGGATCACTTCAAAAGATGACCAGTTTTTTCAACGCGGGATTCGTACGCTGCCCGAAAGATGGGAAAGTAGTGGCCAGTGATGGACAATACTTTGAATCATAAATGTATAACCAGTTTTTTACAATAAAGCCTCGAATTTCGGAAAAAATGGCGGAAGCAAAGTTGTACACCATTTATATATATGAGTTTATCATTATTTTGATAATGTATCTGATTTTATTTTATCACGAGGTACGCCGACAGCCAGGCAAAGCTTGAAGATTAAGGAACCCATGATAACTTAATTAAAGATAGGAAACTCGTAGAAAGTTAGTCCTGGCGCCAAAAGCTTAGCTCTAAAACTCTGGTTAGTGATAAAAATATTCATTTCAGGTCACTGACAAAATAAACAAAAAAAGTTTTTTTTTTCTGTTTTTTTTAATTTATTAATAGAATTTAAGGAATTTAATTTAATTTATTACCAATATATCGGGTGAGTTTTTTATCTTGAGACCGTCTTAAATAAATCAAAAACTGTGCATTATATGAAAAAATTTTCAAAATAAAAGTTTATTAAATCAGGGAAACGACTACGCTATTGTTTGTCGACCTAGAACAAGCTTTCAAGAGTATTTCAAAAGTCCAAGTTCTGTTTTTTTTAAGTAAAACCTAATATATATATAAATATATAATCTTTATGTTCTTTATATATTCTTGAATTTATATTAAAATAAGCTGACGTGTTCTGATGTGGCCATCCATGACTTTGCTAGCATGGCCCCTCACTTATATTTAATATTTAATAAAATTAATTATAATCATGTGGGGGGGTTAGTTTTTGCATTTTTAGACTTCTTGGGACGCACTGATTATTTGACGCCGACGGTACTAATAATATTTGTCAAGGGGCAGAAGAAGGATCCCTGGCGGGGTCAAATGTCATTTGTCTCGAAATTCTTGACATTTAAATAAAACAAAAAGAGCTAAATTTGACCCCCCCTGCATCGTGCATCCGAAAATGGTCATTTCGAAATAGTCAAATATTTAATATCCAAATCCAGCAAAGTAAATCCAAATGATATATTTATTTATGCAAACTCCTCTAATGTATGCGGTGCACTAATGTAAATCTCTATCGTGAATTTACTATTGGACAAAAGGGCAGATATAAATTACAGAGATAGTGATAGGGATACAGCCCTTCATAATGGAGTTGACAGAAATCAATTGGAAATTGTAAATTGACCAATTGAGGGCGGACAGAACGATAAAAAATGTAAGTATACACTGGATTTAGCTATCTTTAGAAATCACACTTCAATTGTCAATTATTTACATTCATTTTAACATTTATCAAAAATAAAGTACCTACCTGGAGCCACCGAGCAATGCACAGTAGCAAATTAAAAAAAATACAATTATATATGGTATATTACACGCCCCTGGACCCCCCCCCAAACCACGCACCTGGCCCCTACCTATGCACCCACCCCACCCGCACCTAGTTTTTGCATTTTCTAGTGGTCCACATATGATGTGTCTGTTTGTTTACTCGACACCAATTTGCCCACATTCGTTCATATTGATAAACATTATAAAAATAAATACGGAAAATATTAATAATAAAAATAATCGTATTTGATCTGAAATAAAAACATAAAATTAAATAAGAATTGTCCGTATACATCACCTTGCCGTGATATAAACACAACATTGCGATTTTTTCTCTCCAATTTAATTAATTTAAATTATAATATTTCTACCCAATAAGTTAGCAACTAATTAAGTTTGTTCAATTGATTCTATCTTCAAGACTACATATATTAAGGATAATTTTTCTGGCCTGTCTGAAAGGATCGCTATCTCCAGATAAGCTACCATACTTTTCAGTTTGTTTTGTTCTATTTCTTCTTTCTTTTTATTTCATTTGTTTTATTTTTTCTTTTAGACATCAAACTTAGTATAATATTATTGTGTTATTGTTTTTCTTTTATTAGGCTATGGCTTAAAATTCTAATTAGGGTCGAGCATAATTTCCTCCATCTCGCCTTTTATGTTAGATGTTTCGAATGAGATCAGCTTTCCGGCATGGTTTTCAAAAAAACCTAAGACTAATAAGCCTAATCACTCCAAATTCGATCACCAACTTTCAGAAGAAACCAGAACCAAAATTTCTATTAATTAGTCATGCTGATAGTAGCCAAAAGCTAAATAAGGTTTCTCCTTTTTTCTTATCAATAAAGTCATATCCGATCAGGCCACTAGTCAAGTGAAAAATATTAAAAAACTGCGTAATGGAACAATTTTAGTAAAACGACTTTGATAATAAACAAACTAGACTGTACTTAAATTAACTAATATATCAAATGAAATTCCGATAAAGGTAGAACCACATCAGAAACTAAATTCTGTAAGGGTATTATATATTGCGAAGATCTAGTTGATATTCCTAAGGAAGTGATTATTAGCGGAGATTAAAAAACTAGAATATTGCATTGACATTCATAAAGTAAAAAATTAACCTCAGATTTTGAAACTCCCTTACCATCATCACTTTTGGAACATCACTGCCTAAAATTAAAGGTTGGTTTTTATAATCTTTCAGTTAGAATACATCTCCTCCCTACTTCGATGTTTTAGATGCCAGAGATTTTCGCACTCGGCCAGATCGTGTAAATCAGAACATGAAATGTGCGGTTTCTGGCGGAGATATAGATCATAAAGTGGAACAAATAAATGTGATAGACTGCAGAAAATGCCATAATTGTGGGGATCACCTACGTTAGAAAAAATGTCCTCTACTTACAAGGAGAAGAATATTCTGAATTTGTCAATAAACAAAAATATTTCTTATTTTGGCGGCGAAGTCAGTATGAAAAAAATGAGAAAAAATTAAACATACATCGTATTCTGCGAAATTGTTCAATCTGTACCTAAAAATTGTCCATCTTGCCAGGACCTTAAAGTGAGATTTTTAGCTTAAACGACAAATTGAACTTATGAAAAACCAGATTGCAAAGCTCATCTCTGATAAAATGTCTAATTCATCCGAGAGCACAGAAAGTGAAAATAGTTTAACTTTTTTCAAGAAATACACAATCTAGTCATTCTGGTAGCTTCATCAACATCATTTATTCAGCCATCTCCTGAGCTTCCCCATAAAGTACCCAATAAAAATAACTCAAATTTACACAGGTCAGAAACTCTCGTATTGAAATTCAGTCGATATCCGAAAATGGTTCTGAGACAGATGTGTTGGTCTTATGTACCAAATAAAAAAAATGGTGGCATAAAACAAAAATCACTTAAAGGAAGGAAAAAAATTATAGTTTTTAATGTAATTTTGATAAATTTATTTCCATATTTTTTATTGGAATTTTTCTCTTTTTATATTTATTTATTTTAATGTTTTATAAAAGCTGCTTTTTTAACCTTTTCTTTTATGAGTTTAAATTCTAATATTATGCAATGGGCTGTAATGGATTCTTTAATCATTTCAAGGAGAGATTAAATTGTTATTAGAAAGTTTGATCCTGTGTGCATTTGTCTACAAAAACACATACTATTGGAGAACAACCTGTCCAGGGTACTGAAGGGTTATAATATATATATATAGAAAAGATGAAGAGAAGGCTGAGAGCTCATGGAGGAGTTTCTATTTGTGGTAGGAATAATATAAAATCTAGTGTCTGCCTCTTATTTCTATTTCCAGTAGTTGCTAATTAGCATTTATAGGGTTTCCTTAACTATTGTAATATTTATCTTAAAAAAATAATAACATTTCTTTAAGATGAAATCAACAATATTTTAAACTGAAATTAATAATCCTTTTATTTCTAGGAGATTTTAATGCTAAAAATCCTATTTTTGGAGGTGATATTTTAGATAGCAGAGGGAGAATGTTAGAAACATTCTTTTTGAATAATAACATTTCTTTTTTAAACAGTGGTCTTTAACATTTTTAGTTTGGCTCATGGATCCTTTTAAACTATTGATCTCTTACATTTGTTTCTCATACTTCCATTAAAACTAAATTTAATTGGTATACATTTGTGATTATGTTCATCTGACCACCTTCCTATAATAATTTCATCTTCCCAAATAAATACTATAATAACTTCTCCAAAGATCCCATGCTAAATGGAAACTTAACCATGCTAACTGGGATTTATTTAATCATTTCAGTTTGCGAGCAAAATGTAGAAAGTCCGTTGGAAAAAATGAAATATATCACTAATATAATTGTTAAAGCTGAAAACATCTATTCCCTAAAACTACTACTATTAATAAAAAAGGCTGGGTGTTCCTTGGTGGAATATCGAGGTTAAAGAATGTTGTATTAAAGAAGGGAAAAAGGCCTTTCGCAAATTTAACACTTATCCAAATACTGAAAATCTTATAAATTTTAGAAAAATTAGAGCTAAAGCAAAATTTATCATAAAAAAATAAAAGGATAAGTTTAAGGAAAATTATATTTCTACTATTACGCCCTCTACTTCAAGCAAATTTTGTGTGGGAGAAATTAAATAAAATTCAGAGGTCGATATGCCAGAATTTAAAATTTTAAATGTTAATAATAACGTATCTAATCCATATGAAATTGTAAATATTTTTTAATCAATTTATCAAGCTGTCGAACACAAATTATGACGGCGAACATAGCTATTAAAAATTTGAACGAACAATTCCCTGTTCTTTTCATTCGGATGATGAACCTATAATAATTCCGTTACCTTTTGTGAATTTGAATATGCTTCGAAGAATCAAAATGCAACTCCTTTGGTTCCGATGGAATTCATTTAGATGATTAAACATTTAAATTTAAATACAAAAACTTTTTTGTTTAATACTTTAAACGACATTTGGATTAATGATCTCTTTCCTCAATCTTGAAGAGATCGATACTAGTTCCATTCAAAACGTAATATGCTTAGGTAAACAATTGAAAATTTTCGTCCTATTTCTTTATTAAACTGTGTAAAATCTTGGATAGAATGGTTAACAAAAGACTCTCTTGGATCCTTGAATCAAGAAATTTACTTTCAAATAACCAATGTGGATTTCGGCCTAGAAAGATCTTGCCTGGATCATTTAGTTAGGCTTGAAGATTACATACAATCAGCATTTATCAAGAAGGAGCATGTTATTGCTGTCTTTTTATATAGAAAAAAGCTTATGATAGAACTTGGAGGCATCTGATTTTAAAAAGCTTCAAAAATGGAGGATAAAGGGTCACTTAGTGCATTTTATAAAAAATATTTTGACTGATCGTACCTTTCAAGTACGAATTCAGAATTCATTGTCGGATGTGAAGACCCAGGAGAATGGATTGATCAAGGAAGTCCACTTAGCTGTATGTTATTTGCCATAGCTTTTAATGGAGTTGTTTCAGAATTGGGATGTAGAATTAAGTATTCAATCTTCGCTGATGATTTGGCTTTATATTTTAAATCTAAAAATTTATCCATTGTTCAAAATAGATTACAAACTGCAATTAATAAAATAGTTAAATGGACAAAGGAGAACAGCTTCAAGATTTCGCTTGAAAAAGTGCTGCTATACATTTTTGTAAATTAAGGAATTGTAATGTAGACCCAGTTCTCTTTTGTGATAGTTCACCACTTGTATACAAAGGGTCTATAAAATTTCTAAGATCTTATTTTGATAAAAATTAAAATAGTCAGATCATTTTCAAATATTAATAAAAATGTATTAAATCAATCAATTTATTAAAATTTTATCCAATCATACTTGGGGAGCTGATTCAACAAGTTTGCTAAGGATTTATAGAGCCCTCATCAATCAAAATCGATTATGGATGTCCAGTATATACTTTTCTGCAAGACTAATATCCTAATAAAACTAAATACATTTATATCTTGTAATAGAATTTATGAGTGCTCTTCGTACTAGCTAATAATTAACTTGTTGGCTCTTGCAATTGAGCCTCCTCTCAAATTGAGGACATATTGTCCATTAATTACATATGCAAAATCAAATCAATTCCATCACATCCACATTTATTCTGTATTCAAAAATAATTAACTAATAAATTCCTTGCCAAGCCACACAGAAACTAAGACCACTTTCACTCAGAATGGCATATTTTCAGGCTTATATCAAAATTTATTTCGAGAATTTGATCACTTTGAATTCACCACCCAAACCACAGGTCTTCAGCTCCTTCCTCATTGGAATATATTAACATTAAAAAAAGTATTGATACAAATCAATGTTTACCAACATCTTTTAGATATTATTATCATCTTCAACTCAATTGCTGCAGCGGTTTCCATCATTCCAGATTTGGACCTTTAGCTCACATTGAACTTTAAAATAACAAGCTATCAACACAAAACAACATTTTAACAGGCACAACGCGGAGGATTTTGCTAAATGCATTTTTAAAGCAACAGCCCATTTAAATTTGTTCTGATTCCATATTGTACTAAATCTTTGGGAAAATATTTTTAACATCCACTTGTTCAAAAAATTTTAATTCTAGTAGAAATTACAAGATTCAAATATGGAGATCATTTTCTGGATTCCTTCTCAAAATATTTTGAGGAACGAAGCAGTAGATAGCACTTACAAAAAGGTGCTTTGCAACGAAATTTGAACTTCATAGTTATGAATTATTTCGACCTAAAAAATTATATAAAGATGTATTTTAATAAGTGGAAAGAGGACTGGCTCAAATTGAAAAATAATCATCTAAAAACGTTACATACAATAACTAAATATAATCTGATGGCTTTACCAAAGAAAACAACAAATTATATTAAATAGACTAAAGATAGGTCATTGTATCTTCTCTCATCAATATCTTTTCAACAAACAATCCCCGCCTCATTGCGTTCTTGTAATAAAGAATGAATGTACACCATCTTTTGATAGAGTGTCCTTTATACAATACCCTGAGAGATAGATTTAAAATTCAAGGAAATTTAAAGAATATTTTGGTAGATCGAAAGAATTTAATAATTTATTTCTATTTTTAAAAAAAACCGGGGTTTTCACAAATTTAATATATTATAGTTTTCGATTTATTTTATTATTATTCTGTTTTGATTGATTTTCTTATGCCTATATGTATTTTTGTAGATATTTCTTGTGTGTTTTGAATATAGCGATTGTATGATTTGTCAGGTTTTGTTTCTGTTGTTTCTGTTTGCTATATTGTTGATTTCGATTTTTTGTTGTTGTTTCTTTGACTTTGGTTTTTGTTTTGCTCCTCTGTTTTCTTCATTTCTTAATGTATAGAAAGTGAAGATGGAATTGAAGAAAGAAAAAGAAGTCAGGAACTCGATGGCACTAATGACCTTAGTAGTTGATATGCCATGTATTTTGTAAAATAAATAAATAAATACGAATTGTTTCAAGTTATATTAAAAAAAAGCCAATTCAACCACTTTATTTGTAAACACACCTGTTTTTGTTATGATTTAGACACCTGTTAATTAAAAACAAACAAAAAATTCTAATTTTAATATAATAGCTTTATTCGTTTTGGATGCCTTGGGCAGCACTTATATCAGCCTCAGTCACTAACCCATATTCGTTTAGAATACCAACCGACTTGGTGTGCCCCAGCCCTATTCGTTTTGGGATAGTTGTGTTTCTTTAGAGCACTCTTAACGGCGTCACAAGCCCCGCCATCGACGCTGGTCATATGAGGCTTTCTGGTTAATCTTCGCACCATTTTGAATTTCAAAACACCGATTTTTTATATACTCTAACGACTTGAATTTATTATTGTTATTTAATTTAGAATAATGAATGACCGGGAAAGTTATTATTTTATTAAATTATTTATATACGAATTATTCTTTTAAGTCGTTTATTTGTTATTATTACATTGAATATTAGTTTCTTCTGCTGGAAAAATAAAATTTTTAATATTTTTGGTTAAAAAAATAAATAATTAAAAATTATTTTATTAAAAATAAAACAGAAGACTCATTTTATTTTAACCTAAAATAAAAACAATTCTGTTACCATCGACAGTGAAATCTTTATTCAAATAATACATTTTTTAATAGTAGGTTATAATGAAAGAAAATAAATAAAATTAAATACATTTTTAACTTATTTATAAAGAGACTACAGTTTAAAGGGCAAAATTTATTTTCTAGAAGACACATTTTTTTTGACTTTTCGACCTATCTAGCCATTAGCGAATTTGATAGATACTAATTATTTTTATTAAATAAATTTCTACCCCCCCCCCCCCACAGGTGACAACATTTTTTATTGTCTCCTTTAATAATAATATAAAAAAATTTCCGAATCATTTGAAGTTCATCATCTGAGCAGTGAAGATTCACAATCAGAATCACTTTCGAGAAGTAATTTTATAATGGAAAATTCTTTTCCATAAAAGTATCCATATTTATTTGTAACTAGGTACCTATATTATTTATTTAAAATAATTATTAAATAAATAAATATATAACCTATTATATATGTATACTACCTCTTAATTATTACACTAGAATAAAAATAATATTTTTTTTTTAAATTTCGTTATTCGAATATAGGCATGTGTCAAAAATACATTCGTTTTAGAAGTCAACCAAACTAGGGCACACCTGAAGTGACCCGGCTGAAAAAAGTGACACCAGATGGTGCACTTGACTCAACAGAGCACACGCAATTTCCAAAACGAATAAAGCTAATATATTATGTATTTAAAACCCTATTAGTGGGTTTAAAATTAAAAAACCAATTAATAAATAAAAGATAATTGAAATAAAAAATGTAAACAAACTTTTTATTGAGATTTTCATCTATCAATAATTACTTTAATTAAGAAAAGATCAATTAAGATGAAATTTGTCGAGGTCTGAAACTGGCTGAATCGTTTTTCTCATCCTCAAAACTTGTTAATATAGAAGTTGCTTTCATCAAAATCGGTAGAGCCGGCGTTTTCAAAATAGAACTAAGATACAAATATATAAATAAATTGGTATATACAATTTTGCTCGTTTAATAAGAGTAGATAGATAGATAAATATATTGTAATAAATAAATAGACAAATAAATATTTTATCGCCAACTTAAAGCTTATTTTTTTTATTTTCTTGTACACGAAAGAATGTTTTATGTTTGGCAAGCGAGACAAAATGAAAAAAAATATTGAATCGCTGAAAATTTAAATTTAACGATCACATTTATTAAAGGTTGGTATCACAATCGTCAATTTGACGCAACTAATAACTCATGAGACTTGATAAGTACACCAATTTTTAGCAAAATCGATGGCGTAGTTTTCGGCAACCGATTCTATATACCACCCGCCCCCGAAACCTTACATATCCCCCTCTGCCCCCGCCTCGCTCCCGTCCCCGAAACGCCGCACCTTGCCTCCCACCTCCTGCACCCCCACCCCCGCACAAAGTTTTTTCATTTCTAGCCTTCTAGTGGCCCTTTCAGATTATGTATAGGTAGGTATGTAAAGTATAATTATTATTTTTAATTAATTAACAATTTACCGAGTTTTATAATCAATTACTTAAATTGGCAAATGGTAAATATATAATAATATTTGTGGGATTTAAAATTCATTTTTATAATCACTTAAATTATCTAATTTTTAATATATATTTATATTTGTAATGATCTTTTGTGAGATTTGAAATTGAAAAACCAATTATTTATTAAAAATGAAATTGAATACTGGGATTTTTTGCAAAAAATTGCAGTTTTTCAACAAAAATTTGGTTGGACGGTCGCTCGGACGCCGCCCTCCCTAGGAAAATTCCCTTAACTACCCCAATGGGCATTTAGAAATAGCCAAATATTTATCATCAAAATCAGCACAAGTAGACCCAAAGGAAAGAAATAATTTGAAAACTCCTCTAATGTTGTCACGTAGAAGGAGCAGATGTCTCTATAATCCAATTTGCTATTGGACAAAGGGCCGGCTATAAATTACCTAAATAAAGATAATTGGACACCTCTTCATGCTGCATTTGAAGAGGGCCGTACCTAGGATTTTCGGGGGGGGGGGGTAGATCTGCGTCTCCTTTTTTAGCATTCCCTTAGGAAGAAAAAAATTCGGTATTTTGCTCCATTTCACTCAAAAGTCGTTAAAATAATAAAGAGGTGAGAAAAATGTTTATTATTTTTAAATATTTAAATTAATATTTATATTAAAAAAATATACGATTTAACACGGGCTGTTACAAATGTTTTTAAATTGTTTAAAAAAGGGCATATGACCTCTATATATATTAAAAATTAAAAAAAAAAGTTATATTTCTGGGGGGGGGGTGTTGGTCTCTCCAACCCCCACCCCTCTAAGTGTATATTGTAAGGAGAATTATAATGAAAACTATAAATTTTTTATACTTGGAGTGTCGAGTTTATTATATTGAATTTTAAATTAAATATGGCTGAAAATTAAATACGGCCATGTGAAATATAACCTGTTCTGTGATGGGTATGATCCTTAATGGGGATTTTTTCAAAACTTTGTCTGCTCAGTCAGATTTAAATTGTTGTAATTAATTTGTATTGATGTTTATTAATGTATTGTAGATAGATTGTATTGATGTTTGGAGGACCTAGCCACCGAGGACTTGTGCCTCTAAGCAGGTCGAGGAATAAAGATTTATTTATTTATTTGAAATTGATTTTATTTGAAAATTTGATTCCCAATTCACTTTGATGGTTCACCGCTAGATGTCTCTAGGGTCGAGAAAATAGCCCCTTTGGTACAGAGTTGCCGGATCAATTCAAGGCGAAAAATAGACAGATATTACCTAAAACACTATTTAGTAATTTCCAAATAAAATATATAATATCGAAGAATTCTCTTCAACTCGGTGTCTAATGCATAAAAGTTTAATTAACTCTGTTGGCAACACTGGGTGCCCCGCCCTCGAACAAAGGTCATATCCTTGAAGGGGATTCTCGTTGCAATTGCGTTCTCAATTGAGTATTTTCTTATTAACTATAAATAATCTAATCCTACAAATAAATAAATAATGTCTGAAATGTTGGGTGAAATTTTGATGAAATATTATTCTCGAAAATTGCGAGCTGAGAAAGAAATGGCAATTTATAAGATGAAAAGTGAACTATTTTATAAAAGAGGTACGGGTGAGAATTAGTTTAGTTTGTAATCAATATCAATAATTAAATACTTATTATTTATTTATTTATTTAGCGTACTAAAGAGAGCCTGAAAAAGAAACTGAAGAAAAAAAGAATTTAGTAAAAATAGAAAATTCGATAACGAAAGTAAATGAAAAATTATTCAAAAAGGTAGGATTTGTTTATTTTTTTATTTTAATGAATAATTAATTTAATTTTTAATTTTACATTTTATTTAATTAGATTATCGATCAGACGAAAATTGAAACGAATTCAATTAATGTTGAAATTAAAACATTCAATATGAAAGAAATGTAAAGTATTTATTTATTTATTTATTTATTTATCTATAAATCAATTCAATTATTGTATATAATCTATTTTCTAATTTATTTATTTTTTAGAATAATCATAAAATCAATTCTCTGGAAATTAAATTGACTCACTCAACCAGGAAATGGTAAATTTAAATAGAAAGGTAAAATTTATTTATTTATTTAGGAGATATTAAAGGAGATTTATACTAGGGTTAAAGTCCTAATTTGAAACATAATTTAAGTTTATTTATTTATTTAATTTCAGATGCACGAATTAAATATTAAAATAAATTCTAATACTGAAGAAGTTCCATTGGATAATGATGGAACTGAAAGATATTTAAAGGACGCTGCAGAAAAAGGATCTCTAAAAGGGGTCAAATTTTATTTGGCTCAGGATCCTTCCAATCTAAATAAAATCAATGTAGAAAGTGAAAACCACTCCACAAATATGCATCCTATGAAACCATTTGCAAATTGTTAAATTTTTATTATCAAAATCGGCAATAGTAGATTAAAGAATAAATAATTTTACTCCTCTTATGTGGGCATGTCAAAATGGACAGGTCCTATAGTCAATTTGCTTTTGGACAAAGGGGCGGATATAAATTGCCTAACTAGTGATATTTTGTTTATGCAATTGCTTGGAAATCAATTGGATGTTGTGAAATTACTAATTCAAAGAGGGCGGATAAAGCAATAAAAGATATTGACGCAATGACTCCACTTGATTTATCTATTTTTCTTAACAGACGCTCAATTGTAAATTATTTAAATTCTCTTTAACATCTATACAAATTATTATTATGTATTGAATAAATAGACAAATAAATAATTTTCTACCAAACATTTATTTTATTTTAATTTAAACAAAAAAGAATTCTTTTTCTCGTATGTTTGGCTGGCCAGACAATATTATATAAAATGTTTGAATCGCTAGTCTCTTGTAAAATTGTAGACGATGTTAACAGATGCAGCTCAATTTATTTATTTATTTATTTTCAATCTAATGCAGAAAGGGGTATAATAAGATGCAGCCCCTATGGATGTCCAAAGACCCTTGCATTACCGAAGAGGGGAGGGGGTCGAGTTATTTATTACAGTGAAAGGGCGGGTCGAAAAAACTGAAATGAAAACACTCTAGTGCGGAAAAAGTTGCTATTATAGTGATAAGAAGAAAAAAGAAAAAGGGGCGTAAAAAAAATTAAATTAAAATCTTCGGTTTGTGCAAATTTGAAATTTGGAAAAATTTCCAAAATCACGATATTTTGTAATTTTAAATTTTTCTAACCTGTGCGGGAGCAGTAAAAAAGAGTATTATTATTGAACAGAACTTAATTTCTTTGTTATTTAAACCATAAAAGAAACATGAAATAAGCTGACGTGTTCTGATCAGCCCATCACTTTTGCTTTGCCATGAGTATGATTAAATGTAATCGTGCATGAAAAAATTGGGTTTTTCCTTCTTTTTTTCAAAATATCAAAAACGGCTGAAATATTTCGATTAAAAAAAAATTGGGCGAAATTTTCGGTCTAAAAAAGCCTAATAATTGAACATCGAAAAAATTATATTTTTTGATATAATAATTGTTTTGTCAAAATGTCTGTTAGTTAGTCTGTGCATTTTCAAATTTTTGTGAGACGAGTTAGCTCAAAAGGCTTAAGTGTGATATCAAACCAAATTTCACTCGTAGTTTTGTGCTGATGATAGGCTGATTAGATTTTCGTGTATCAGACTAGAATAAGGGGGGTGGAGGGGGGGGTCAAAAATTAAAAATAAGCCATTTGAAAAACTCGGCAAATTTTGTACTACATAATCAGTGGTTTCCCTGAATTCTAAAAATCCAAAAAACAAACCCCCTATTCCCCCCCCCCCCCCCCCCCCGCACCCACCCTCCGCTTATCCCGATATCACATTTAGTCAATTATTTGAATTAGGGCAATAATGCTGATATATAATCAAACTAGCTGCAGGCCCGCCTTCGGCGGCCCTCTTAACCCCCAGCCCACGAACCTAACCCTCACAGCGCACTCCCACTCACCACACCCCGAAACCAGGGACCCCGACCCCCGCACCATGCCACCTACCCGGCGCCTCCGCCCCCCTCACCCCCGCACCACCCCACTACGCCTCTGGACCCTCACTTGAACCCCCGACTCCACAGCCCCAGACTCCCCCACCTCACCCCAACCCCTTGCCTCCACCCGCCCACCCCCCGCACCAACCCTCCGCACTCAGTTTTTGCATTTCTATCCTTCTGAAGTGACCCACAGATATGTATGTATACAAAAATTTTGTTAAGTTGGTTCTAAGAGTAAAATTTTCATTTTTTGACCCCCCATTTTGGGTGGTTAGTTTTTGCATATCTAGCTCTCTGAAGACTACAGATTATATGTTTAAAATTTGGTTGAGTTTGCTCCAGGGCAAGAATTTACATATTTTTCACCTGCCCCCTTTTTGGATTTGTTTTTGGAAATTTTTTATATAAAAGTTATTAAATGCATCTTACAACTTTGTTGTTATAAAATTTGCCCTAGAGTTATTAGTTTAGGAGTAATTTGATAATTTTCATTCGTGCGCCCCCCCTCAAATCCTTCTGGGGTCTAAATATCAAAACGTTATATAACAGCTAAAAACGTAAGTTAGAAGACATCTGATCTAAATATGAAATTTCATAATAATCCCTTCGGCCGTTTTGACGTGAATCGTGAGCAACTTTTCGCGAAACCGGAAGCAGACAGACAGACAGACAGGAATTTTGGTGAGGTGTTTTTAGTTGATATTGACTTTGCTTGAATCGTGTACAACCCAAAATTTGGCGTGATTTGTAAATGTACAGACAAAACCTTAATTATATGGTATATGCTTATCGATGTATATTTTATAAAATGAAATAGGTAAAAAAAGGAAGAAATATTTAAAGTGAATTGTTTGTCAGATTGATGAGTTGACCGAAGAGGTCTGAAGGGGGGGGTTGCTGGATTGAATATTAAAAATAAATGCACTTCTTAATAAAGAGATTCAGTTATAAAAAAAGAGGACGAACCCGTGAATGTACATATGGGCGTATTTATAAATGTTTAAGAAGCCAAAAATAAATTAATCCTTTTTAATGTGTTTTCAAGAATAAATCATTATATACGTTTTTAACTTCTAATTCAGGGTTTCCATAATAAATTCAAATTTCTATAAAACTATCATTTTACATATTAAATTATAGCCTTTTATCTGAAAACATTTCTTGACAGTACAAAGTAACGGCGGATGGTTTTTTAGTTATTGAGCTGAAAATTGATAGGGAAATATACTAAAATCCACCAAATTTTGGCACCTGAAAACTTTTTCTCAAATTCAATTAAATCAAAACTTTTCTTAACTATAACTTTTTTCTATTTTTTCAACTGTTTCTTAATAAATTCTGAATTTGATTTGAAAATGACTGATTTTAATTTTTAAAAACCTGCATTTGAAATGGAAAAGTCCGGAGTAGAAGTTAAAACCCCAAATATAATGATAGATTTAGCTTTTATGGAGATTTGATTATAAAATGTAATAATATATATAGAGAAAAATTTTTTTTTAATTTATCATCATCAGTTCAAATCAGATTCTAGAATTCAATGACAAATTCTTTTAAATTATTTTTCTACTGAAAATTGTTGAAATATCCATAAGTTAATAAATTGAAAATGAGTTATACAGGTAGGTATATGTAGATTGACAAATTCCAAATCTTGAACGAAATTGTATGTATGAATGAAAATGTGAAATTTTATAGTTTTTATTTGGTATTTAATTGTATATACATATGCAAAAATGTTTCAATTTCCAGTACTGCTGAAGTTTGGCGTAGTTAAGGAGTAGCAGCCGGCCAGCTGATTAGCTACCACAAAGGTTTCGTATTTAGTAATCGATTAGAAAAGCAGCTAACTTTTTTGTAGAATTCACAAATTTTGAGTAACGAAATAATTTAATGAAAGCCTCCAAGTAGTGACCGAGCGTAATGGAAGTTTCGGTTTTTCTGGTGGTGGGGGCACCTTTTTATACTCCATAACTACATACATATATATACCTAATAGGTGTACAACCTTGCTTCCGCCGTTACGCAATAGATGGCTGTAGCGGTAAGTGGTAGTCGAAATAAATAGATCATGAATCAACAAAAAAAAAAAAAAAAAATGTGTAATATTAATAGTGATGGCTATATGTTGATGCGGTGATGGTGTATTATTAAGCTTAGGAATTTGTAAACATAGCCCCATCGAAATATTAGTCGATTTGTTTCTTTATCATAAAGTTATTCTCGATTAAACATGTCAGCTTACGAGCAAATTCCCGTCATTTTGGGAAGTTCATTTTCTGCTTTAATATGAAGAAATCTGCGGCTGAGGCTCATCGAATCCTCTCAAATACCTATGGTGGGCGGCTTTGATGAAAAGAACGTACCGAGAGTGGTTTCAGCGCTAGAACCAGTGATTTTGACGTCGAAGACCAGCATGGCGGTGGAGGAGAGAAGGTTTTCAAAGATGCAGGAATTGGAGGCATTACTTGATCAAGACTCGTGTCAAACATAACAAGAATTGGCAGGATCATTGGGAGTGACGCAGCAGGCCATTTTAAAACGCCTAAAAGTAATGGGAATGATTCAGAAACAAGGAAGTGGGTGCCGTACGAGTTGAAGCCGAAGTGTTAGACAGCGTTTGTTTGCTTAATGAACAGCTGCTTTAAAGGCAAAGACGGAAGGGGATTTCTGCATCACATTGTGACTGGGAACGAAAAATGGGTTCATTACGATAATCCCAAGCGCAGAAAAATCATGGGGATATCCCGGCCATGCTTCCACGTCGACGACCAAACCGAATATTCACGGTTCCAAGGTCATGCTCAGTATTTGGTGGGACAGCTCGGCGTAGTGTATTATGAGTTGTTAAAACCGACTGAAACAATCACAGAGGCGATCGTTATCGAACGCAATTAATGCGTTTGAGCCGAGCATTGAAGAACAAACGGCCGCAATACAACAAGAGACATGATAAAGTGATTTTACAGCATGATGATAACAGGCCCATGTTGCGAAAGTGGTCAAGGCATAGCGACGTTAAAATGAAAAGTTCTACCCCACCCGCCGTATTCTCAGACGTTGCTCCCTCAGACTATCACCCCGTTTCGATCAATGGCACACGGCCTGGCTGACCAGCACTTCCGGTCTTATGAAGAAGTGAAAAATTGGATCGATTCGTGGATCGCTTCAAAAGATGACGGTTTTTCAACGCGGGATTCGCTGCCCGAAAGATGGGGAGAAAGTAATTGGCGGTAGTGGACATGCTTTATGAATCATAAATGTATAACCAGTTTTTTACAATAAAGCCTCGAATTTCGGAAAAACGGCGGAAGCAAAGTTGTACACCATTTATATATATGAGTTTATCATTATTTTGATAATGTATCTGATTTTATTTTATCACGAGGTACGCCGACAGCCAGGCAAAACTTGAAGATTAAGGAACCCATGATAACTTAATTAAAGATAGGAAACTCGTAGAAAGTTAGTCCTGGCGCCAAAAGCTTAGCTCTAAAACTCTAGGTTGATAAATCAAAAAATAATCATTTCAGGTCACTGACAAAATAAACAAAAAAACGTTGTTTTTTTCTATTATTTTTTTAATTTATTAATAGAATTTAAGGAATTTAATTTAATTTATTACCAATATATCGGGTGAGTTTTTTTGTATCTTGATACAGTCTTAAATAAATCAAAAACAGTGCATTATGAAAAAAAAGTTTCAATAAGTTATTTCCGTCAGGGGAAACTAAACGCTATTGTTTGTCGACCTAGAACAAGCTTTCAAAGTATTTAAAAATGAAGTTCTGTTTTTCAAATGACCTAATATATATATAAATAAATAAATAAATAATTCACGGCGGTAATTTTGAAAACGAATATTTCGCGAAATAATTTTACCAGCACCATATTTAAAATAAATAATAAATAAATAAATAAATCTTTATTCCTCGACCTGCTTAGAGAGCACAAGTCCTCGTTGGCTAGGTCTCAGAAACATCAATGCAATCTGCTTCGTGTCGTAACATCAATACAAATTAATTACAACAGATTTAAAAAATAATAAACAAAGTAAAAAAAAAAAAATAGAAATGTATGCTCATTAATAAATAACATGACCATAGATTTCCATCAAAAAACAAAAAGTAATTTAAAATTCACGCAAAAACCCGATACAGGAGCAAAGCGACGCATTAGCCATCCGGCATTTGCCATAAGTTGTTAAGGAAACCTGGTCAAAACCTTAACAAGAGATGGTATGACCTTTCTCTGCCTCACCTAATCTCTGTGAGAACTAAATAAAATTTTGCACAACTCTAGGACATTAGGACTTGACCATTTGCAATTGATTTAATCATAGGGGGCAAGTAATCCCAAGTAGTAACAGACAGATTGTTCCACAAATCAATGCCAGATCCTACAATTGAATGTAAACCGATATTTTTCAAGAATCTTGGCTTACGAATGCTTTTCTATGATCAGCTCTACCTAAATAATTTTGGTTCTGAAATCTATTCGTTATTTCCTCCCAACTCCTAAAACCCTCATAGGCTGAAAAATCCACTTTCAATTTAGCCCATTCCCTTCTCTCCAATAATCTGAACCATCCTAATTCATTAATCATTGAAGTGGCCGCTACTAGCTATCATTTGCAAAAACAAATCTAGCCGCCCTCCTTTGCCATATCAATTTTTCTCTCTAATGCGTTGTGGATGTTCGTCCCAAACCACAGAACAATATACAAATTAGGTCTTACATAAGTTAAATAAACTTTTGACTTAACTTCTCTAGATGTACCCTTCAAATTCTACCAAGCATCCCCAATTTCCTATAAGCCTTATTGACTATATAACTAATATGCATATCCAACTTTAGAATTTGCTTACGAATATGTATGCCTAAATATTTATAAAATTTAAGATTCATTGATAATATTTCCACCAATGTAATAATTTTGAGGACTAACCTGATTTCTAGTTCTAAATCTAACCAATTTGACTTTGAATGGTTTAGTTCCATTGAATTGAATCTACCATCCTTCAATTTGATCCAGGTCATTCTGTAAAGTAAGGCTATCACAATCATTATCAATTATTCTATATACGACACAATCATCCGCGAAAAGCCTAATAGATGATTGCACGATAGAAAACAAAATCATTTACATATATAAGAAAAAGAAAGAGGACCCGAACACTACGGAATCACCCCAGACGTGACATCTATATCAGACGAACATTTCACTTTTTGGTACGAGTTCTATCCCTAAGAAAAACACCGAATAAATTTAATTAGCACTTAACAGACAACCTGACGAGTTTAATTTTTCTAAAATAATTTTATGACTGACTTTATCGAAAGCCTTGGCAAAGTCAAAAAATACTGCATCTACACGCTGACTTTATCTAAAGCTTCTATTAATTCCTGAATAAAGAAACTAATTGAGAATTACAGGAATATTTTTCTAAAACCATGTTGCCTATGATAGAACCATCCTTGCCTTTAAATACGAGCGGATATGAGAGTCTACCAACCTCTCTAAAATTTTTACCAGACTTGTTAAACTCACTGGCCTATAATTACAAGCTAAACTCTTATCTCCCTTTATAAACAGGAATAACTAACGCTCTTTTCCAACCAATAGGCATAGTTCCCTCATCCAAACATCTATTAAAAAGTAAACATAAAAATTTTGAAATACTATCCACTACAAATTTCAGAGATCACTATTAATTTCATCCTCCCCGAGGCCTTTCCTGGTTTACACACCTCTTAATACCTAATGCCCATCCGATTCCAAAATGACTAAATCCTCCATCTGACTATCTTTAAATTCCATCAACTAACTCACCCTCCTCTAGGCTTCTACAAAAACTGGGCAAATACTGTCTATTTAATAGTGCCTTCAACACATTATCCTCAACCAATTCACCATCATTTATATACCTATACATATATACATAATCTGTGGGCCACTACTAGGCTTCGAAATGCAAAAACTGGGTGAGGGGTAGGGGGCCGAGAGTGGAGGTGACGGTGCTGCAGTGGTGGGGGTCGGGGGGGCGAGGGGAGTTCGGGGGGATTAATAGATAGCTTTTAACAGCAAAAAGTTGCAAAGCGTAGCTCGGTGTTCCAGATACTTTTAGTTATATGTTTATTAAAATATTGTGTGGCAGCGACCCCCGGACCCCCACCACTTCACCCTTGCACCCACCCCATCCCAATCCCCCCTGTATCCCTCCGCCACTACACCCCCCCACATCTCCCCCACCCATCCCCCTCCACCCTCGCCCCCCGCCCCCTCACCCAGTTTTTGGACTATATAGGACCTCTAATAATAACTAACCTGAAATTGATTTTATTTGAAAATTTGATTCCCAATTCACTTTGATGGTTCACCGCTAGATGTCTCTAGGGTCGAGAAAATAGCCCCTTTGGTACAGAGTTGCCGGATCAATTCAAGGCGAAAAATAGACAGATATTACCTAAAACACTATTTAGTAATTTCCAAATAAAATATATAATATCAGAAAATTCCTCTTCAACTCAATTGTCTAATGCCTAAAAGTTTAATTAACTCTGTTGGCAACACTGGGTCAGTTTGTGTTAACTACCACAGGATTTTTGGGTAAATTCATTGGACGCCTCTAGGCACACCAGGGGCGCGTATTTTGACACTCGCGCATATATGTCTTGGAATCACGTGGTGCCGTTCCATTTGACAGTTTCCTCTAGTCAACATTCACTTCATTTTTCTCTTAAATAACGAATTTTTTTCAAAGTTATTTTTTATTATTTGAGTTTATAATTTTATTATCTATTTTCTTTTTATACTACTTTAATATATTATTTATCTTAGCTATTAATTTTATTATCAAAATCAATTATTAAAATTCATGAAATTTGTTTTTGCTGATATTCTCAATAGGTAGCTATATATATATCAAATTTATATTTTTATGAAATTAACTTTATATACTATACTTTATTCATTATTATTTTTCTTTTTATTGATACAGATTTAATAATAATCCAATTATGCCTCTATTTTTTGTTGCATCCTGTCGGTTCAAAAAAACAAAAGAGAATAATACTTCATCGATATTATATTTTTTTACTGCAACAGTTTCTGAAAAGATAAGTATTTCATTATCGTCTTATATTAAATATAAAAATGTTTATTATTTTTAAAAATTATATGATAAAAAGAATTTGTTACATTTTTAATGAGAATTCATTCATTTTTTACCCATTTTTAATAATTAGTTTCCTTTAAAAATGGTAAAAGTTATATATTTTTATTTTGAAATTTATATATATATATATATATATATATACTATATATATAATTAATTAATATTTAATTCTTCTAGGAACAATGTCTTAATGTCGATCTATATACATAACGGTTACCAAAATTATAGAATTCGCGAAGCACAATACACTGGCAATTTCCTCTCCTGAAGATGAATAATGAAAATTATTTAAAATTTTAAAATTCGATTTGTTATAAATAACTCTGAAATAGTTTTATTATATATTTTTTTTACTGCGACAGATTCTCAAAAGATAAGTATTTCATTATCCTTTTAATTAAATATAAAAAGGTTTATTATTTTTTAAAATATATGATAAATAAGAATGTTTTCTTTTTAATGATTAATTACACCAAAAATGTTCGATTTTTTATCTATCTACTATATATATATATATATTATTAATATAAATACTTTGTTTTTTCCAGGGATATTGTCTCAGGTTTTTAGACTGACTTCAAATCGATTTTCTACATCATCGGTTCTCAAAGTTCTCTGACAACACGCGAAGCACAATACACTGATATTTTTATACCCGGAACATTATTTAAAATTCAAAATTTCCAATTATTATTATTATAATTGTTAAAATATTTATTTTTTTAAACGCAAACTTATTGTGAAATATCTAAGCTGTTTTATATATTTATGTTTAGATTAATATTTATAATTGAATGTATATAATATTATAACATGTGATTGCTTTTCTGAGTTCTTGCCGGCTTCTTCTCAGTAGAGCTATTTCCGAACCGGTGGTAGATTAATAAAAATGTATTAAATAAATAAGCACTTCATTATTATTTGTATTAAATATAAAAATGTAATCAGATACCAATATATGTATATATATATATACGTAATAATAAAAATGTTGTTTTTTATTCCTTACTTCAAATCTTTTATTTCATGTTTACTTATCTTTTCAGATTTGACGCTTTTATAGCTGATTTCCTTATAAAAATAGAAATTAAGACTTGAGCCATCTAGATCGGGGCTTTTTATGAGATGTTCTCATTAAAAATTCCCAATCTAGATGACTTTAGTCTTAATTTCTATTTTTATCTTGAATTATTTAGTGTGATAAAAAATAATTTTAAATTTCCTGCCTCCATTTAAATGTGCGTGTGTGTGAGTGTCATGCGTCAAATAGCGCCCCTGGCGGCCTAAGGCACTCCAGTTGTTGAATTTACCAAAAAACCCTGAGAGTTCGCCATCTATATGTATCTTTTATCTATGCACTGGGTGCCCCGCCCTCGAACAAAGGTCATATCCTTGAAGGAGATTCTCGTTGCAATTGCGTTCTCAATTGAGTATTTTCTTATTAACTATAAATAATCTAATCCTACAAATAAATAAATAATGTCTGAAATGTTGGGTGAAATTTTGATGAAATATTATACACGAAAATTGCGAGCTGAAAAAGAAATGGCTATTTATAAAATGAAAAGTGAACTATTTTATAAAGAATTGCAGGTGAGAATTAGTTTAGTTTGTAATCAATATAATAATAATTAAATACTTATTTATTTATTTATTTTGTAGCGTACAAAAGAGAGCCTGAAAAAAGAAACTGAAGAAAAAAAGAATTTAGTGAAAGAAATAGAAAATTCGATAACGAAAGTAAATGAAAAATTATTCAAAAAGGTAGGATTTATTTATTTTTTTATTTTAATGAATAATTAATTGAATTTTTAATTATACATTTTATTTAATTAGATTATCGATCAGACGAAAATTGAAACGAATTCAATTAAAGTTGAAATTAAAACATTCAATGAAAATGTACAGTATTTATTTATTTATTTATTTATCTATAAATCAATTCAATTATTGTATAATCTATTTTCAATTTATTTATTTTTTTAGAATAATCATAAAATCAATTCTCTGGAAATTAAAATTGACTCACTAAACCAGGAAATGGTAAATTTAAATAGAAAGGTAAAAAATTTATTTATTTATTTAGGGAAATATTAAGGGGGAATTTATACTAGGGTCGAAGTCGAAATTTGAAACAGAATTTAAGTTTATTTATTTATTTAATTTCAGATGCACGAATTAAATAGTAAAATAAATTCTAATACGGAAGAAGTTCCATTGGATAACGATGGAACTGAAGATATTTGGGAAGCTGCAAAAAAAGGATCTCTAAAGGGGGTCAAATTCTATTTGGCTCAGGATCCTTCCAATCTAAATAAAAACGATGTAGGAAATGAATTGCACCCCCCTGCATTGGGCATCCCTTGAAGGCCATTTAGAAATTGTTAAATTTTTATTATCCAAATCAGCAATAGTAGATCCAAAGGATAAATATAATTCTACTCCTCTTATGTGGGCATGTCAAAATGGGCATGTCCCTATAGTCAATTTGCTTTTGGACAAAGGGGCGGATATAAATTGCCTAGATAGTAAATAGATATACACCCCTTCATTATGCAATTCTTGGAAATCATTTGGATGTTGTGAAATTACTAATTCAAAGGGGGGCGGATAAAACAATAAAAGATAAGTAGCGGAAGGACTCCACTTGATTTAGCTATTCTACTAAACAGACCCTCAATTGTAAATTATTTACATTCTCTTTAACATCTATACAAATTATTATTATGTATTGAATAAATAGACAAATAAATAATTTTCTACCAAACATTTTTACTTTTTTTTATTTTAATTGAAACAAAAGAATTTATTTTCTCGTATGTTTGGCTGGCCAGACAATATTATATAAATATTTTGAATCGCTAGTCTCTTGTAAAGTTAACCCAAGACATTCATTAACAGATGCAGCTCAATTTATTTATTTATTTATTTTCAATCTAATGCAAGAAGGGGTATAATAAGATGCAGCCCCTATGGATCTCCAAAGACCCTTGCATTACCGAAGAGGGGGGGAGGGGGTCAAGTTATTTATTAGAGTGAAAGGGCGGGTCGAAAAAACTGAAATGAAAACACTCTAGTGCGGAAAAGTTGCCTATTATAGTATGAGAAGAAGAAAAGGGGCGTAAAATAAATTAAATTAAAATCTTCCGTTTGTGCACCGAACTTGAAATTTGGGGAAAATTGCCAAAATCACGATATTTTTGTAATTTGTATTTATTTTTAATATTCAATCCAGCAACCATCAATCTGACAAACAATTCACTTTTTTAAATATTTCATTTTATAAAATACTATCTGCAAGGCCCGCCTTTGGCGGCCCTTCTGCTAGCCAGGAGGCACGCCCCCTGGACCCCAGCCCTCACCCCCCACTCCCACCCACCGCACCCCCCGAAACACACCCACCACCCCCGCCCCCACACCACCACCCCAACACTCCATTCCGCACCCTAGCCTCCTTAACCCCCTCGCCCCAACCCCCGCCCTCAAAACCCCTCCAGCACCACCACCCCCGCACCATGCACCCGTTCCCAACCCCCGCCTCCACACCACCACCCGCAATCCACCCACCTCGGACCCCGCACCCCATCCATCCCGAACCCCACCCCGCGCCCTCCAACCCTGCGCACCACACCCCCGCCTAGCTCCCTGGAGCTCACCCCCGCTATGCCCCCTGGACTCCACCCCCTGCAACTCCTACCCTACTCCGCCTCACTCCTCACCCCACCCCCGCACCCACCCTCCGAGCCCAGTTTTTGCATTTCTAGCCTTCTAGTGACCCACAGATTATGTATACAAAATTTGGTTGGTTTGGCCCAAGAGAAAGTATTTTCATTTTTTGACCCCCCCCCCATTTTGGGTGGTTAGTTTTTGCATTTCTAGCTCTCTAGAGGCCCAGAGACTATGTATACAAAATTTGGTTGAGTTTGTTCCAAGGGCAAGAATTTATATTTTTTCACCTTCCCCCCATTTTTGGGAGGTTTTTGGGGGAAATTTTTTAAACAAAAGTTGTCAGAAATCACATCCCCTACAACTTTGTTTATCATGAAATTTGCTGTAGGGTTAATAGTTTAGGAGTTATTTGATAATTTTGATCCGTGCGCCCCCCAAACCCCCTTCTGGGGTCAAATTATCAAAACGTTATATAGCTAAAAACGTAAGTTAGAAGACATCTGATGCAAATATGAAATTTCATAATAATCTCTTCAGCCATTTTTACGTGAATCGTGAGCAACTTTTCGGAAACCACTGAAACAGACAGACAGACATACAGGAATTTTGTTGAGAGTGTTTTCGTTCATAATTTTGCTTGAAACGTGTGCAACCAAAATTTGTGGGTTTTAAAATAAAAAACCAATTAAAAAATAAAAAACTGCTCCCTGCGTGAAAGCAGTTTCTGTGGCGTCTCCACAAGTGGACGCAGTCGGCACGTGGGGCAGAGTACTGTGCTGTGGCTCAAAATGCGCGCCTCTACTTGAAAACAAGGGTCACAAAAAATGCCCTGCCTGCGCTGCGGAGCTGCGTCTCCAGCCAGATATAGGGGCTGCTAACTCCTTTGTTCTTTTTTTGGAACGATGATATAGTTCAATCCCACGCCAACAGGCGCGTTAGTTTCGTTTTTTGCTTCTCGCGTGTACCAACAGATGTCCTAGTTTACCTGTATTTTAAATAAGATATCATTTGAACACATGTTTTATTTTGACTTGGATTATTAATCTATATTTATAATATTATTTATTATATATTATATTATTTATAATATTATTTATTATATATTATATTATTTATAATATTATATTATACCTATTATTTATAATATGTGTTTTTTATTTATTTATATATATATATATATATTTTAATATATTTTATTCATACAATATATGTTTAAGTTTATATACATGTATTTGTTTGGATTCGTATAATAGTTTTCATTTTGTTTTGTCTAATTATAATGTTTAAGATTGTTTGTTATTTTAAATATAGATAAATACAAAATCATTTATAAAAAAGCAATCTTAAAACTGAGTATTGCTTTAACTTTTAACTTTTCTGGGGAAAGTTTTCGTCTTGTCAATTGTAATTTTAATTTTGATTTCATCCATAAGTTGTTTTATCCTTGAGGGATATGTAAAACTGCTTTTTTTGAATCAAATTAAATTCCATCTATGTCATCAGATAAAATCTCCTGACATATGTTCGAATTCTTTTTTATAAAAGATTTGAACTTATTTTGTTTATGTGTTTATTTGGAATTGTATCATATGTATCTTAATCGGATCTCGCCTCGCCTTGACATCTTCCATGACCCTGATTGATGATTGATGATATTGCCTGCTGTCTGCCAGTGTTATATCTCCGTGACATTTTAATCTTAATTTGTATTTTGTTATTGTGATTGTCTTTTTCTTTCTTTGGATCTTATGTATGTTTGTATTATCTTTTCTGTGATTATTTTTAAGTATTTGTATATTATTGATTTGTATCACTTCACTTTTATTTATTATTTATTTATTTTTGTGACTTTTGTAAAAATGTCCTTTGTTGAGTTTCTTGTCGGAATCTTCTCCTCAGAGGTATTTCCGAACCGATGGTAAATTCATAAAATTTAACAATAAAAAAATTTTAAAAAATAATTTTTTTAAATTTATTTTTACCTAATTTTATTCCTATTTTAAAATTAAGAAAAAAATTTAAACCGTGCAGTAAAAAGTAGTGCTTTTGTTTATATTTTTTTCTCAAAAAAGATTGAAGCTATTTTGATAAAAAAAATAAATAAAACATAACACCACTTTTTTCTTGCCGATTATTTAGATTTTAATTATCTTTCAAATTCCAGTATGTAATATATATATATATAAATTTCCCGCTCGCTATTTTAGTTCAAATGCCAAGTCACTGTGGTGCTGTAAACAGTGTGCCAAAATATAGGGGGAGTTGCCCATCTATATATATATCTTTTATCTATACGCCCGGCCTTAAGGGCAACGATTCCTTCCACCTAGAAGGATTAACTTTTTTCATCTCTGAGATACAAGCTCTCAAAGAGTCAGGTCTATAGAATAGAAATGTGAAAGTAAAAACTGCTATTAAGTATAAGTAAATAATTAAGATCTAGACGAGGGAAATTTAAAATAGTTTTTATTTAAAAAACTATTCATTTTAGGTATAGGGAATATTTAATAAATCCCTATTGGATTTTTATGTAGAATTCAAAAATACTAAAATTCATGCCATGATTCATTTGAAAAAATTGAGTATTAATAACGTTTTGATTTTCAGAAATAAACGATTAGTACCTGGAGCCACCGAGCGATGCACGGTAAAGCCTGCCCCCCCCCCACCCCGAAACCACACACACCTCTCCCCCACCACTGAACCCCTACTCAGCCCCACCCCACCCCAACCCCGCCTCCAAGCCCCGTATCCCCCACAACTGTACCTCCCACATACACCCCACCCCGCACCCAGTTTTTGCATTTCTATCTATCTAATGGCCACATATTATGTGTCTATTTGTTTACTCGTACACCAACCAATTTGCCCACATTCGTTCATATTGATAAACATTATAAAAAAATAAATAGGAAAATAATAATAAAAAAATAATCGTATTTGATCTGAAATAAAAACATAAAATTAAATAAGATTTGTTTCCAAGTTATATAAAAAAAATCCACTTTAACCACTTTATTTGTAAACACACCTGTTTTGTTATGATTTACTTAGACACCTGTTAATTAAAAACAAACAAAAAATCCTATTTTTTTTTAGAAATTTATTGAACCAATTATTTTACATGAATTAATGTATACTTACATTATATTTGAGCTTCGACTCCGGAGATTACTTCTCCACCATCGACTGTCCTTGATCATCTTTTTAGTCCTTGTTTTTTAATAAGAGGAAAAAACTAATTAAATAAAAAAAACCTCTTTTCCGATAATTATTCCTAATCCTCCGTTCCCCATTTTCTCCCCCAAAAACTCCTAAGATAAGAAATTCTTCATTTTACAATTATAATTACAGATGTACATTTTTCATACATGATGAATATACATTCTTGGTCAACTTTATTTCTAATGGTAACTTCGGGCTTGCTGCCCACAATTCATCCTCCTATACAACTTTGTTTAACACTTTGTAGTTCCTTCGATTCACCAAATAATGCCGAAAACTTCTATTAAACCAATTATTTTACATGAATTAATGTATGCATTGTATTTGCAAGTGAAGTTATATGAAAAAGAAGAATTAAAAAGGAATTATGTAATAAACGATCTTCAAATACAACCAAGGATCTGGATTTACAGAAGTCGGAGGATATGACAGCAATTGGAATAGAAAATGAACTACTGAAACAACTCAACACTGAACTAAAAGAAAAAATGACCTTTTAAGAGAACTTTTAGAAAGTAAAAAGGTAGGTGGTACATATAGGCCCCCATATGCGACTTTTGCGGATGATTGTGCGTGGCCAAGAGGTAAAATGATTTCTAGTGGAGTACCTAGCATTCAAGTGAAACCCATAGATAATAAAAATAATAAAAAAACATATGAATGTGTTATAAAAAAATTAACATGCGACCTGGCTGTGCCAATCAACAAAGTTATATCGCGTAGTGATGGACTAGTGACTATAGACTGTAAAAATAAGGAGGATGTTCAAAGAACCAAGTCTGTGCTAAGCGAAAAACTAAGTCAAGAATATAATGTCGAACTAGAAAAAAAACATTACCAAAAATTAAAATAGTTAATCTAGAAAATAATATGGGCAAGGAGGAATTATGTAATGATATTCGAAACAGAAACTTTTCAGAGTTTGATGGTGGTTTCAACATTTTGGCTGACTATAGGAATTCCATTGGCAAGCGTACTCTTATCCTCGAGGTTGCACCTGAGACATACATGCATGTTAAGAACAGTGGATATAGGTTATATGTTGGACATCAATCTTGTAGAGCTTATGATGTACTTAACATTAATTTATGTCTAAGATGTGGTAGAGCGAATCACAGCCAAAAAAAATGCTCAAATAGTGTCAAATGTTTGATCTGTGCCGAGGATCATGAATCTATTAGATGTGTAAGTAAAATTAACAAATGTTTAAATTGTCTTTATTATAATCAGCATTTCAATAAAAATAGATGTACTAACCACATGGCTACGGACACGAGTAAATGTGAATATCTCAAATTCAAGATAAATAAAAGTGTTAGTTCTTCAGATTATCCAGTATTGCCTATTATTCCAGCGTACATTACTAATATAGGAAGACCTACTAATAATACCCAAATTAAGTAATATATTATATCAATGGCTGTTATTGATATTGATATTAATAATGAAACTTGTAAGCTGGAAGAAAAACTACAAGATTTAACATCACTAAATCAAATTTTTAATCAAGAAGATCTAACTATTCTCCACTTAAATGTAAGGAGCTTAAATTCGAATTTTGAAAATCTTGAAGTGTTTATTGATAGACTTTGGGTCAAGCCGGACATCATAGTGTGCTCTGAAACTTGGGATGTTGCTTTTGTGGAATATTATAATCTTAATAATTACAATGTCTATTATAATGACAGTAAGGTCAATAGGGCTGATGGTGTTGTTATATATGCTAAAAAGGACTTAAAACAGTCTATATCATGTGAAAATTTTGGTTGTTGCAAATTTATGTCTATTACAATTGGAGTTAAGAATAATGTATTTAAAATAACTGGAGTTTATAGATGTCATGATGTTTCTAAGGAAGAATTTGTTTTCAATTTAAAAAATTACCTTGATGTTAACAAGGGGATTAGGAATCATCTCATTGCTGGGGATTTCAATGTAAATGTAATGCAATCCGATGGGCTCACTGAAGAGTTTCTGAATTCTTTTCTGGACATGGATTATTTGCCATATTTTAATGATGTTACTAGACCTAATATAAATGGGGGCTCTTGTGTTGATAATGTGTTTGTTAGGTCAGTCTATAATTGTAAGTCATACACATACACCAATGTCTTCACGGATCATTATCCAATTTTTTTGTCCGTTAGCTTGTCAAAGATATATAAATCGAAAAAAAATCATGGGACCATTAATTACAACAAATTGAAGAGTTACAGTGCTCAGACTGATTGGCAGACATTGGTGGAAATAGGTGGGCCTGATGATGCGATTGAGGCATTGATAAAGAAAATTCAAATTCTGACCGATAAAGCAAAATCTATGAAAAAGGATAAAAGTAAAAATAAACCGAGGAAAGGTTGGATTACATCTGGATTGATCAAGTCATGTAATACAAAGGAATTGCTGTATAAAACATGGCAACTGAATAAAAGTAACAACACACTGAGAGATGAATATAAAAAATATTGTAATATATTGAATAGGCTCATAAGGCTAGCTAAAAGATTATTTGAGAATAACTTGGTTAGAGGTTACCAAAATAATTGTAGTAAGCTATGGCAATATGTGAATAATAAACTGGGGAAAAATAATAAATTAAATAATGACATTGAATACTTAATAGATAGAGATAAAAAAATTTATAATAATGTAGAAATTGCAAATAATTTTGCATCTTTTTTTGGTAATATTGGTACTAATCTTGCAGCTAAAATAAATCAACCTGATGTAAATGTATCCAACAAAGTTAAAATTAATGATAAATCAATTTTCTTAACTCCAATAACTAGGTATGATATTGAAAAAATTATATTGGAGTTAAAAGTAAGAGCAGGTGGGGTGGATGGTATAAATAGTAAAGTCTTAAAATGCTTAGTTAGAGATATAAGTGGACCACTGGAACACATATTTAATCTGTGCATATCTGAAGGAATTTGGCCCAAGGCCTTAAAAGCAGCTGAAGTCATTCCTGTATACAAAAATGGTGATAAACATGTACCTACTAATTATAGACCAATATCTCTTATATCAAACATAGCTAAGGTATTTGAAAAAATTGTTTATAATAAACTTACTAATTTTTTAAGTATGTGTAATGTTCTCTCTGATGCCCAGTTTGGATTCGTGAAGGGTAGGGGTACTAATGATGCACTGGCTTTTGTAACAAACTTTATATATACTAATATTGATGTTGATAGTCCAACTGCAATTGCTTTCTTAGATCTCGCGAAAGCATTCGATACTGTGAACCATGATATACTATTGACTAAACTTGATTCATATGGTATAAGAGGTGTAACTAATGACCTACTAAAGAGTTATTTGACAAATAGAAGTCAAACAGTTAAATCTAATAATTGCTATAGTAGTGCTCATGTAATAAGAACTGGAGTGCCTCAGGGTACTACTCTTGGCCCCCTACTTTTCATTGTCTATATTAATGACATCTTTAATATTTTGCCCGAAAATTCTTTGGTGTCATATGCTGACGACACGGCTGTCTTGTGTTCGGGAAAAACTTGGGAAGAGGTAGCTACAGTGATGACAGGCTGGCTGAGCAGGCTTGATACTTGGATGAAAGTGAATCAACTGTCACTTAATACTGATAAAACGACTTTCATGACTTTTGGCTGTTATCAAGATAGTATACCTGTGGATATGAAATTGTATATTGATAAGAAAGAAATAAAAAGAGTTGACTATTGTAAATATTTGGGTATCTATATAGATTGTCATATGAGATGGAACTATCACATAAAGCAAATTATAAAGAAAACCAGATATATAAATTTTGTTTTACATAAGTTAAGTGCAATATTGGATCCAAGGGCTATGAGGATAATTTATCAGGCTTTGTTTGAGAGTATAATTAACTATGGTATAATTGCGTGGGGTGGCGCATACGATAATGCAATGAAACCACTTATCACTATACTAACTAGACTTATTAAAAAAATTAAGGTACAACCTGTCCTGGCTATTGATGAATCTTTTATTGTTAACTCTGTTATTTATTATTATGATGAGTGTAAGATTATGTATAATCAACATAGTGGCAGAACTAGACATAGATCAATTGTCCTACCAAAGATTAATAAGTCAATTGCCCAAAAAAATGCCTATTTTGTGGCAATTAAATATTTTAACAAACTACCAAATGATCTAAAAAATCTGTCGTGTGACAAAAAAATATTGAGAAAAAAATTGGTTAAATGGATTGGATCATTGTGATTACACCCTGTGATATGTAGGTAAATATCTAATGAGAACTAATGTTTAACAATGTACTCCATATCTCAACTATAGTAATTCTTTGTAAAATTAAAATTAAATAATGATTAACTGTTATATATAAGATATATAATATAAGATAGATATAAGATATATAATATAAGATAGATATAAGATATATAATATAAGATAGATATAAGATATATAATATAAGATAGATATAAGATATATAATATAAGATAGATATAAGATTTTAATCCGGTCCTATGTACAGTTGACTTGTCAACTCTATAGGACATGACATATTTGTATGTTGTGTATTTTTCTGGATAAATAAAATAAAAAAAAAAATATTAGCTTCGACTTCGGAGATTACTTCTCCACCATCGAGTGTCCTTATTCATCTTTAGTTCTTGTTTTTAATAAAAGGAAAAAACTAATTAAATAAAAAAAAACCTCTTTTCCGATAATTATTTCAATTCCATTATTCCCCAATCAAGTCGATTGGAATTCCCTCTCCCATCCATTCCAATCACTTCTAATTGTATTTTTTTTTTTTTTTATAAATTTTATTAAACCAATTATTTTACATTAATTAATGTATACATTGTATTTTTTGCTTCGATTCGGAGATTACTTCTCCACCATCGAGTGTCCTCTTATTCATCTTTAGTCCTTGTTTTTAATAAGAGGAAAAATCTAATTAGATAAAAAAACCTCTTTTCCGATAATTATTTCAATTCCATTATTCCCCAATCAAGTCGATTGGTTCCTCCAATCTATTCCTTCCCAATCCCAAAAACTTCTATTTAATCATCCTCATCATCATCATTGAGTATACAGTCCTAAGACTGGTTTGATGCAACAATCCGTCTCCACTCGACTCTGTCCTCCGCCAGCTGTTTAACCTCTCTAAATGTCTGGCATCCCATATCCCCAATTATTTGGTTGAAATATTCTAATCTGGGTCTTCCCTTCCCTTTTCTTTCCCACCTCCCCTCCAAGATATCCCTAAGCAGTCCCCCATGTCTCAGTGTGTGCCCCATCATCTGACCTCTTCTCTTCTTCAGACTCTTCCACAAGGTTCTTCTTTCTCCGATTTTTCCAAGAACTTCTTCATTTGTAATTTTATCCATCCATTTGATATTCATCATTCTTCTGTAGCACCACATTTCGAAAGCCTCAATCTCTTTCTCTCCGCTTTTCCAATTGTCCAGGTTTCACACCTGTACATGGCTATGCTCCATACATATGTCTTCAATAGCAACTTCCTGTTTGCTAAGCTGATTGAGGAGGAGCATAGTAGTTTTTGTTTTGAATTAAACCCCATTTTTGCTTGGGCAATTCTTGATTTAATTTCGTTTTTGCTCCTCCCATCCCATGTTATTTTACTTCCTAGGTAGCGGAATTCCTTAACTCCTTCTAGGTTTTCTTGGTTAATTTTGATGCATCTCTGTCTCGTTTGTTCTTTTTTGTACATACTAGGACCTTGGTTTTATTCTTGTTTATTTTCATTTTGATTTCTTCTATTAGGATTTGGTTAATTCCATTCAAGGCGTCCTCTAATTCTTTTTATTGCTTCCTAGAAGGGCAATGTCATCGGCAAATCTTAACATAGCGATCTTTTGACCTTGGATTTCTATACCTGTATCAATTTTGTCTTTGAATTCTTTAATCGCTTCTTCTATGTATAAGTTGAAAATCATGGGTGACAGCACACATCCTTGTCTTACACCTTTTTTATTTTGGCTTCTCTTTGTTCATCACCAATATTTATAATTGCCGTCTGGTTTTGATATAGATTGTAGATTAGTCTTCTCTCTGAATTTTATTCCCGCCTGTTTTAATATTTTAAACATAATTTCCCAATTGACGTTATCGAATGCTTTTTCTAGGTCTATGAATCCGATGTAGACAGATTCTTCCCTGATAAAAGCCCTTTCTATTATTAGTCTAAGAGAGAGATTGCTTCTCAGGTACCTCTGTTTCTTCTAAAGCTGAACTGGTCTTCCAGATTTTCTTCAACTCTTTGTTCTATTCTTCTTTGGATTATTTTGGTTAGGATTTTGGTAGGCTGTGAAGTTAGGCTAATGGTCCTGAAATTTTCACATTTATCCGCGTCTGTCTTTTGGGAAGTGTGACTATTTTGTTTTTTCAAAATCTTTTGGATGATTCCAATTTATAGATTTTGCTAATTAGTTCAAAAAAGTTTGTCACGTGCCTTTTCTCCAGAGTTCTTTAGGATTTCAGCTTGTATATTGTCTATTCTAGGTGCTCTATTATTTTTAGTTCCTTCAAAGCTGTCTCAATTCTGACCTGAGTGTAGGGTCTCTAATTCGTTTTCGTCCATAGATTCTTCTTCTTCTATTGGTTCATTGTTTTTCTTCTCCATAGAGTTCTTCTAGGTGTTCCTTCCATCTATTTGCCTGTTCGTTTTCGTTTAGAATAATGTGGCCTCCTTTATCTCTTATGTTCTTGCTTTTGGCTTGTCTTCTTGAAAATTTCTTTTTATTGCCTATAGAGCTACATCAACTTTTCCCAATACTAGATTTTCGTTGACTTCTTTACATTTTTCTTGAATCATTTTTCTTTTGCTTTTCTACATTCTCTTATAACTTTCCATCTTAATTTTTTATATGTTTCTTTCCTTCTTCGTCTTTTCTGTTCTTAAATTTTCTTCGTTCGTCAATCAGTTGCCGTATTTCGTCTGTTACCCATGGCTTTTTAATTTCGTTTTTCTTTGATTGAAGGACTTCGTTAGCTGTTTCGGTCAGGCTTGATTTCATGTCATTCCATTCTTGTTCGATTTCATCTTCTTTATTATTTGTGTGTGTTTTTTCTTCCAGTTTCTTATTCATTACGTTTTCGAAGAGTTTTTGGGTTTCCTTATTTTTTAATTTAGATATATCCCAGTTTTTTCGCGACCGCCCCTTTTTTATTAGTTTTTTAAATTTTAGTTGGCATTTCATCGCAATTAGATTGTGATCACTAGCTATATCAGCCCCAGGATAACTTTTGCAGTCCTTTAATTGATTTCTGAATCTTTGTCTGACTAATATGTAATCTATTTGAAATCTCCCTTGTCTAACGGCATTTTCCACGTGTAGATCCTTCTTGGATGGTGTTGGAAGAGTGTGTTTGCTACTACTAGACTGTGCTTACTGCAAAATTCAATTAATCTTTCGCCCTTTCATTCCTATTTCCTAGACCGTGTTCGCCCACCACTTTCCTTCTTTGCCTTTTCCTACTCTTGCATTCCAATCCCCATAATTATTAAATTTTCATCCCCTTTAACGCGCTTCATCAGGTTTTCAATTTGTTCGTACATTTCTTCTATATCTTGGTCCTCATATGATGTAGTAGGCATGTATACCTGGATTATCACAGTATCTTTCGGTTTCGAATCCACTGTAATCATAACAATCCTTTCGCTTACCTGTAGATAATTCTTTACCCTTTGCCCTATTTTTTTATTCATAATAATGCCCACTCCTGCCCTCCCATTCTGCCCCCCCGTGTGAACGATTCTCATGGCTGTTTTCGAACCAAAAATCTCCTCTTCTGGATATCTCATTTCACTAATCCCAATAATGTCCAATTTGTGTCTATCCATTTCCCGCTTTAAATTCACTAGTTTATCGTCTCCCTTAGCGTCTTAACATTCCACGCTCCGACTCGTAGAAAGTCATTATTTATTTTTCCCTTTATGATGGTCTCTCCTCGGTAGCCCTTCCCGGAGATCCGAACGAGGGGCTAGTTTACCTCCGGAATTCTTTACTCGAAGAGAAATCGTCATGTTGCATATTCTCGGGATTTGTAATGTGGTGGTTTCCCGTTGCCTTCCACATGTTGAAGAGAAGAAAAATGAAAAGAAATCAACTCCTAGCCCTCGAAAACCTAATAGCGTCGGAGTCGGTAAAAAAAAAAAAAAAAAAAATAAGAGTTGGCCAAGGGAGGCTGCATAGGAGAGAGAAAAGAGAAGCCTGACACAAGTAAGTGGAAGCAATGTCAGACTTAGCTCGGATAACCCCGTGGTCGCAATCCACGTACTCATCAGAAATGAGTTCCTGAGGCAATTTTAATATATTTATATATATATTAATATTTGCTATAACCTATTAGTGGGTTTTAAAATTAAAAAAACAATTAATAAATAAAAGATAATTGAAATAAATGTAAACAAACTTTTTTATTGAGATTTTCATCTGTCAATAATTAATTTAATTAAGAAAAGATCAATTAAGATGAAATTTGTAGAGGTCCAGACCTAGCCAGATTGTTTTCTCATCCTCAAATCCTGTTAATGGAATTTGTTTCATCAAAAAACTAAGATACAAACAAATATATATATATATATATATATATATATATATATATATAGAACAATTTTTGCTCGTTTAATAAGAGTAGATTATGGCCATCCTGGATATAAAATTTGAATTTTTATGATTAATTAAGATTCTTGAATGTCTAATTAAGAGTTATGATTGATCAAATTAATTCTACAAGCAATAGTTTAATTTTTAAAGATGAACGGTAAATTGGTAGAATTTACAAATTATCTAAAATAACTCAGAAATTATAAATTTTAGACATCAAGTGCATTATACAAAATCATCTCAGTTTTTGACACTTAATCTAATGATGCAAAAATATTTGGGGAGTTCCATTAAAAATAAGAAAGTTGATGGAGGTTGCGGCAAAGCAGAAAGTGTCCAAAAGTTGTTAATAATTTATTTAAAAAGAACAGATTCCAAAACATAAATATGTCAAAGTTCAAAATTTTCTCTCAACTCCTTCCATGAAAATTGTTTTAATGAACGAGTTCTGACGAACACCCATGTATATTATACAGTGGCGTATACACTTGGGTTCTGACCCCCCCCCTTCTAGTGGTCCACATATTATGTGAATATAGGTATAAAAATAAATTCCTTCTTGGTGCAACTTCTTCTTGTATCAGTATCATTATAAAAAAAAAACCGTGTTCCCTAAATTCGATTGAGTATTTAATATTACATGGATTTAAAATTTGGAGGGATGTTTACATTGACTGCCCTGACATCTGGCGGACTTATTAAATTTTGCATTTAAACAAAGAATTATATTTTTTATTTATGTCATTTTATTTCGAGTATACTATAACAATGTCTTATTAAATATTAAAAAAGACTATTCCATTCAATATTAGATGCTCTTAAATATTTGTTTGAATTAGGAGAAAATATATCCATTATGGCTGAAATTGAAATCATGGAACACAAATATCCAATTTATACAGGTTAGATTTCTCTTTTGTCATGAATTATAAATAAAAGATTTTGTTTATTTTTTAAATATTTAATTGTCATCTATATTGAGCATTGTTAATTTTCTATTATTGTTTTAAATTAAACATTTAAATAGAAAAAGTTCATTCTTGCTTTAAATTGATCAGAATCGTATGCAGATTTTAAATATCTTGAACAGATTAAATATATTTAATAAACTTATTTTTATCTATAATATAATTATTTTGTGTTAATTCTAATAATTGTTTTGGCTTTAAATAAAAGAATACCTAAATTGGTTTAATTATAATAAACTTCCACTAGATTCAGTTTCATTAATCATTAGGTATATATACAAGGTACCTAAAAATGTACCAAATTCTGACACTATAAGAGCTAATACCTTACTAAGGCATTATCGTCATACATTACTTCTACAATTCCGGGGTACATATCGACCACATACCCATATCTCCTCTGTAGCGAAATCTGCAGCATGGAAGATTGGCTTCTTATTCAGGTCCAAGCGATTTTACAAACCCCCACAACTTCTCACCATCTACAAGGCCCAAATCCGCCCCTGTCTCGAATACGGCTCTCATCTATGGAGAGGAGCCTCAAAATATTCTCTTGCTACCCTTGATGCAATTCAGAAACGAGCCGTCAAGCTAATTGACGATTCTACCCTCACCGACTCCCTCGACTCGCTAGCTCATCGAAGAGATGTCTCTGCCCTTTCCCTTTTCTATAGATACTATCACGGCAGGTGCTCTGACGAGATAAAATCAATAATTCCCCCAAAGCATGCTTTGCACGCAGCACACGTTTTGCCGACTCCCAACACTCTTTCGCTGTCAAATTGGAAAAGTGCCGGACCACTTCATTCGCGAATACATTTATCCCCATGACTTCAAGGAACTGGAACTCTCTCCCAGGCTCTATCTTTCCCAGCACCTATGATCTTCAAACCTTCAAAACCAGGGTGCATAGACACCTGCGTCTACATCCTCTCTCTTAATCAACTTTCCCTTCTCTTCGGTAATGCAAAGGTCTTTCGAGATCCATAGGGGCTACATCTTTACTGGTGCACCCCTTCTTGCATTCGATTGCATTAAAAAAAAAAAAAAAAAAATACATATTTGACGAGTACCTAGTCCAGTGATTCTCAACCTTTTTTCGTCACGGCACACTTTTATTAATTTAAAAATTTGACGGCACACTAACAATAAAATAAATTATACTTGGCCTATAAAATGATCATAGGATATTCTGTATCCTGTAAAATGTTAGTACCTCTTTAGTTCAATTGATCAAATAAATATTTTGATTAAATGTAGTGTCAATTGATAAAGAAATGTAAAAAAAATCAATAATTTTCAATTTGGGTTTAGCAGTGGCGGCACACTAAAGTACCGCGGCACACTGGTTGAGAATCACTGACCTAGTCATTCATGTTGATTTGCAGATCTTCATTATATCTTCACCATTTTCTTCTTCTTCTCTCTCGTCTATAACCGCGTTCTTATTTAATTTTTGTGCTTTTTTCTCATCCCTGATTCTTCTTTCTTCAATTTTTCATTTTCTTTCTTCAAATGGTAATTTCTCTATTTATTTATTTATTTATTATTATTAGAAGGACTAAAGTCCTTTTACACTATATATTTACAATAATTTTTTTTTTTTTTTTAAATATAAATTCAAGTGTGTAATACATATAAAGAATATATAAAGATTATATGTATATACAATAATTTTAAATATAAATCCAAGAATATGTAATGAACATAAACATTACATATATGTACATATACATACATACATACATACATACATATACACACAAATACACACACACATATACATATATATACAATAATCTTAAATATAAATCAAAAAAATATATAATGAGCACATAAAGAATATATAAAATATCCATATATATATAATATACATAACATCCCGTGTCTCAAATAAAAAAAGTCATGTTTATAAGAAATTATATATAAAAAAAAGATTATTTATCTGGAATCTTGATAAAACCAAGTGTACAATAAGAAAAAGTATAAAACAAAAAATACAAAAATTACATATAAGAACATAAAAATTATAGTTATATATAAATTGTCTATTAATTTAATATAAAAGTCATGTTTATAGGAGATATAAAATTGAGATTATTTATAGAAACTGCAACTTCCTGATGTTGTTCATTTTGGTGTTAAGTATGTCGATGTTCTGTTGTTCCAATAGATTGCCATTTCTGTGTAGTCTAATTAGGGGAGAATGATATAAGTAGTTGTTACTTGCAAAGTTAATATGGAAGAGTTGATGGCTTCTGGTATGTACGGAAGGAACATGAAAGTTGATTCTGCTGATCAGGTCAGGGGAACTTATATAATTATTCAGAATTTTAAACAAAAGAAGCAGGTCATTGATTTCTCTTCTAGCCTCAAGTGTTGATAGATTTAATTGATTTAAAATAGTACTGTAATTGATTTCATCAAATGAAAAGCCAAGTTTGTAGTTTATGTATCTAAGAAATTTCTTTTGTATAGATTTTAAGGTATTTTTGTGTGTATTATAATGCGGGGACCAGGTGGGAGAAAGATATTCTAAAACTGATCTGACCATGGAACAATAAAGAGATTTGACTGTATATATATTGAATGATTTAGAGTTTCTAATTATGAATCCCAGGCTTCTAAGTGCACTGGATGATATGGCATTTATATGTGAATTGAATTTTAGCCCAGTATCAAAGATCACACCTAAATCCTTGATTTCATTAAATGATATAATGGGTTGATGATCAAAACAAATATTCAGTGGACGTGGCTACTAATGGTGTTTTTTCTTTGTTTTATTATTTACAGGCATTTGAGGCCAAAAAGGACAACGTTTAAATCGTGAAGGCACTAGAATTATAGTGTCAGAATTAGGATCATGGCATGTTTATTCATGATTGCAAATTTGACAGGCATGTCAGAGTTTGGCCCAGAGTATATTTTCATGTACCAAAACCTGACACCTTAATATTTATTAATTACACATATTTTCCAACATAAACTAACTAGAATGGGTATTAAATATATATATATATAGTACCTGGAGGGACCGAGCGATGCTCGGTAACTTCTTTCTTCAGTTAAAAGCTATATTAGTCCCTGAACCCCCCCTTCGCCCCTCGGCCCACAACTCCTGCACCCCTCCAGCCCACATTCACCCTCCACCTAGACCCCCACCCCCACAAACACTTACTCGATTTAAAATTCTATTTTTAATCATTTAAATTTTTTTTTTTTTTTTTTTTTTATAAATTTATTAAACCAATTATTTTACATTAATTAATGTATACATTGTATTTTTGCTTCGATTCCGGAGATTACTTCTCCGCCATCGAGTGTCCTTATTCATCTTTAGTCCTTGTTTTTAATAAGAGGAAAAATCTAATTAGATAAAAAAACCTCTTTTCCGATAATTATTTCAATTCCATTATTCCCCAATCAAGTCGATTGGTTCCCTCCCCATCCTCCAATCATTTAAATTTTCTAACTTTTAATATATATAATAATATTTGTATTGATCTTTTAGTGGAATTTAAAATTAAAAAACCAATTAAAAATTAAAAGGAAATTGAATAAAAATATAATTTTACATTTTTATCGAGACAACCACCTGTGAATAATTATTTCAATTAACAAAAAACTCATCAAAAACAACTTAGCCGAAGATGAGACCATGACAGATCGAATGTCCAACACAAAACCCTCCTAACCCGTGAATTTCATTGAAATCGTTAGAGCGTTTTCGATAACCGGACCGATATATATATATTGAACACGATCTTGCCCCAATTCACCTCAAGATCGTGCAGTTCTGCGTGGTTTAGAACCCGCACAGATCAAGAGATGAAATCGGTTGAGTGTTTTCTCACTTGCCCTTAATAGATGTTAAATAAATTTGGAAGCGGGGGTGTCTGAGCCGTCCAAGTGAGCTTCCAAATTAGGGTTACAACGGACTTGGTTATCTTTCTGAATGACGCTTCGAGGTTCTCTACAGTCTTTTTCTATTTCAAAGCTTAATTCTAATGTGAGAGTGGTAGGATCACAGGGTTACACAAATCAAAAATGACGTACACTAATTCCCATTAATTTTTAAAACAAAAGAAATTTTATTGATATCAAAAAAATTAAAAAAAAAAAACTTTATGTTGTAATTTTGAATTTTGAATTTAAAGGATGATTTGAAATTTTAATATTGAAATTTTTTAGTATTGTTTAAATTTGAATTAGTTATAATTTTAAGTTGTCTAATTAATTTGATTTATATTTGCTAGTGGGGGCTTCAAGGGTCGATTTCGCCTTGAATGCCTTTGGATTTACAAAATTTGGTGGTGTCCACTTGAGGTGATTCTATATAAGGCAATTTAAAAAAGAATTTGTATTATTTCAATGTTATAATCTATAAATTAATGTTTAATTATTTATTTAATTCAAAGTTTTTATTATAATTTATACTTTTGTTAATTTAATTAATCTAATTTATTTATTTTAATTGTATTTTCTTTGACTATTATTTCTTTATCTATTTAACAAAAATTATTATTGAGCCCATGAATCCATTTTCTAATTTGCTTGATAAATTGGAGAGAATTTTTTTAATTTATTTTCGGACTTGGGTCAATATGAATCCGTACAACCCCTTTTATCTTTATTTTACTAATTTTTTTAACTATTACTAAGGTCCGTAATTCATCTGTTTCACCTTTTTCTTGCCTAAAATTATGTATTCTCTCGAATCTATCAAGTGTTAATTAATAGAATCTAAATTCATGTCCTTTTAGAATTATTTTTTTTTAATTAAATTAAATTAACATTATTTATTACTTGTATCTCTGTTTCATTTAAAGATTATTATCAATTAACACTACACTAAAGTTCATTTTTGGTTTATTTTTTAGAAATTGTTTTTTTTTAACTGCAGTTTTTTATTTTATTTTATTTTTATAAATTTTATTAAACCAATTATTTTACATTAATTAATGTATACCTTGTATTTTAGCTTCGATTTCGGAGATAACTTCTCCACCATCGAGTGTCCTTATTCATCTTTAGTCCTTGTTTTTAATAAGAGGAAAAATCTAATTAGATAAAAAAACCTCTTTTCCGATAATTATTTCAATTCCATTATTCCCCAATCAAATCGATTGGATCTCTCCTCCTCTCCTCTCCTCCTTCTCCTAACTGCAGTTTTTTATTTTATTTTATTTTTATTTTATTTTATTCGATATACGGGAGTTATCCCAGTTACAATATACATTTTTATACAATAAATCAACAATTTAACAAAACTAAAATACTAATTTATAGTCTTAATTATTTTTATAGAGAAAAGTTTGCGGAATTTAACATAATGTAATGCATTTATTTTTATTATAATTATATTATTTCATTTAAATTGAGTAGGTAAACAATTATTTTTATAGATAAATTTAACAGAACAAAAGTCACATTAATAGATAGATAAATAGTACACAGATAGATACATACAGTGAAGCTAATATAAAGCATGTAATAATATAATACAATCTATTAGACAATTAATCGTAGTGTGAGCAATATCTTTTGATATCCCTCACACCACATGAAAAGAAGTCCAATTGTGAGGAGTTTGCCTTTAGCATCACTCTATTCAGCCCTGTATTTTTTGAATAATTAGTATTACAAATGGGGATAAAAAGGTTTCGACAATGCGACTGTAATATTGAGGTACTTTGAAATTAATATATTGGAGAATTTCACAACAATCAATCAGACCATTCAACAGTTTTCGAAGGAATATCAAGTCATTTTGTAGTCTACGGGATGACAAACTTTGGATATTTAGTTCGGTTCTTAAGAGTCTAGAAGAGGGATAGTTATATGGGGTAAGAGGGTTGTTATTAGTTGATGAGAATTTATATGATATAATTTTTAAAAATTTATTTTGCACTCTTTCAATTTGGTCAATTTGATGTTGGACATGCGGTGACCAAATTAAACTGCAGTATTCCAGCTTGCTTCTTACTAGGGAGTTAAATAGTATTTTTAGGCAGTTGGAATTTTTGAAATTTTTTGTATTTTCTATATATTTTTTTTTTTTTTTTTTTTTTTTTATTTCCGCTTAAATTTACAATCTGTCAGTTAACATTAAGTAAATGGTTTATTGAAGTCTAAAAACATGTAGGAAACAACCCAATAGTTGTAACCTATCTCTAATAATTACATTTAGCAATTATGAAATAAACTTTGATTAAGTCACTAAAACCTTGTAGGTATATCACTGGGTAAACACTTTTTAAGTCTTCTTTCACAGGGTGGGATTAACAATCCTTTAACCATATCACTTGGGTGGTTCTCCAGCCTATCAACATAATTCTTATAATGTTTTTTAATTTCCTCCTTTACCGAGGTAATATTCAGATCACGAGCGATGACAGAGTTTGGGACGAACCAGGGGGCATCCACTATCAGACGGAGGACTTTAGCTTGAAAGCGCTCAAGTATTTCGATGTTAGAATTAGCAGCGGAGCTCCACAACTGTATCCCATATGTCCAGACAGGCCTAAGTATGGCTTTATATAGTAGCAATTTATTTTCCAGAGTTAAACTCGATTTGCGTCCAATTAACCAATAGAGCTTACGTAACCGAAGTCCTAATTGTTTCCTTTTAGTTGTTATGTGTTTCTTCCATGTTAACTTTTGATCAAGATGCATTCCCAGATATTTTGCATCTTTAGCCTGCGGAATTTCTTTATTGTTTATTGTAATTGGAGGGCAGGAACCTCTGTTGTTAGTGAATGTAACATGCGTTGATTTTGATTCATTGACTTTGATCCGCCATTTTAAAAGCCAATCTTGTATTCTATTTAGATTTTCTTGAAGTTCTTTAGTCGCCAATTGTGGATCTTTATCTGCAGCAAGTAAGGCTGTGTCATCAGCAAATGTAGCTATAGTAGCATTGGGAGAGGTAGGTAAATCACTAGTGTAAATGAGGTAAAGAAGAGGACCCAACACGCTACCTTGTGGTACACCAGCATAAATAGGATATAGGGATGTTTGTTCACCAGAATATTTCACTAAAAAGTGTCTATCACAAAGGTACGATCTCAACAGCAGGTAATAGTTACTAGGTAACAGTTTTTTTATTTTATATAATAGTCCTGTATGCCATACCTTATCGAAGGCTTGACTAATATCTAGGAACACTGCAGAGCAGTATTGCCTTCTCTCTAAAGCTTCAGTAATTGTACACGTTACTCTATGTATTTGTTCGATAGTACCATGGTAACTTCTAAAACCAAATTGATGTCTGGGAATAATATTATTAGCTTCTATGATTGGTTCAAGTTCACATTTTATTAATTTTTCCAATATTTTAGACATAATTGGGAGTAAACTGATTGGCCTGTATGAATTTACTTCTTCTGGCGGTTTACCAGGTTTGGATATTAAAATAATTGTTGCTAATTTCCAAGAAAGAGGAAAGTAAGTATGTCTGACTACAGCGTTATATATATATGTTAACAATTTTAGAGCTTTGTCCGGCAGTTCCACTAGTATTTTAGCCGTAATCAAGTCACATCCTGGGGATTTTTTTGAATTTAATCGTTTAATTTGTTGCTTAATTTTATTAATTTTAAATGGTTTTAGAGGAGTTTCCAGCTGGATGGGTGTCTCAAGGTAATCATAAATATCTGTTTCGCCATTAACCTGTAACTCATATGGATGAGGTTTAAAAACATCCGCCAAATAATTTGCGAAGCAGGTTGCCTTATCTTTATTCGATTTAGCCCAGCTGCCATCTTGAGCCCGGATTGGTGTATTGAAATTTTTTGGTCTTTTAAGTTTATTTGTTGCTTTCCAAAGTGAGTAGTCAGTTGCTTCAGATGCTGATAGATGTTCTAAGTAGATTTGTATACAATTGTTTTTATGGTTTGTTAGTAGGATTTTAAGCTCCCGTATTATTTTATTTAGTTTAGTTTTGTCAAAAGGGGAACGAGTTCTTTGCCATAATTTCCTTGAATGGCGTTTTTCTGCAATTTTTTCTTTAATATTCTGTGGAAGTTGTTCAGTTCTTTCTTTACTTTTAAGTTCTGGAGTAGATGCCCAAGCTGCTCTTTGTATTTCTTCAGTTAAGTACTTTACAGCGTGGTCAATTTCTTCAGCATTTTTCAGTGAAATGTTTAGATTTATGTTATTATCCAATATCTCCCGAAATTTATTCCAATCAGTATATTTATTACTTAGAGTAGGAGGTTTCATTACAGGAATTGTTTCAGTACTTATGTTTACCAGAACTGGTGAATGATCAGAAGAGAGGTCAAAGCAAGTTCTGGCACACGAAAGGCGTTCCGGCATACCCCTCGTTATGCAGAAATCTAAAAGGTCAGGATGTTTTTTCCTGTCTGTTGGCCAGTAAGTAGGTTCACCAGTGGATACACATTTTAGATTATTTCTCTCCATTGAAGCAAGTAACTGCCTGCCTTTAGGAGTAATAAGTCTCGAACCCCAAAATGTATGCTTCGAGTTATAGTCACCACCAGCCAGAAATCTGTTGCCTAAAGTTTTAAAGAACTCATCAAATAAGTCTTTATCCATTTTGTGTTTGGGGGGCAGTATACTGCGGCAATGTTTAAGGGGCCGTGCCAATCCTCTATCGCTATGCACGTTGCTTGTAGATAATCTTTATTATAATTATCTATTTGGTGGTGTTTTATAGAATTTTTGATTATTACTCCAGTTCCACCGTGTGCAGTCCCATCTGGATGTATTGTATTATAGGTTGTATATTTGGGAATTATAAAATGACTTTTCTTGGTAAAGTGGGTTTCGGAAATGAGCATAATATCAATATTATAACTTCCTAAGAACAATTTGACTTCTTCAGTATGTTGTGCTAGCCCGTTGGCATTCCAGACAGCTATGTTTAAGAGTTTAGCAATGTTTTTCTTATTATTCATTGGGTTAATTTAGATATGACTGTGGTTAGTAGATTTAACATAGAGCTTATTTGTTCTGTTAGGGTTTTCATTATGGCTTTGAGCTCGGTTAGGTCATTAGAAGGGATAGTTTGTACCTCAGTATTTACAGCACTTGCATATGATATTTCAGGTTGAACTTGTGTGTATTGACGCGTATGAGCGGATTGTTGTTTTTGTCTAAGCGGAGGATATTTTTTTGCATTAATTCTTTATAAACAGTGCAGCCCTTATAGTTAGCAGGATGATTTCCTTCGCATAATATGCATTTAACATCAGATGTTCTTTCTTTTTTGAGACATTGTTCCGTAGAATGATCACCAGTGCACTTAACGCACCGAGGCCTCAGTTGGCAATAGGACTTAGTATGTTGGTAACGTTGGCACCTGGTACATTGAGGTAATTCCTTTTTCGGTCTTGGAGCTTCAATTTTCACTTTTTGATGTTGTAAGTATTGAATACTATATATTTCCTTATTGTTAGTATTTGGCTTTATGTCAATAAAGAACATAGGTAAAGGTCTTTTAGATTTATAGTCCTTTATATTCCATATATTTTCAACAACATGTCCAAAATTTTGAATTTCATTTGTTAATTCGTTAATATTTGCAGAGTAGTGTATGTTTTTAAGAACAACTCTGAAGGATCTTTCCTCTTTTGGTTTATATGTATAATATTCGGTTTTTTTCTCATCTAGGGCTTTAATGATTTTTGGGTACACTTCAGTTGATTTAGGTTGTATTTTTACTTGGTCAGAGCTGAGAACTTTCAGTTCGTAATTATTGTCAGCAACTTCGTTAAGAAGTTTTATGAGAGGAGAGATATTTTGCACTCCTTTGACAAATATTGGTGGGGATCTGGGTTTTTTGTTTTTATTTATTTGGTTTAAATTTTTTTCATGATTCTCATTATCCTTCTGGTTTTGCTCTTCAACTCCCTCTTGTTCGAGGTTATTGAAAAGATTCTTAGTGGTGACAGGATTGTTCAGCCAGTAATCTAAAGTCATAGTTTGTTTAGATTTTCTTAGGTCAGGGCTATCTCTAAGGCGTTTATTTTTATTTTTAGAACTGACCACAGTCCAGTTATCACCTTTTTGTTTTACACCTTTTTTTGAGGTGGACGGAACTGGGGTAACGTCTAATGGTTGTTGAAAGGGAGAGAATGAAGTATTTAAATTTTGTTCTACATCATTTACCTTTGTATTAAGTAGATTTAGCGCTGGCTCTGAAGGTGAACGATTCAAATTTCTTCCTTTGAATGAATTGACCTCTACTTGGTTAGCCGAAGAAACATTTTCACTTGACATTTTATAGTTTATTTTAATTATTTGATTAAAATATAAAGAAAGAAAGGGAAGTTGGGTAGGATTTGGTTGCCTCCGAGGCCTTTCGGGGCATTATTGGATGGACAAAGGAAGGCCCTGGCAAGGCTGTTAGTTTTTATTTAAATTTATTTAAGGAATTTATATGATTAAAATATTACAACTCAATCACTAAAATAGAACAGGATCAAAGGATTAGCACTTGACCTGATCGGCTCGGCTGCCAGATATAGACTGATGTTTTCTATATATAAATCCCAGAAGTTTAAAAGACTGACCACAAATATTTTCTATATGAAGACAAAAAAGAGAGAAGACTCGAAGGTAACTCCTAAATCGCATATGTGATCAACCTGAGAAAGAAAGCTACCGCCTATTGAATATGATAGTATAGGTCGAATTTTATGTCTGTGGAAAGATACAACATAGCACTTATCAATGTTAAGCTCCATGCCATTATTCTCACACCATTCATATAGTCTATTAAGATTTGATTGTAGACAAGTAGTATCAATATTATTGCTTATTCTTTTATATATTTTTAGATCATCCGCAAATAGAAGAATTTCAACATCAGTAAACACTGAAAATATATCGTTGATATATAGTAGAAATAAGAGAGGCCCCAAATGAGAGCCCCGGGGGACTCCTGAAGGAACATCAATCACTTCAGAGGTGGAGTCATTAATTTTGACCGTTTGCTTTCGATCCAATAAATAGGTTTTAAACCAATTTATTAATTTACCTGTAACTCCATATTTTTCTATTTTGTGAAGTAATAAGTTGATATTAACTCTGTCAAATGCTTTACTAAAATCAGTATAGATGAGATCGACACGGGATGACTGTGTAAGAGCATTTAGTAAATATTGTTCTAATAAAAGAAGGTTTGTTGTTGTTGATTTGCCAGTAACAAATCCATGTTGCTGAGGGATAATATACTTAGTTATTGTCAATAGTTTATCACGGATTATACTTTCAAATAATTTTGGAATAGTTGATTGAATACATATAGGTCGGTAGTTAGTTATTAGGGAGGTGTTTCCCTTTTTTAAAATTGGTCTTAAGTAGCTGATCTGCCGATGATATATCTTCTGTTAGCCATGTTTCACTGAATGCAATTATGTCGAATTCCCAGGTTGGTGCTATTGCTCTCAGGTAGTCGAGTTTTGTCCTCAAACCTCTCACATTTTGGTAATAGGTTGAGAACAAGTAGCTTCCCCGCTTTTTTGAACAGTATCATCGATGATTTTTGGATGTCCGTTAAAATATTTAATTTTTAGGTTTTTTCACCAGAGTCAGTTCTTTTTTGCATTTGCATCCATAGTGATTTCATAAATTCTCTTTCGATAATAGTTTTATCTTTTTTAATAGTATAGTCTTTAATTTCATTGGTCTCTGCTAATTTAGATCTATTGAAAAATATGGATCCAGCGGAATTAGCGTTATCAAATATAATTTTCAATGGTCTATTTTTATTTGGTGTGAATTTGCCGAGCCTGAAAGAGTTGACTACATTTACATTATCCTGTTCTTGTTCTGGCATTGTGACTTTGATTATTTCCATGATTTTGTCTTTGTCGTGCCCCTTTCTCGCATCACTGTCACCACCTGAGCTTTCTGGCACGCCAAAAACTATTATGTTATTTTTGCGCCTCACTCTTTCTTCGAATTCACCAATGAGCTGATCTGCATGAGATAGATCAGGTTTAGAATTTAATTCACTAACCTGTTTAGTAAGCTCGTCTAGTTTAGTTTTGAGTCCCAGATAATCATTTCTTTTAGAAAAACACGCAGAACATTGATAGCAAACCCTCTCTGAACTTCTTTTTGATTTCAGGATGCCAAGTTCTTCTTGAGTTATTCCAGTACACTTAGCATGAGCTGGAAATTTACACTTGTCACATAATATAATATCGATTTTATTGAGATCCTCATTACACTCCGAACAATTACGTATTACAGGCATGATTTCAGATTTAATTTATTTTGACTTTGAAATTTTATTTCACTTTATATCCCAATAATCGTGATTTTCCAAGCCTCGAGATTTTTGAATTTCAAAACTATAAGAATAAAAGATAGAATAAAAACTTTTTTTGCTGCCCCTCATTCTCTAGCAACTTCCCCCTGATTCTGCATTCAAAGTACTAATAAAACCTTTATAATATTAAAATCTTGATTAAATTTCAAATGATTCAAATTGACATTTTATTTTATTCCACCAATAAATCCGAAACGGTTATCATTGTAAAATTTATATAATGTATTTCACTAATACTTTGATAACAAAAATCAAACCTTATTTTTAAACAATATTACCTTAATTTAATTTAGTTTTTTTTTACTTTATCCAATGCGAAGCATGGTGAAAGTATTGTAATCGCTCTCGCGCCAAGCGGGACTTCAAAGAGTCCTCAGGTAAAGACTACGGAACCCATGGACTCAATTAAGGTCACAAATTGTAGTATTCAATTAGGATGAATTTTAGAACGTGACGATTTTGCCAAAAATTACCAGGGATCTCGTCGAGAGGCCATAAAGTGCCATTTTTTTGGAAGTGCGTGGGGATGGATGAGGATGGATGGATGGATGGATGTTATCGTTTTTTTCGTCCACGATTTTTTCCACACCTTTGCACCGATTGAAATGAAATTGAAAACTTACAATTAGTTTAACAAAATGAAGCGCTGATTAGTTTTTGGTACATATCGACCCACAAACATTAGTACTTTATTTCAGTACTTTTTTAGTTTTTTATAAATATCTTGAAAATGACTTAACGAATTTTGATGAAATTTAATATCCTAATTAAGTACCTTAGGGACCACAAAAAAGGTTAAATAAAGTTTTTAGTATAAGTATATTTTAAAGTACTTTACTCTAGAGTAAGATTGTACTTTTTTTAAATTCCTTATTTTACCAAAATTTAAAAAAAATGCTCTATTTATTTTTCCTTTTCAAAAATAATAAAATAATTTCTTAATGTAGAATTAACATAAGAAATTGTTTATATATAGTATAAATATATAGGATTCATATATATTTATCATATTATTTAACTTGCGCGGTTCAAATTGCTTAACAAAATTAATTGAAACTTTCAGTTTAAAAAATAAATTTAACTTTATTGTTTTTTTAAACTTTTTACTAAGTAGTGTTTCTTTGTATTACTTTTTGTAATGTTTTTAAACGGACATGCCGTTGAAATAAATAGATATAAATAAATATATACATATGTAAATTTCCCGCTCGCTATTTTAGTTCCAGAGTAGGCCGCTTGGGGTGCTGTAAACAGCGTCCTAAAACCAATGGGTGAATTGCCTATCTATATCTCTTTTATCTATGCTTCACTTCGTCCAAAGCATATTTATCTTTTATTTGTGAATTGCCTTATCAATTGAGTATTTTCTTATTAACTATAAATAATCTTATCCTACAAATAAATAAATCATGTCTGAAATGTTGGGTGAAATTTTGATGAAATATTATACACGAAAATTGCGAGCTGAAAAAGAAATGGCTATTTATAAAATGAAAAGTGAACTATTCTATAAAGAATTGAAGGTGAGAATTAGGTTAGTTTGTAATCAATATAATAATAATTAAATACTTATTTATTTATTTATTTGTAGCGTACAAAAGAGAGCCTGAAAAAAGAAACTGAAGAAAAAAAGAATTTAGTGAAAGAAATAGAAAATTCGATAACGAAAGTAAATGAAAAATTATTCAAAAAGGTAGGATTTATTTATTTTTTATTTTAATGAATAATTAATTTAATTTTTAATTTTACATTTTATTTAATTAGATTATCGATCAGACGAAAATTGAAACGAATTCAATTAAAGATGAAATTAAAACATTCAATGAAAATGTACAGTATTTATTTATTTATTTATTTATTTATCTATAAATCAATTCAATTATTGTATAATCTATTTTCAATTTATTTATTTTTTTAGAATAATCATAAAATCAATTCTCTGGAAATTAAAATTGACTCACTAAACCAGGAAATGGTAAATTTAAATAGAAAGGTAAAGTATTTATTTATTTATTTAGGGAAATATTAAGGGGGAATTTATACTAGGGTCGAAGTCGAAATTTGAAACAGAATTTAAGTTTATTTATTTATTTAATTTCAGATGCACGAATTAAATAGTAAAATAAATTCTAATACTGAAGAAGTTCCATTGGATAACGATGGAACTGAAGATATTTGGGACGCTGCAAAAAAAGGATCTCTAAAGGGGGTCAAATTCTATTTGGCTCAGGATCCTTCCAATCTAAATAAAAACGATGTAGAAATGGTTGGACACCCCTGCATTGGGCATCCCATGAAGGCCATTTAGAAATTGTTAAATTTTTATTATCCAAATCAGCAATAGTAGATCCAAAGGATAAATTTAATATTACTCCTCTTATTTGGGCATGTTTTAATGGCCATGTCCCGATAGTCAATTTGCTTTTGGACAAAGGGGCGGATATAAATTGCCTAAATATAAATAGATATACACCCCTTCATTGTGCAATTTCTAGAGATCATTTTGATGTTGTAAAATTACTAATTCAAAGGGGGGCGGATAAAACAATAAAAAATAAGTCGGGAAGGACCCCACTTGATTATGCTATTCTTCATAAACAGCCCCTCAATTGTAAATTATTTACGTTCTCTTTAACATCTATACAAATTATTATTATGTATTGAATAAATAGACAAATAAATAATTTTCTACCAAACATTTTTACTTTTTTTTATTTTAATTGAAACAAAAGAATTTATTTTCTCGTATGTTTGGCTGGCCAGACAATATTATATAAATATTTTGAATCGCTAGTCTCTTGTAAAGTTAACCCAAGACATTCATTAACAGATGCAGCTCAATTTATTTATTTATTTATTTTCAATCTAATGCAAGAAGGGGTATAATAAGATGCAGCCATGATGTTCTGATGTGGCCATCCACTTTACTTTACCATACACTTCTGGTTGAATTTGGTACAAGGGGCTAAATTTTAATTTTTGACCCCCCCCCCCCCGCCCTCTTAATTTTCAAACACTATCCTTACAATTCATTCAATTTTATCAAATAAACTTTTTCAAAAACAATAAAATTGTTTCCTGTCAAAATAATTAAAAGAATCAAATTGAACAAAAACATTTTTTATTTATTATCTACTATCAGTTATCTTATTAATTAAGAAGTGCATTTATTTTTAATATTCAATCCAGCAACCACATCGACCCCCTTCGGTCAACTCATCAATCTGACAAACAATTCACTTTTTTAAATATTTCATTTTATAAAACACTAGCTGCAAGGCCCGCCTTTGGCGGCCCTCTTGCTAGCCAGGAGGCACGCCCCCTGGACCCCCAGCCCTCGAGCCCCACCCTCACCCCCCACTCCCACCCACCGCACCCCCGAAACACACCCAGCACCCCCGCCCCCACACCACCACCCCAACACTCCATTCCGCACCCCTAGCCTCCTTAACCCCTCGCCCCAACCCCCGCCCTCAAACCCTCCAGCACCACCACCCCCGCACCATGCACCCGTTCCCAACCCCCGCCTCCACACCACCACCCGCAATCCACCCACCTCGGACCCCGCACCCCATCCATCCCGGACCCTACCCCTCGCCCTCCAACCCTGCGCACCACACCCCCGCATAGCTCCCTGGAGCTCACCCCCGCTATGCCCCCTGGACTCCACCCCCTGCACTCCTACCCTACTCCGCCTCAGTCCTCACCTCACCCCCGCACCCACCCTCCGAGCCCAGTTTTTGCACTTCTAGCCTTCTAGTGACCCACAGATTATGTATACAAAATTTGGTTGGTTTGGCCCAAGAGAAGTATTTTCATTTTTTGACCCCCCCCTATTTTGGGTGGTTAGTTTTTGCATTTCTAGCTCTCTAGAGGCCCAGAGACTATGTATACAAAATTTGGTTGAGTTTGTTCCAAGGGCAAGAATTTATATTTTTTCACCTTCCCCCCATTTTTGGGAAGTTTTTGGGGAAAATTTTTTAAACAAAAGTTGTCAGAAATCACATCCCCTACAACTTTGTTTATCATGAAATTTGCTGTAGGGTTAATAGTTTAGGAGTTATTTGATAATTTTGATTCGTGCGCCCCCCAAACCCCCTTCTGGGGTCAAATTATCAAAACGTTATATAGCTAAAAACGTAAGTTAGAAGACATCTGATGCAAATATGAAATTTCATAATAATCTCTTCAGCCATTTTTACGTGAATCGTGAGCAACTTTTCGGAAACCACTGAAACAGACAGACAGACATACAGGAATTTTGTTGAGAGTGTTTTCGTTCATAATTTTGCTTGAAACGTGTGCAACCAAAATTTGTGGGTTTTAAAATAAAAAACTGCTCCCTGCGTGAAAGCAGTTTCTGTGGCGTCTCCACAAGTGGACGCAGTCGGCACGTGGGGCAGAGTACTGTGCTGTGGCTCAAAATGCGCGCCTCTACTTGAAAACAAGGGTCACAAAAAATGCCCTGCCTGCGCTGCGGAGCTGCGTCTCCAGCATAGATAAAAGATATAGGGGCTGCTAACTCCTTTGTTCTTTTTTTGGAACGATGATATAGTTCAATCCCACGCCAACAGGCGCGTTAGTTTCGTATTTTGCTTCTCGCGTGTACCAACAGATGTCCTAGTTACCTGATTTTAAATAAGATATCATTTGATCACATGTTTTATTTTGACTTGATTATTAATCTATATTTATAATATTATTTATTATATATAATTATATTATTTATAATATTATATTATACCTATTATTTATAATATGTGTTTTTTATTTATTTATATATATATATTATTTTAATATATTTTTATTCATACAATATATGTTTAAGTTTATATACATGTATTTGTTTGGATTTGTATAATAGTTTTCATTTGTTTTTGTCAAATTATAATGTTTAAGATTGTTTGTTATTTTAAATATAGATAAATACCGAAATCATTTATAAAAAGCAATCTTAAAACGATTATTTTAACTTAACTTTTCGGGGAAGTTTTTCCCTTTGTCAATGTAATTTAATTTGATTTTAAAAATAAAGTTGTTTTATCCGAGGGATATGTAAAACTACTTTTTTTTAATCAAATTAAATTCTAATTATATATAGAAAATTCCCGCGATATGTTTGAATTGTTTTTTATAAAAGATTTGAATTTATTTTGTTTATATGTTTATTTGGAATTGTATCATATGTATCTTAATCGGATCTCGCCTCGCCTTGACATCTTCCATGACCCTGATTGATGATTGATGATGCCTTGCCTGCTGTCTGCCAGTGTTATATCTCCGTGACATTTTAATCTTAATTTGTATTTTGTTATTGTGATTGTCTTTTTCTTTCTTTGGATCTTATGTATGTTTGTATTATCTTTTTGTGATTATTTTTAAGTATTTGTATATTATTGATTTGTATCACTTCACTTTTATTTATTATTTATTTATTTTTGTGACTTTTGTAAAAATGTCCTTTGTTGAGTTTCTTGTCGGAATCTTCTCCTCAGAGTGTATTTCCGAACCGATGGTAAATTCATAAAATTTAACAATAAAAAAATTTTAAAAAATAATTTTTTTTAAATTTATTTTTACCTAATTTTATTCCTATTTTAAAATTAAGAAAAAAATTTAAACCGTGCAGTAAAAAGTAGTGCTTTTGTTTATATTTTTTTCTCAAAAAAGATTGAAGCTATTTTGATGAAAAAAAAAATAAAACATAACACCACTTTTTTCTTGCCGATTATTTAGATTTTAATTATCTTTCAAATTCCAGAATGTAATAATATATATATAAATTTCCCGCTCGCTATTTTAGTTCAAATGCCAAGTCACTGTGGTGCTGTAAACAGTGTGCCCAAAATATAGGGGGAGTTGCCCATCTATATATATCTTTTATCT
>JALMQS010000003.1:0-17117 GCA_024734495.1 Forficula auricularia | reverse complement strand
CCTAAAAAATGTTTCTCTTCTGACTTGTGAGTAAAATTATCTAGAACATCTAAGATTAATACAGAAAGACAGAAAAAATATGATCAAAAATAATTTTCCTTAGTACTTTTTACTTTCACATATAAATACCATAATGTAAAGTATTGTGATCGCCTGCCAGGGTCTTGACTCTGAGAGCTTTTACCTCAGAGAAGATAAAAGTAAATTACATTTTATGACTTCTAGGTTGAAGGAATCGATGCCTTTAATAGTTTGAATCCTAATTTAGAACATAAATCCGGATATTGTGGTCCCCAGCGGCTAAAAAGTGACCAAAAATCCATTGATCAGTGCCTACGTACGTATGTACCCCCTGTTTTTGGCAACCATAAGTTCCAGAGCTACGAAATTCGAAACTTTGCCATCAAAACGATCTTTTTCTCTTCTTCTTGTGTTATGATGAGTATGGGAATACACAAATTTAAGTTCGTTTTTTCAGCTCATTAGACACTTTTAACATTCGATATCTCCTTATAATATCCCAAATGGCTCTTTTATTGAATTTCTGCATTTCTAAACTAAAAGTTCTAAATCTAGAAAATCCACAATCTAAAGAGCTCTTTATTTGGATAGTACTACCATTTTGGCAGAACAAAGTCTAAAACTTTACGTTTATGAGTAATCGTATAGTTATCACAGTGGCGTAACAATTGGGTGGCATGTCGGGCAAAATGCCACGGGCCCCCGGTCTCAGGGGGCCCCCGGCCCGACAGGCCCTCGAGCACAGGAGGATCCTAATATTTATTATTACAAAATTCGTGTCTCAATTGTCAAGGAAATTCTCAATTTTCGATCCACTTTTAGACAAGTCATCTTCTATATAGTCCAAGGCCCATGACCCATTTTTCATGAAGTGTTTGATTCAAGTAGATATTTCACCTAGAGGTGTAGCATAGATGAGTAGGGAATCGGCTGTTTTCCTTATCTACCTGGGTACAGCTGCTACTGCCCATAGTAGAAAGTTGTAAAAAATGTTCGCCAAAAAAAAAGTGTTTGGTTCAAAATCCAACAAATACTATTTGACAGTTAAGTTGATTTTAATTTAAAAATTAACTAAGCCAGACACTTTTAGGGGGGGGGCAACACAGAGCCAAACATCCCTAAAGTTGAATTTTTTATTTGAAAAAAGCAACTTTAGGGTTATCTGGCTCAGTGTGCCCCCCCCCCTAAAAGGGACTGGCTTAGTTAATTTTTAATTTAAAATCAACTTATCTGTCGAGTAGTATTTGTTGGATTTTAAATCAAACACTTATTTTTTTGGCGAACATTTTTTTACAACTTTCTCCTATGCGCAGTATCAGCAGTACTCAGGTAGATAAGGAAAACAGCCGATTCCCTACTCATCTATGCTATTAATACCTCTAGGTGAAATATCTACTTGAATCAAACATTTCATGAAAAATGGGTCATGGGCTCTCCGAATAATATGAGAACTTGCTGATTTATTAATCATAAAGAATCATTTTAGTCTTCAAGCTTTCCTGAAGGGTGCACTGCATTTCAATTATTTGAAACCATTCCTGTTACTACGGCTAGTGCCGAGCGATCATTTTCAAATTTAAAATTGATAAAAACTTATTTAAGAAATTCTACGGGACAAGAAAGGCTACGCAACTTAGCTATTCTATCCATCGAACATTCCATGGCCCGAAATTTGAACTTTGATGTTGTCATTAACCCTTTTGCTGAACAGAAAACCCGAAAAAAACGAATTTTAATAATAAAAATTTTGACTAAAAATAAAATTGTTATTTCAATACAATACGCTCTTTAAATTAAAAGTTACTAGAAAATCAACCGAAAATACACATAATAATAATTATCATAGCGTTTGTACGTACTTTACGTAGTGATTTATTAAAAAGAAACTACCTACAATGTTGGTTTAGCTTTACATTGAGGGAGGGCTCCATCGGATAAATTTGCCATTGGCCTCAACGTTATAGTTACGCCACTGAGTTATCATATAGTATTTGGTATTATTTTTGTCCACAGTTAAGATTTCTGATCACATGATAAGCAAATAAATAAACAAATTTCATAATTCGGCCAGCCCGGCAGGCTAAGCTTTCCGAGAGTACCATTTAGACAATTTTCTTCTTTTTATTATAATGATAAATCAGCCTAAATTTACTTGAAGCTTAAAAGCATAAAATTAAGCTAACTTTTATTAAAGGCTTAATGTCACTATATATTCTAGTAAATGTTGTAAAACTTAAAAATAAAAACCTGCTGAGAGAATTTTTCTCTCTCTCTCTCTCTCTTCATTTAAAGATTAATTATTTATGCGCGCTTTTTCTCTTTACCTAACAAAGTGCAAGATACAATCTAAACATCAAAAACATTATCATTAGCCTCTGTTGTTCGTTAATGTTACGCCGGTGTGTGTGTGTGTGTGAAAGTAAAAGCAGAGAGTAATAAGTAATCTGGTTGAAAAACGTTCACACGATGCGTAAAAAAACGATATTCAGTTTCTTTTATTTCTTTAGAAAGAAGTGGAATCTGACTCATCATTCGAGATTTATATAGAAAAGCATTGCGAGCAATTGTTAAAATAATAATACTCCAAAGCCAGCATCTTTACTAATATTTCCTCACATCTGTTTAGATAAAAGGAAAAGATTTTTGAATATTATGTGAGTGAAGACAATCATTATTATTACTCTCTATTAGGCATTTGAAAAAAAAAATATATTTCATTTAATTTTTACTTTAATTCTATATACAGAATCTCAACTCATACACATATGGTGTCTCAACAGATCAATCAAAGCTCGATTTAATTTTTTAATTAATTACCTAGTGAGATACAAAATATAAAACTTAGCTCCACAACAAGTCGACAAATAATAGTCCTAAATGAAAACTAGAAAATTTTCTGATTTCACCAAAAGTGGTCTAACTGGAAATAATTTTTCTTTTCATCATTATTTCCATCTCAACAAGCGAATCGAAATAGATTAGAAATAAATAAATAAGTAAAATAATAAAATGTAATGTTTTTTAATTTTTTTTTAATTCTCAGGTAAAAATGGCTATTTAAGGTAGTTCTTTGGCAAATGCAAAATTCAAGTAATCTTCGGAACTTGGAATATAAGTCATTAAAAGAATAATAAACACACTGTTAAAATTTGAAGACAATTTACCACACCAAACATGAAATAATTGCAATTAAAAATGAATTTTTTTACATATATACTAGATTAGGAAAGGGTGGGAAAATGATCATTATTTTATTTTTTTCATTGAAGGACTTTCACCATCTTGATGAAAAACTAATATTTGTTACAATAATATATTCGGATTAACTTAAGAAAAAATTGAAATTGGAGTTTTGATAAAAAATAAAAAAAATATTTGGGCGATTATTTTTAGTGGAGAGGATATAAGATCAATGGTTTGAAAACGCTCCATTCATAAAGAGGATATTGTAGTGTGAGAAGTACAGTCACGTTAAAAACATAACCTAAAATTTTAGCACCGTTCATATGTATAGAGTGGTTACGAGGCTAAAACTTTTTCTGTGGATTGTCGCAAAAGAACTACGTTAATTTAACTAAAAATTCCGATGTTTCCTTTATTATTAAATCAAATCACATTCATCTTAGTATGGTACTAATAGTATTGTTTAGAGAGCATGGTGTTAGTTCAAGGTTACTGTTATAAGTTATTCCAACGTTACGGCTCTTAGTAGATATCTGCCCCAAGTATTTCATGTGAAACAACTTGATATGATATACCTGATATTTTGGATGGTAATATGAATGATCTATGAAAAAATTAAATTAAAATTAAAATTTCTTGGTGATAAATACCAACTAGGACACGAGAAGTACATAAATAAATAAATAAATAAGCGTGAATCGAATTTGTATAACGAGGGTTTCGTTTATCTGCCAAAATACTTGAGATTTCGAATTCCTTCTTATTGATAGAAGGAGAATCATTTCATAGAACTTTTTTCTTAATATTACGGTTAATGGTTTACAAATATTTACTGGTTGGTACAAAAATCAGCTAAATATGGGCACTGCGCGGCTCTCTCATACAATCAAAACACAATAAGCGATATAAAATTTAAGAAATAAGTATAATTCTACTTGAGATTTTTGCAGGGATCCAAATAATCGTTGGGTTAAAATTTTAATACTCGTTCAGGCAAAATTAATACATATAAATTGCAAATTTCAAGTATGTATCTTATTTAGTATAGGAGCTATAATGCTCTGACAGAGGAGGCACAGACATACATATAGACATATATTTTAGTGACATTATAAGGATACCATTTTACAGAGTTCAAAAAATTGTGTTGAAATCTTTATTCTTTTTATCTTATTGAAATTATATTTGAGTTTAAGAAACTTCATACGCTATTAAATTATTAATTTTGAATTTGCCATTAAATTGCATCCAAATTGATAAGATAGTAAAAAAATAAGCTGACGTGTTCTGATGTGGCCATCCACTTGACTTTACCATACAACCTGAGCCCTAAAATTATTTATAATCATGTAAGGGGGGGTTAGTTTTTGCATTTTTATACTTCTGGAGACCCACTGATTATGTATACAAAATTTGGTTGAGTTTGGTAAATGGCCAAGATTTTCATTTTTTGACCCTCCCCCACCCCATTTTGGGAGGTTGGTTTTTGCATTTTTAGACTTCTGGGGGTCCACTGATTATATATACAAAATTTGGTTGAATTTGCTCAAATGGCCTAGATTTTTAATTTTTAACCCCCCCCCCCTCCACCCCTTAATTTTGGGTCGATATGCACCAAAATCTAATCAGTTCTTAATCGCAATAGACCAAAACTACTTGTGAAATTTGGTTTCGATATTCAAACTAGTTTTTGAGCTAGCTCCTCCACAACAATTTGGTAACGCACAGACTAACGGACAGACAACTAGACAGACTAACTAACAGACATTTTGACAAAACAATTATTATCTCTAAAAATATCATTTTTTCGATGTTTACTTATTAGAGCTTTTTTGTAGAGCGAAATGCCATGATTTCGCTTAATTTTTTTAATCAAAATAGTTTCAGCCATTTTTGAGATACTGTATTTCGAAAAAAAGAAGGAAAAAAAAACACTTTTTTCATCCACGATTACAATACTTGACCATACCCTGTATGGTAAAGTAAAAAGACTATACATATTTGGTATTATTCTCTAGTAGGAAATATTCGCGATACATCTAGAGGTCTCTTTATACCATGGTAATATTTAACTTTAGTGAAAATATCTGGCCCAAATATTTCACCACTTAAAATATAAAAAATAAATTTATTTTCATTTTCTTTAATTTCAATAAATAAAGTAGATAGTGACTTTGCATTAGAGATTTATTTGTATAGAAAATCACCGCGAGACCAATGGAATTGTAAAAATAATAATAGTCAAAAGCAATAATTTTTTTCTAATATTTCCGCACATCTGTTTAGAAATCATAAGGAAAAGATTCATCGAATTGAAATTTATTATTATGTGACTTACATCATCATTGGGGTAAATAACTCTCTAGCACGATTTAACTTAGGTACCTTGCTGTATAAATTTTTTAGTATCCATTAAAAAACTCTTCCTGGTAAATTTTGAAATTTTTTTGATCATCGGTTTAAAAAATATCGAATTTCAGTTTTTTGCTCAAAACTTCGTCAAAAATGGTTTGAATGTAATTTTTTTTTTTTTGAAATTTTTGTTTTTTATATACTTTTTAGAAAAAAATACAATAAATTTTTATCTTGTTTTTGAAACTGTATGTATCCTTCGAACTTTTTGATAATTTTTTATTTTAAACTTCTATTCATTCTACAAATATTAAGACCGTGTTGATGGTGGGACAATGAAAATTATTCTTTTTTGTCGATTTCTGATTTTTTATTTTTATTTTCTTTCAACAAACTAAAATACTAATTATTTATTTTAAACACCTGTTAAAGATAAAAATCAATTCAAAATAACTAAAAAAGAGAACTCAAAAGCAAAAAGTGGTTTTAATAATAATGGTTAATAGCGAATAAATTTTTTTCGAAATTTTTAAAAATCGAAAAAAATAGTAATTATCATAGGCCCACTATCAACCCGCACTTCAAATTTATAGAATGAATAGAAGTTTAAAATAAAAAAATATCAAAAAAATCGAAGAATACATACAGTTTCAAAAAAAAACACTGACTGATCAAATAACCAAAGTACTAGGGGCTGTCATTTAAAGATAGAGCAGCATGAAGATTACTATCGTTGGCTTAGAAATCCCCGGAATAACATTTTCATTTCGAACTCAAAATCGCGTATAAAAAAACTTTAAATATTTTTTTGTATTTTTGTGAAAAAAAAATTTCAAAATTTTTTTTTTGAATTTGGATCATTTTTGAAGAAGTTATTAGCGAAAAACAGAAATTCGATATCTTTTAAACAGGTGATCAAAAAGATTTCAAAATTTATCGGAAAGAGTTTTTTTGTATGGATACTAAAAAATGTCAAAAAATTAAGTAAATCAAAAACCAAAATTTTTCAAACCGTCCGATTTGGCGTGGAATAAGTATCTTCCCCGCCTCTGATCCCCTCCACCCCAGTAAACCTACACTGACTATATAATAAATAATTCAAGCGATAGCTCTGCCATCTATTGGCAAATGATTCAAGCTTGGCCTACATACGTAACATTCTATTTTATTAATATAGATTACAGTTTCGCCATTTATTAAACGCAACACCCCTTCCCGGTTTATAGCGTATACCTTCTGCTTTTTACGACTACAGCACTGTTTACAATAGAGGTAGACAAATGTATAAACAATAAATGCTGATTATTCTAAATTCTTTACGATCTTTTCGATAATGAATTAAAAAGAAAGAGAGTTTTTCTTTTTCCTTCCTTTCCGATTGCACTTGAGTCAAGTTCAAATTGAATAGCAATCGCAACTATTTGGTCTTCCACGGAAGTACCATGGCTTGGATAAATCCTCAAGTCATCTCGCTCGCTCTCAAATCACTTTTAGAAAACTAATTCGAATTTTCCAACCCGTTTTACAGTCGTTCTAAGCCGAGGATTGTGCGCGCGGCTCCAGCATTAGATGAATTAATTTGATTGGCTTCTTGTAATCCGCTTAAGGCTTCTTTTCCCTTTGCCGTCCCCTCCCCTTGTCTAGAAATGGCCATAGTAACCTCGCGACCCGAAAAATGCAAATGAAGACATATACCTCTCCTTCATCAATGGAAATTTATTACTTGTGCTATCTAGAGGAGATCTTTTAGTGTTAATCGTCTACCTTCTTTTTACATTTAAATTATACAATAAATCAATTTCACTAAGTGGCGGTAAATGCGTTTTAAATATCACAAGTTTGTTAAAATCAATTAAGTATTCGCTCCGTGCGCAGCAGCGCGCTGCTTAGCGCCATCCGAGTCCAAAAAATCAACTTCAAGTACAATAATTCTTAAATATAATTTAAAATATTATTGTATAAAAGCAATAGGCATTTACGAAAAATAATTTAATTTCATAAAAATACAATATTTAAAACCTAAAATAATGTCCAGATTTTCGTAATAAATAAATTTGTTAATAAACAAATTAAAATAATAGCTTGAGAAAAATGTAATTTTTCAATTTACTTGAATTCATCATCAATTGATTCTCTTTATAAGTTAAAGTAAAATAATTAAACACTTTGCGATTCAGTAAAATACACATTAATATACAAAGATGAATGCTAAATAAGGAGGTAGATTGTACCCGAAGTTCCAGAAGTGCAATCACCTATGGCGCTGCCTCTATTGCGCACGGAGCGAATAGACTAAATCTTCTTAAAGTGGTGGGTCACGGAATTACAGCAGTGTGGAAATTTCGACATAAAAGTAAATTGTGAAAGAAAAAAAACGTAGAAGAAGAAATACATTTAATAATATAATATTAGAAAATATATTTAAAGAATATAATAAAAAGCAATTTAATAAAATATAATAACTTTATTTAAAGTTACATAGTTTATAGCAATCTTCATAATTTTGTAATGTACCTAGGTCCGTTTGTCTATTAGCATGTCGTCAACAAATGGTGATGAAATTTTATATGCGCAATATTTTATGTGTTAAAATTTTTTTAAAATAAACCAATAAATATTATAAATGTGAATAGTTTGATTTAAAATGAAATTCTAAAATAGAAAAATTGGGATTTTATTCTTAAATTATTAGAAGCATATATATATATATATATATTCCTTGATTTTATAAGGTAGATACTTTCGAAGAAAAATCGTGTAAGATGAATAACAGCAAGGAGGATGTGTTCAACTTAAATTTTAAACCCTCTAAATCACTTCAAAGAATATAAACAACATCAGAGAAATGTTCTTCATAAATTAGTGTAAAATGAGGAAATTTATTTATTTTTACTATACGTCAAAAAATTCAAAATCTAATAGAATCAATTAAAAAAATAAATAATATAATAAAAAATCATTTCTAGATATGCAGAACTAGCCCCCCAGTCAGAAATGATTAAAAATAGAATTATTTAACATTCGCGGCTTAATTGTTTTAATAGAATCAATGTTTCTCATAGGTACTATTCAGGAGTTGAAAAGTACTGGTTGTATTTTCGCTTTCTATAATCCAATGAAATTGCCTTATGGTTGACGAAACAAGTCGTCAATATTTATTTACTTTGGATACATCCCTTGTGAATTTCTTCATATTGACTAAGCAAATTTGTTATTGTTCTTTAAAATTCCAAGGGTCTTTCGTCTCAGGAACGCTGTCTAAAAATATTATTACTTTAGGCGATACAATTTTATAGTTTAATGTTAATTTTATACTTTTAAATGTATGTAAAAATATTTTTAGTTTAAGGAAAGAATTTAGGTAAAACATACATAAAACACTCAAAACAAAACATTGATATTTTTAACCGACTTCAAAAAAGGAGGAGGTTCTCTATTCGACCGAATTTTTTTTTTTTTTTTTGTGCTTATGTTACCTCATATCTCCGCCAATTGTCAACCGATTTTGAAAAAAAATTTTGCATTGGGTCCAGTCTAGCTTCCGATTGGTCCCATTTTTTTTTCCGTTTTTTTTTCATAGGTATTAGACCTTTTTTTATTAGGTTTGTTTAGACCTAACCTCTTTGTTTATGAACCGATTTCGATGGTTCTTTTTTTATCCGAAAGGGGGTGTCTTAGGGATGGTGTCATATTAATTTGGTCAAGTTCTGATGATATGATCACTATTAATAACATCACTAAAAAGAGAAAAATAAAAATAATTTTTAAGAAAAAAATAAAAACCGACTTCAAAAAATTAAATGCAACAAATAAAATACACTAAAAGGTATAAAATAATTATTATCTTATTTAGTTACAACTAAACGACGAAATATTAACATGAAATTACTTTTTGAAGTTGGTGCCAAACATATACCTTTTATGAATTGCACTCGACGGATCTTACTTAGTACGTTTGGCGGGTACGCTCGCTTATAGGTATAGTTTGTTTGGCACCGACTTCAAAAAGTAATTTCATGTTAATATTTCTTCGTTTAGTTGTAACTAAATAAGATAATAATTATTTTATACCTTTTAGTGTATTTTATTTGTTGCATTTAACTTTTTGAAGTCGGTTTTTATTTTTTCTTAAAAATTATTTTTATTAAAAACTTACATTTTAGATAATCCCCCCTCCTTTAGGGTTTGGTACTTATAAAGTCGGTTTTTAAAAAGTAGAAAATGGCATTCAAATGAAGGATTTTATTAGGATATTGTTTCTTTTCTATAATCTGGGCTGCCATTGCATCAAATTGCTTTTGCAACTTAAGTTCTGAATAGATATATTAAATAAAATTCTAGAGTGACTTGTGTGGCACTATTTGAATTTAATTTATCACTTTTTAGAAACTTTGCATGATTAAAAAAACAAGTATCTAATTAGGAATATATATATAAGTATAATATATATATTTCAATGTTAATTGAAATCGTAGGAAGTTGGATAAAAATTAAAATAAAAAACAGAGCTTAATTCTTTAATGTTTCGTTATTTTATTTTTGACTTCTTCAGCCCGCTCATTAGTAAAACTCAATTGTCCCCTAGAGGCCAACAGTGTGGAAATATTAAAATAAATAAATATTGAATGGTTGTTTTATAGTGTCTTTGATTTAACAAAAGACACTTAAGATTGTCTTAAATGGTTTTAATTTTGATTGTAGACTATTTTTTTTTTTTTTTTTTTTTTTTGGCTTTTCGGCCTTTCTAGCCATAAGCCCAATTACGATACTAGCTATATTTTTAAAATTTGTCTCTCACCCCCGGGGGTCAGATTTTAGCTGGCTGCCTCGAGTCGGATTCGAACCCGGGTCCCCTGGTTAGCTCGCTGTCACGCTACCGCCTAGCCTACCGAGCCCCCGATTGTAGACTATTAATCCTATTGTTTTCTCTTTAAAATTTTGATATAATCCTTGCTAGCTCCTAGAATGTATATTATTAAATTTTTATCCTCAAAAAAAAACAAAAAAAAAACGTCTAATAGAGCATTTGATGACCACTTTCACTTGAAGGTATTTCCAATGCATGATTTTTTTTTTCATTAGTGCTGCTTAACCTCAATATATAATAATTTCAACATCAAGAGTATCCCTAATGAGAGTTATCTTTTATCTTGTTTTTTGTTGGAAGGTAGGAACCATAATTGCACTCAGCCCCTAATCGTCCAATTTAACATACTTGATTGGTTACACCGTTTTTACTATAACCACTCAACAAACGTGCGTGATCCTCAATTGGTTATCCATCTCTATTATTATCCTGCGAGTAATTTTATTAAACAAAACTATCAAAAAGTGAATGGCTTCAGATTATTACTTATTCGTTTTTACTTTCTACTCCAAAACTCTAGGAATAGAGTTATAAACAGGAGCGTCTAGATCTCTAGAGACCTATGGGATGGGGGAGGGGCAATTCACAACTATATAGATTATTTGAAAATTTATTTCGATTTTTTTTTTTTATTTCTTTTCTAATAAAATATTTTTTTACGAAATAAAAATAAAATCTATAAAATCAAGTCAGTTTTTTAAACCTATAACGCACAACCCCTGCCTGTCAGGCCAGATACACCTTTTCTTTCCAATAACTTTCAGAAAAAAATTCCAGGTTTTTCATATTCCTTCATTAATTCATAATATAATTATTTATTTGCACGATATTTTCTCTGGAGATAGTCGGACTGGTAGAAATTTTTAATTGAATGTAATGGAAAGCAGCCGAGGGGTAGTGAGGAAAGAAAAAATTAACACATATCCAAATAAGGTGTAATCTATTGGATTCCCTCCTCCTTTCCCTTGAAACCAACGTTTCTGAGGATTCTTCCCTCCTTCTTCAGGGTTTCAAGGGGTCAATGAAGGAAACAAATAAAATGCTTCCTTTCTCTCTCCACAGCCGTGTTTAAAACTTTTTTCCTCTTCAGTAGCAGTTTCTGACACTGGGGGTTGCTTAGGGATATCTTGGAGGGGAAGGGCCAGATTAGAATATTTCGACCAAATAATTGGGGATATGGGATGCCAGACATTTAGAGGTCAAAGAACTGGAATGGGACAGTGTCGAGTGTAGAAGGGTGGTTGTGTCAAACCAGTCTTAGAACTTTTTACTCCATGATGATGGTCAAGTTTCTAAATAATCCTAGTTCAAAAGCTTAAATTATTTAATCTATCTTTTCAGATGATATTAGATCACAAAACAATTTTAATATATGGCAGTATAATGCTTCTCTCAGGGTTTAACTTACATATTATGGAAAATTCTGACCAACCTCAAAGATCGAAATCCCAAATGAAAATTTTTGAAATATCTGATTTTCGTTGTTTTAAATAATTTCAGTAAAATAAATATTTTATTTAATTGGCTCTCCATTCAGCACTCTCGGATGCAAGGCCGAGCACGCTTCTATTTCACTCCTGGTTGCCTACTCTTTAGGCTATTATTACTTTATCCAATGCGAAGCATGGAGAAAGTATTGTAATCGGTCTGGCGGCAAGCGCGACTTCAAAGGGTCCTCAGGAAAAACTACGGAACCCATGGTCTCAATTAAAGTCACAAATTGTAGTATTCAATTAGGTTGAATTTTAGCACGTGACGGTTTTACCAAAAATTACATGGGGTCTCGTCGAGAGGCCAAAAAGTGCGATTTTTTCATTTAGTGCGTGCGGATGGATGGATGGATGGTATGATCGTTTTTTTGGCCCACGATTTTTTCCACACCGTTGGACTGATTGAAATGAAATTGAAAACCTACCATTAGTTTAACAAAATGAAGCGCTGATTAGTTTTTGGTACATATCGGCTTACAAACATTAGTACTTTATTTCAGTACTTTTTTAGTTTTTTCTAAATATCTTGAAAATGACTTAACCAATTTTGATGAAATTTAATATCCTAATTAAGTACCTTGGGGAGCACAAAAAAGGTTAAATAAAGTTTTTAGTAAAATTATATTTTAAAGTACTTTACTCTAGAGTAAGATAATACTTTTTTAAATTTTTTTAAAATTTATTCAATTGATCGTTTTAATATAGCTCATTTAACCTTGTTTAAGTAAGAATGGATAGGCTTCTCTCTGTGAAATGCTAAAAATTTGGGAGGACATTTTATAAGTAACCATAGCAACTGCGTTGTTTTCTTATCTGTTTACCTTTGCTGAAGACATGGAGGAATCGACTTAAAATCAAAAATAGCGATTGATTCTCATCTAATACTTGAGGAATAATAATTCTACATTGGATTTTTGACGCTTCGGTTATTATTGGTCAATAATAATCGAAGGGTCAAAAATCTAATGTAGAATTGTTATTCCTCAAGTATTAGATGAGAATCGATCGCTATTTTTGATTTTAAGTCGATTCCTCCACGTCTTCACCAATGGTTACCAATAATAACCGAAATGTCAAAAATCTAATGTAGAATGGTTATTCCTCGACTGTTAAATGAGAATCGATCATTATTTTTGAATTAAAGTCAACATGAACTGCAAATAGCAAAGTGATATCTGATTAATAATAAAGGAATAAACATATTAATATTTCAAATGAATTTGGATAAAGTTTAGCAACGATCCGTTGCAGTTTATTTTATGCGAAAATGATGCAAAGAAAAAACACTAAGTTTAAGTCAGCATTGGTTTTGCATCTTGGAAGGAAATAGATTATGTTAAAGAATTGAATTAGAGCCGAGGGTATTATTTGTCGAGTAGAGCATTAGAAAGTGTGAAAGCAAAAAAATGGAAGAGAAAGACAACTTTTTCAAGACTTGGTACACTTTCCCCAGATTATAATATCAGAGAATGGCTTGAGTCAGAAACTTCAAGCAAAAATGAAGCTTAATAATATAATATTGTCTACCAAAACTCCTTTTATTACCATGAAGTTTCATTATTCACCATTGGTCCAGTTTCTGGAGCGTTAAAAACATGAAAACCTCGGATTTCAGTTACAGTGAATGAAATTTAAAAATTCAAAATGGAATGTTTAGCTAATAATATATCGTCGCCTTATAGAGTAAACCTGCTAACTCACAACAAAAAAATTTTACAAGGCAGAAAAAAAATTTAATATTGTTGTTATGGAAAGAAAATATTTTTCACATTTTTTCTACAACTTATGATTGTAATTTTAAGTAGCAGTTTTACTTGACGATGCTGTATCTCTTTTCTTTCGAACGGTATTAATATGTCATATATGATAAAAAATGGATTTAGCAGGTTTACACTCTAAGGCGACGATATATAAAAAGTCTAGAAAAATGTGATCTTTATTTGAAAACAACTTTTGATGGTCAAAAAAACCTCGAAATTTTTAGACTTTTTCGAGTTTTTCGCTTATAACTCGAAAACGGTCCATATTTATTATTTTATTAATATTCTATTATTATTTATTTTATTATTCGATTTTTTAGGATTTTTGGTATTTTTGAACCGAAAGTTCTGAAGCTAGAAAGCCCAAAATCTAAAGTTATTTTTTTAATACAAACAAGTCATTACATGTTTGTGCCGATGTACTTATGATATAAAAAGACTCTCGGGGGTGGGGCAATGTGGTAATTTTAGAAATCAATCTTTAACTCACACCCAACACTTATTAATATATATTTTTTTCTAATGTTTAATGTTTTGATGTTTGGCTACTATAGGTACACCCTTAAAACTTTATAAGATTTAGAATTAAAAATCCCAAGAAATTTTTTAATAATGAAGATTGATTCTTTGAGTGAAATAATTTTTATAAAAAAAAAAATAAAACCGACTTCAAAAAAATTAAATGCAACAAATAAAATAATAAGAACTTAAAAATAAAATAAAATTCATTAAAAGGTATAAAATAATTATCTAATTTAGTTACAACTAAATGATGAAATTGTTACATGAAATCACTTTTTGAAGTCGGTGCCAAACATATACATTTTATGAATCGAACTTGACGGATCCTTATCTTAGTACGTTTGCCGGGTACGCTCGATTATATAGTTTGTTTAGCACCGACTTCAAAAAGTGATTTCATGTAACAATATCATCGTTTAGTTGTAACTAAATTAGATAATTATTTTATACCTTTTAGTGCATTTTATTTGATTTTTGAGTTTTTATTATTTTATTTGTTGCATTTAATTTTTTTGAAGTCGGTTTTATTTTATTTTTTATAAAAATTATTATATTTTCTCTTTTTAGTGATGTTATTAATAGTGACTTAATATAATACCTTGCATGCATCTGGTAAGAGAAAGCCTCGGGCGAATGAATCAGAAAATGATAACCAATTATTTTACATGAATTTATGCATACATTGTTTTTGAGCTTCGATTCCGGAGATTACTTCTCCACCATCGACTGTCCTTGGTCATCTTTTAGTCCTTGTTTTTAATAAGAGGAAAAACTAATTAAAGAAAAAACCTCTTTTCCGATAATTATTTCAATTCCATTGATCCATTCCCGTCATCTTTTCAATCCCCAGAAAAATTATAATAAAATTCAATTCATAAATAAGGAAACTATCTCGAAACTTTAGCGGGTTTTAAATGACTGTTTTAAGATTTGTTTGTATTAAAGATTTTATTTATTATAATTTCGATTATTTGCTTATAAGAATTGGAGATTTACGTTATTTCGTCATTGATCATATCATAACTAAACAATATGGGAGCACCCCTAAGATACTACTTTCAATAAAAAGAATCATCGAAATCGGTCCACGTGGCAAAAAGTTCTCGCTGAACATATATAAAATAAATAAATAAATAGGTATCTTGACTATCTTGGAGCTATACTGATCCTAACTCAGAATCATTAAAATCGGTTCGTAAACAATTAAGTTATGCCTGAACAAACATAACAAAAAAGGTCCAATACCAATTTATATTTTTACCAATCGGAAACTAGATTGAACCCAATGCAAAAAAAATCATCAAAATCGATTCACAGTTGGCGAAGATATGAGGTAACATAGACACAAAAAAAAATCAGTCGAATTGAGAACCTCCTCCTTTTTTGAAGTCGGTTAAAAAATTTTAAACGTCCTATAGGTATGTAAGATGTGATTCCAAAAGTCCGGATTGCATTTTTTGGTATTTAGATTCAATTTCTGAGGGGGCTAAAAGAAGCTAATAAAAATAATAAAAAAATACCTCAGATTTACTAGTTAAATATCTCTCTTGATATTCTATATCTTATAAAATACTGTTTAATTTGTGTTATAATTCTCCATGTAAAGTTTTTGCCTAAACAGGTGTTATTTTCTTTAAGCTTTTCTCTATAATTTACCATAAATAAACTCTTCCTTTATATATTTGCTATAGAATATAGTTGTTTCTTCCCTTCAAGTTCAGGACATGGAACAAGCAACAAAACAGAGATGTTTTTTGTTCAAAAGGATAAGCTCTAAAGAAAATGAATTTCTTTTACATTGAAAATACTTCACACGATGTTTATCTATCTGTTTTATCTACTTCAGAAAGGATTAAAGAGTAAATATTTCTTGTCTTCAACTTTACAACTAGTAGTACAACACTAAGTTTTTCTTGGATAACTGTTAAGCTATCCAATTCAAACCACCTTGTTTAGGGTCCCGTACAAACGAAAAACGACTATTAGTCTTGCTACGATATCTCTAGCCTGTTTGTACATCTGTGGAGAACATTGTAGTCGTATCTCACTTTCAAAATAAATAAGAAAAAACTATTGAAAGTGAAGTAGCGTGGTACTTACAAAAAGGATTTTTCATTTAATACAGTACTTTTTATAAATACTTCTAATTAAAAAGACTGAATTTGAAAGTAAAGGGTTCTAAACTTTAGTCTCTATCAAATATAACTTAAAAAAATAAAACCGACTTCAAAAAACTTAAATTCAACAAATAAAATAATAAGAACTCAAAAATCAAATAAAATGCACTAAAAGGTATAAAATAATTATTTAATTTAGTTACAACTAATCGACAAAATATTAACATGAAATCAATTTTCGAAGTCGGTGCCAAAAATATACACTTTATGAATCGAACTCGACGGATCTTTCTTAGTATAGTTTGGCGAGTACTCTCGCTTATATACTTTATTTGCAAATCGACTTCAAAAAGTTATTTCATGTTGATATTTGATCGATTAGTTGTAACTAAATTAGATAATTATTTTATAGCTTTCAGTGCATTTTATTTTTATTTTTGAGTTCTTTTTATTTTATTTGTTGCATTTAATTTTTTTGAAGTCTTTTTTATTTTTTTTTTTATTGGTATATACTAAATTAGAATTGGACAAAAATTGCTTAATCTTTAATTAAATTCCATGGCGTTTTTCTGAATTGCGTTTAGGATGGCAAAATAATATTTGTTGGATCATGGGCACCATAAAATTGATATTTCATTTATTTTGTGAAATATGGTCGTTTCCTTGTATACAATTGAAATTTAGTTTTTTAACCGACTTCCAAAAAAGGAAGAGACTCTCAATTCGACTGAATTTTTTTTTTTTTTTTTGTTTCTATGCTACTCGATTTCTTCGCCAATTGTGAACCAATTTTTGATGATTTTTT